>CM076582.1:1135091668-1135617734 GCA_034641835.2 Pinus albicaulis
CCCAAGAAGAAAAAACGAGCTAACGTTTGTTTGTATGTGGGTCGGTGACTCTAATAGGGGATAAAAGCATGATCGATGACTAACTCCCAACTCTTGAACAATTTTTTCGGCTTATTATCAAAATGAAATGTTATTTGAATGTCTATTGATAATATTTGACATGAATCAATTATGAGAGAAAGAATGTAAATGGGTCCCAATCCCGAACTAACCCATTTTAGATCTTAGTCTATACTCATATTATAGAATGAGTATGTTGATGATATTTATCCAGCATCCATGGCTGAATGGTTAAAGCGCCCAACTCATAATTGGCGAACTCGCGGGTTCAATTCCTGCTGGATGTAGGGGAACTGCACATATCCATTATTGATGGAATGGGGGAAGAAGTATGAAGAATAAAAACAAACAATTGAAGCATACAAAGCCTTTCATTTTATTGAAAGGCTTGATATGCTTCAATTAAGAAATACACGATAACAATCCATCAGAGTATTATCCGCCTATTGAAATAGATTCAACAGCGGCTAGATCCAGAGGAAAGTTGTGAGCATTACGTTCGTGCATAACTTCCATACCTAGGTTAGCACGATTAATGATATCAGCCCAAGTGTTAATTACATGGCCTTGACTGTCAACTACAGATTGGTTGAAATTGAATCCATTTAGGTTGAAAGCCATAGTGCTTATGCCTAGAGCGGTATACCAGATACCTGCTACGAGCCAAGCAGCTAAGAAGAAATGTAAAGAATGGGAGTTGTT
Source organism: Pinus albicaulis (assembly GCA_034641835.2). Lineage (NCBI taxonomy): Eukaryota > Viridiplantae > Streptophyta > Pinopsida > Pinales > Pinaceae > Pinus > Pinus albicaulis. The sequence continues at coordinate 1,135,092,431 of CM076582.1, forward strand.
GAAACTAGCATATTGGAAGATCAATCGGCCGAAATAACCGTGAGCAGCCACAATATTGTAGGTTTCTTCCTCCTGACCAAATTTGTAACTTGCATTTGCGGACTGATTCTCAGTAGTTTCCTTGATCAAACTGGAAGTTACCAAAGAACCATGCATAGCACTAAATAGAGAGCCATCGAATACGCCAGCTACACCCAACATGTGGAATGAATGCATAAGGATATTGTGCTCAGCCTGGAATACAATCATGAAATTGAAAGTACAAGAGATTCCTAGAGGCATATCGTCAGAGAAGCTCCCTTGACCAATAGGGTAGATCAAGAAAACGGCAGTAGCAGCTGCAACAGGAGCTGAGTATGCAACAGCAATCCAAGGATGCATGCCTAGACGGAAGCTAAGCTCCCACTCATGACCCATATAGCAAGCTACACCAAGTAGGAAGTGTAGAATGATTAGCTCGTAAGGAACCCCGTTGTATAGCCATTCATCGACAGAAGCTGCTTCCCAGATTGGATAGAAGTGCAATCTGATAGCTGCAAAGGTAGGAATAATAGCACCGGAGATAATATTGTTTCCATAAATAAGAGAACCGGAAACAAGTTCACGAATACCATCAATATCTACCGGAGGAGCTGCGATGAAAGAAATAATGAATACAGAGGTTGCGGTCAATAGGGTAGGGATCATCAAGACACCGAACCATCCAATGTAAAGACGGTTTTCAGTGCTAGTGATCCAGTCGCAGAAGCGACTCTAGAAATTTGCACTTTCGCGTCTTTCTATAATTGCGGTCATGGTCAGAACTTCGTTTATAAAATCATCAGAGGCTCCCAAGCATAAGGCTTGTTATTTTACAGTATAATATGATCCATGTATCAATGTCAACCAATATCTGGGATGGAATTTCAATATCTATCCCAACGAGATAGATACTTATCTATACTATATGGATAGAATATAGAGTCTATCTCAAATACCTATATATTCTATCCATATATTCCACACTCTATAGATCTATCTGTGATTAGATACTCCATAAAATTATTTATTACTGGTTCCAGGAATGGTAGATCAATTGGAATGAGAACAGATATGAAAAAAACTTGATTAGATCCAGAACCAGAATAAGTGGACAGAGGTACCTATCAGAAATTTGATCTGGGTTGCCCGGGACTCGAACACGGAGCTCGTCGGATGGAGTGGATGATCTGCTCCTTCGGTATTAGTAAGAGCAAGAAATCTCTCCCCAAACCATGCTTGCAATTCTCATTGCACACGGCTTTCCCCATGTAATGTATCTATTTCCTAATCATTTTATTTCTCGGATATAAAAAGAAAAATGATTCTGAATTGAGGCAATTACTCAAAGAGCATTTCATTGATCAAATAATTTTTCTATTTTAAGATCCTGTATCTTTTGCCATGAATTAGCTAGGGGATTTATCTAGGGAATATCTGAATGCCAAATTCGTTCTCTCTGCGAACGGGCCGCCGCTTTTGACAAAAAAGGCAGAGAATCAAATTCTCGTTCTTTTAAAAACGATTTTTGAAAGAGTTCTGGACCTAATTCCTTCCAAACTACACGTATCATACTTTTATGTTTACAGGCTAAAGTTTTAGCACATGATAATGAAATTATATACTTTATAAGATATAAACCATCTCGACCAAAGGATCGACTGTAGTAATGAAAAATATTTCTCCAAATTTGATCAAATTGATTAAGGATATCATCATCTGTTAGATTGGTCCAAGACAATTTACTAATTGGCCATCCTGATACGTCACATAATTTTTCTCTAGCCAATAATCCAAGTATTGGTACAATTAGAACTATTGGATCAAATTCATTGGTAATAAGATCGGCAATGAATAACTCATCTAGCATTTTGGTTCTGACAAAAAGAGGGTTCATCCGAACCCTCAGAAAATAACTTGGAGAAGAAGAACAATTCTTGGATAATTGATGAGAACAGACCCTATACGGTTCGGACCAAAGATGGAAATAACATTGCCGAAAAAGTAGAAGATAATATCTACATTTTTTCACTAGGAGATGAGTACCTATTATAGCTATAATAGATCTTTCACCATATCTAACATAGTTAATTTTAGGATCCTTCAACAACCAGATACTTTTCAGTGAATTTCGACGAGAAAATATGGTAATATGTTTTATCTTTCGATGAAAATGAGTTCGCTGAGGGAAAGGTCTATGAGACAACGATCGTGAATGAGAGGATCGTTTAAGAAGGGAAAATAAAATGGATTCGCATTCATAGACATAATAATTCCACAGGAACAGGAAGAATCTCGTATTTACTCTTAGGACGACAATAATTGATCTTTGTAAATTCTCTGGACTATTTCGATATTCATAGAGAACAGAGCGTAATGGGTGCAAGGAGGGAGCATCTCGGATCAAGCGACGAAAGGTTTGATCCAAAATTTCCGGATGAATAGAATAGGGTATTCGTGCATCTGATATATAATTTGAATGCGGGAATTTATCCTCCAAGAAGGGAAATATTGAATGGATCGACTGGAAACTCTTCCATTCATTCATCCCTTCCACAGAATATTTTGACCGTATAGAGAACGGAACTTCTGGGACCAATGTAAGTCCTTCTAGTACCCATTCAGAATAGGAAATCTTCTTGCAATCAGCTAATGGATTTGGAGCACAATTCACGAATAAAACAATTGAATGATTTTGTTGACGTATTTGACCAATCAAACTTGTTTTACAGTTAGAAATTGAATTGATCATTGGAATTTAAATGTTCCATCGGTCTCGGAGCTTCGATCCATCCAAATAATGATCATGAGAATTATAAAGATCTTCTGAAAGAGTGGATATAAAAGTATTGTTGCCGAGAGTTATCTCCTCTGTATCTATGGAATCTATCCATTTCCAGTTGTTGTTCTCGTTCATGAGACACCTTCTTTCATTTTCTGAGAAAATATATTGTCGGAATAAGATAGGAAAAAGAGATATATCCAAATAGCAAGATTCTATCTTCTATAGATTTATTACCAGTGATTCATCATGAGAAGAACAGTTCTTTTATCCTGGCAACCAAGTTTCCTGACTCATGGAATAAACCTGGCACACTATTTATCTTACACATCTGTTCGAGCTTAGACTCATTGTGAGTGTAGGTCCCTGATCTAATTCCAAAACCTCCGATATCAGCTTCAAACTGTTTTAACTTCTGATCAGTAAGGGAATTGCCTGTTAAATTGGAACGTGAGTGCAGAAGCTCATTTTCTGGGTCTACGAGATTAGTTTAGCAGCTCATTCGATTTAGAATTGATGAAAATTTACAATATCACATTTGATTCGAGTGATGAGCATATTATACATCCATCCAGGTATATAATAGACATTTTCCACCCACTTTGAATCAGATCTCGGTCCTGATCGAATACAACTGAAGTAATCCGAGAAAATAATATCAGGTATATAGCATCATATGTTGGAACGACATGTTTTTTTTCCGTTCATTGTGATCAGTCTTCCGAATTGTATCGACGAGTTTTCTATCATTCAAATGTGTAAAGATCTTAGTCGCACTTACCGAGTATCATATCCCATATTGCGAATAGATATTGAGAGTATATTACGATCGAAGTGGAATGAGGTTAATAATGTGAAACTGGTAAATAGAATCCTACTCGCAATTGACGAATGGGAGGGATCAAAAATTTGTGAATGACTAAATAATCCATTTCGTCAGTTCATATATGGATATGTATAGTTTTGATCCATTCATCTATGAATAAAAGTATGAAGTTATGAATAAATGATTCATTCGACAGAATTATTCATGATTGGATAGAATCACTGATAAATCGATGAACCTAAGATATCTATTTTTATTAGGAATGGACGAATTATATCGATTATTGTCACAACACAATGTCAATCCAGAATAAGAGATAAATGAATTGTTGATTGTCGCTGTATTGGGACGAGATGTTAGACACATCGATAGAAAATCCTAGGCTTTAACAATAGAACGATTCAAATATTCGTCATTTGTATGGAATCACGTGGGAAATAAGATTGACTTGGAGAGTATATAAGAAAATAAGAATAATTTTGAGTTGTATATTTGACGGGAATATGAAATGATGTCATAATCCATATTCACGGTTAAATTACCACTGTTTCAGACGATGTTTGAAGATCTCCTGATCTCGATGATCGAGACGTGATTATGAATAGTCATTAACTCACTGCGATATAGAATATGGATCCACTCTTTTTGTAGTAGGAATACACTCAATAATACTAATTGATATTGATTAGGCAATTTATTTTTTATTGCGTGCATTAATTCGACAAAACGTTCAAAGCAAATTTTCGCAAATTTTCCAGAATTTATCTTACTTCGTCCTACAAAAACGGGATTTTACAATTTCCAAGCTCGACTTCAGGATCCAAAATTGACTAATATCCGTGGATAATGATTTAGTCATTATTTCCTTCGTATCATGACTACAAAAATCCTTAAAGATGATCCTCCATACTAGAGCGAATGAGTTATAAACTAGATCAATGTGTATCCCAAGGAAAATTTTGATATGAGTTGGCAGTGAGCCACTCATTAGGGAATAGTTGCCATCTCAATAGCGACGTTCCATTTATACTAAATATTTAGGGTATACATGACACATCTCCTAATTTCAGCATGATCATCCGTGATGATCATTTTCATCACAAAAATCTGTTCTTTGAACCATTCTGCATCATTACAATAAAGTGTTCGCGGAAGCACATTATCTTCTAGCAAGATTTTAGTAATGTTAAGCATGAGTTGCATCACCAAACGACTGTTTTCTTCCGTAAGTTCTGATTAATCGATCTTGAGAAATTGGGAAACGAATCGAGTTTGTCCATCGATTGTAATCAACTCTTTCTTTGGCTCGATAAAATAGATTACAATATCAAGAGATTCTTTATCTGTACGGGATGCACTCGGCCATATCTACAGCCTCCCATAGGAGTTGCAGATACATAGTATCTCCAAATTTCCTTGATCAAATATCGCTGGAAATATTGTTGCCTACTTCACGATAAGGAACAACCGAAGCTTTTGGTAAATTTTTTGGATCCCTCTATAGATCTCTTCGAATTATTTGATTAATTCTGATGTCCAGATCTTAATAAACGTGTTCCAATTTTCAATGACAATCGTGTCGATTATGAAAACCCAGAGAAGAATCCTAATTATATTTCCATATAGTGCATCTACATGAATTGATCCACGTAATGGGGATTTTATCCAAATAATCTGTTCCAAAGTTCTATCTGCTGCCTGAATTTCATTCACTTGATCCAATGCCGCAAAAAAAATGATTGAGAATCGGAGATTGCGGATGTTCTGATTCAAAGTTTTAAATTCCTCTTGCAAGATAATTTGAGGTACGTAGTGATACATCGGGACTTACCCGAAGAATATTATCCATTAACTTTTCGAGATCCACGTGCTAGTACGTGACGATCTACTATTTAAATTTCAGCAGTTGCAGGAGTAAAATTTTCCTGTTCTAACATAGAACGCATTACATTAAAAATAATCATCTCCTAGAGGAGCATGTATCGGCATGGACATTTTTTGAATGAATTAGCTATCCGTAGAGTTTTCCCAATAGAGTAGGAGCATTGCTATCTAATGGGCAAATTGAACCTATTCAAATTGATCTGTATTCCCATCTTGTACCACAGATCCTTTATCTCTTCCCTACTTCTGATAAGTTAAGTATGGTGAGCTATGAGAAAAAAATAAAACAAATTCCATTGGATTTGTTTCATTACGAAAGAAGAAGGGAAGAGCGAGGGAAGGGAAAACAGGAACCAATGAAAGGTCTGGGGAGGGAAGGATCTGAACCTCTGAATAACAGGATCAAAACCTGCGTTGCCTTACGCTTAAGTTAATGCCCCATTCCTTATCCTATTTCCCATTCATATGCTAATGAATATTTATATCAAATTTTTTGTCAACTCCATTAGATCCAAGATTAATTAGATCAGATCTTGTCTGGGCAAATTTTGTGGATATTTCAACAAAATAGGTTATTGATGAAATTGGACATAATAGGAAAACAGAAAAGGGACAAGAATATCCATTCATTGATCAATTTTCTATTAGATTAGTACATTGTATGTATGAAAGAATCATCCTCTGGGCCCAAGGTTACTTGCCGAGCATTTCGATCGATTCGACAATCAAAGACTCTTCTGGTTTTTACCCCCCCAAATTTATTGGAGAAGAAAATGCCAGTTATGTCTAATATTTGTCTAGATGATTTTTATTCATTCAAATAACTTTCTTTGAAAATTAATTCGAGGTTTATGCAATTTTTGATCTAATTGTCGATGTAATGCCATTATTGTTCTCCTTTTCTTAGCTTGTTTAATAAGTTGCTGTAGTTTTCCGATAAAAGTATCTTTTTCTTTCAAGTTTTTGGATCGCTGTCATTGATCTAATTTTTGTATAATCTCTTTTCCATTTTTTTGTGACAGAAGTTCTATTTTTCAGATTTAGATACCTATTCCTGATAAAACTTTCCACTAACCTTCATCAATTTTCATTTTGCCAAGCATGGGATCGAGTTTGGGTCACGTATTGATCGATACCAATGACATATTTCATAAATATTCGATATTTTGCCTATTAATCCAAAAAATAAGAGGAAAAAAAGACATTTGAAAATCAAGAGAAAAATTCTCTCTTCTTTCAAATTTTCACGTGCGATTCGAAGAAATAATTTCGTGATTTGTAACATTAGCCTTGTATTCAAGTATCCATATATGGCAAATTAAAGATTGATGATCTATTCTGGTTGTACTTATAATAAGGATTCTGAGATTACGTAATGCTTATTTAAGCTACCTGTTTACGCAGATTTTCATCTTTGATTTCTATCCAGATCCAGGACGTAACGCCCTGACGCAAGCACAGTGAAAAAGTCCTTGTAGCTAATGGGTCTTTCCTGTTCTTGTGAAGATTCGGGGTTATTGTTTTCAGGATCAGTGTACGAACGGAGGTAGAGACGAACCCTTGGTACGGAGTGAACTGCGCTTCGCTCAGCCATTCCAAGATGGAAGAGTTCATGCGTAACAAAATGAACGGTGAAAAGGTGTATACCATAGTATGTACGGGTTAAAATCGGCATAATGAATATTGCAATTGTTGGATAAAGAATAATCTAGTCAATTGTATTGTCTTTACCTAAGTTAAAATAGTTATTCTTTCCTCTTTTTTCTGACTCTGCGACGGGCTGATGGCTACAAGCAGGTTGTGAAAATTCACCATACAGTGCTTGACCTTAATTTGAGAGCAAATTTGTTAAAAAAGTAAGAAATTGAACCTTCTATTATCATCCTTCATTCCCCCTAATCAGTTTGAATTAAATGTTAGATAATATCCATTTATCCTCTCTGAAAATTTTATTATCTAGATATGGGGTTCTCTATCTAAAGATATTACTACGTAAAGATATATTAGATTATTGCAAAGATATATTAGTTAAATAAGGCCATAATAGGTTCCTTGACTGAACCTACACAAATGGGTAGGAGCTGAAGAAGATAAAAATAGAAGAAAAGTGATGACAACATTTTACTCATTAGCATCCAGCCGATGGAGGGTGAAAGAAAACTAAAATGGATCTAGAAGTTATTGCGCAACTCATTGCCTATGCAGATAATTTTAGTTATTGTTTTATCAGTACCTGCAAAGGTGTTTATAATTACATGAATTCCATCTCCGAGATTCATGTAATTATGAAAACGAGGTAATGATTGATAGAAACTTCAATAGAGGTTGATTGATAACTCCTCATTTAGGCTATTGGATTAAAGATCGATCTGTATGTTACAATCAGATCGTTGCGGGTATATTTAGTGGTAAAGTGTGATTCGTTACATTATCAACTCAAATAGTTGAAGGATCTTCGGATCAAAGATCCATCTAAAGCTCTATTTCCAGATATGTTTCAAACCCCTATGAATGATCTAGAATAGAGCACTTCTCACCTGTCTGAAATGATGAAAAGAGAAACACATTTTGGTTCCAAGATAGACACAGTAGTTTTGAAGGTTAGATAAATCTGTAGGTATCCAAAGATATTTTTTCATCGTGACTAAACCTTCAACTTATGGATGAGCGGGACTTGTAGCCGAAGCGGAATACATAGAACGATGACTTTGGTTTACTTGCTTACCTGTAGAGTTTCGGTGGAATTTGTCTTCCGGGGATCAGAATCAGGAAATAGAACGAATTGGTTCAGAAAGATTTGTGATTATTTGAAACTTTTCAAATTCTCTTCTATCGGGATCATCTAGATTCTACGATTTTGGGCCCTCTAATTAAAAAAGAGAAGAGTAGAAAAGAGAAAGAAACTGACGTAGATGAGCGCGTGGCAATGATAAGAAAAGAATTGAAATTTTTCACAAAGATTTGATATAAATATTCCGCTTCTTCTTCAGTCCTCTTCTCCCCATGAAGGAATGACATGGTTTCATGTTCGGTTCTGAATTAGGCATTAGGCTAACGATGTTCGATTCCGCTACCCTACCGTGGGAATCGAACCCGCATCGTTAGCTTGGAAGGCTAGGGGTTATAGTCGACATTGATTATTCAATGCCTCTAATTCAGAACCGAACATGAGAATTTCATGTCATTCAGCTCCTTCATGGGGGGATAGAGAGCGGTATGAGGGAAGAAGCGGAATATTTATATCAAATCTTTGTGAAAGGAAATTTCAATTCTTTTCTTTCTCCTCTTTTATTTTCGAATAAAACCCTAATTTCTTATCGTACCCATGGCATCTACGTCAGTTTCTTCTCTTTTCTACTCTTCTCTTTTTTTTAGTGAAGGGCCCAAAATCGTAGAATACTTACTCACTTTCTAGATGATCCCGATAGAAAGAGAAATTTGAAAAGTTTCAAATAATCACAAATCTTTCTAGTTAATTCGTTCCCTATTTCTACTGATTCTGATCCCCAGGAGAACAAATTCCACCGAGCTCGAACGAAATGCTGATAACCCAAGTAAACCAAAGTCATCGTTCTATAGCTATTCCGCTTCAACCTGGGGTCCTTCCATCCATAAGTTGAAGGTTTAGTCACGATGAAAAAAATATCTTTGGATCCCCATAGATCTGGAATTTATCTAACCTTTCAAACATTCTGTGTCGCTATCTTGGAACCAAAAAATGTGTTTCTCTTTCATCATTTCAGACCCAGATTACGAGAAGGTATGCTATTCCTGGGCATTCATAGGGAAGGGTTTGAGCCTATCTGGAAATAGAGCTTTAGATGGATCTTTGATCCATGTAAAAGATCCTTCAACTATTTGAGTTGATAATGTAACGAATCACACTTTTACCACTAAACTATACCCGCAACGATCTGATTGTAACATACAGATCGATCTTTTGTCCAACCAATAGGAAGATGAGGAGTTATCAATCAACCTCTATTGAAAGTTTCTATCAATCATTACCTCGTTTTCATAATTACATGAATCTCCGGAGATGGAGATTCATGTAATTATAGATTACCTTTGCGAATTGCTGATAAAACAATAACTAAAGGGCCCGATACAACCATCAGAGTCAGAACAGTGAGTTGCGCAATAACTTCTAGATCCATTTGGTTTTCTTTCACCCTCCATCGACTGGATGTATGAATAAAATGTTGTCGGTATCAATCACTTTTCTTCTATTTTGTCTTCTTCGGACTCCTACCCATTTGTGTAGGTTCGATCAGGAACCTATTATGGCCTTGAGCAACTAATATCTTTACAATAATCTAATATCTTTACAATAATCTAATATCTTTAGATAGAGAACCCTTCAATATCTAGATAATAAAATTTTATACTGGAGAGGGATAAATGGACTAATCCATCTAACGCATTTATTCAAACTGATTGGGGAGGGAATGAAGAGATGATAATAGAGGTTCAATTTTTTATAGCTTTTTTTCTTGCCTTTACAGCAAGTATTCTAGCTCTCAAATTAGGTCAAGCACTGTATGATTAATTTTTCTGACCTGCTTGGCCTGGCCATCGGCCAGGCCAAGCAGGTCAGAAAAAATAGAGGAAAAGAAATAACTATTTTGAACGAAATGAGCAATACAATTGACTAGATTGTTCTTTATCCAACTGAATAATTGCAATATTCATTATATTGCCGATACAACCCGTACATACTATGGTATACACCTTTACTCCACCATTCATTTTGTTACACATGAACTCTTCCATCTTGGAGAGATGGCTGAGCGGACCAAAGCGGCGGATTGCTAATCCGTAGTACGGATCATCCGTACCGAGGGTTCGAATCCCTCTCTCTCCGTTCGTACACTATTGATCCTGAAAACGAATAACCCCGAATCTTTCTACGGAACGGAAAAGACCCATTAACCTGGAGACTTTTTTTCACTATTCTTTACGTCCGGGATTACGTCCTGGATCGTTCGATAGAAATCCAAAGATAAAAAGAGAAATGAAAAAATACCACTACTGCGTAAACGAACAGCTTAAGAGTAAGCATTACGTAATCTCCGGAATCCTTATTATAAGTACAACAGAATAGATCATCAATCTTTGTACCATATATGGATACTTGAATACCAAACAATAGTATGATTGTTACAAATCACGAAATTATTTCTTCGAATCACGCGTGAAAATAAATTTGAAAGAAGAAGAGAAATTTTCTCTTTGTTTTCCAAATGGTCTTTTTTACCCTCTTATTTTTTTGGATCAACCAGATATTTATCGAATATTTATGAAAATATGTCATTGGTATCGATCGTATCAATACGTGACCCAATAGCTCGATCCGAAGTGAGCGGTGGGATCGGAAGGAATTGATGAAGGTTAGTGGAAAAGTTTTTTATCCGGGAGCAGATAAGGTATCTGAATCTGGTATCGTCGGGTGGAACAAGGATAGAACTTCTGTCACAAAAAAAATGGAAAGAGTTATACAAAAAATTAGATCAATGACAGCGATCCAAAAAACTTTAAAAAATAAAAAAAAAGATACTTTTTATCGAAAACTTACAGCAGCTTGCCAAACAAAGGCTAAGAGAAAAGAGAGAACAGGAATAATTGGCATTACATCGACAATTGGATCAAAAATTGCATAAGCCTCAGGTAATTTTCCAAAAAAAGGGATTATTTGAATGAATAAAGGCATCATCTAGACAAATATTGAACATAACTGGCATTTTTCTTCTCCAATAAAAATTAGGGGGGGGTAAAGCCAGAAAAGTCTTTGATTGATCGAATCGATCGAAGCTCTTCGGCAAGTTTGACCGGACTTGGGGTTGGAAGGGATGATTCTTTCATACATACAATATTTTACCCAATCTAATAGAAAATGATCAATGAATGAATATTCTTGTCCCTTTTTTCTGTTTTTTCCTATTATGTCCAATTCCATCAATAACCTATTTTGTTGAAATATCCACAAAATTTTTTTTGCCCAATTGGGATCTGATCTAATTAATCTTGGATCCTAATGGGTTGACAAAAAAATTTGATATAAGTATTCATTAGCATATGAATAGGGAAATAGGATGGGAATGGGGCGTGGCCAAGCGGTAAGGCAGCAGGTTTTGATCCTGTTATTCGGAGGTTCGAATCCTTCCGTCCCAGACTTATTTCATTGGTTCCTGTTTTCCCTTCCCTCGCTCTTCCCTTTCTTCTTTCGTAAAGGGTAAATCCAATGGAATTTTTTGTTTTTTTTATTTTTTCTCATAATTTCACCATACTTAACTTATCAGAAGGGAATGTTATTACAATAGGGAAGAGATAAAGGGATATCTCTGTGGTGCAAGATGGGAATACGGATCAATTTGAGATAAGGTTCAATTTATGAAATTAGCCCATTGGATGTATGCTGGTCCTGCTCATATTGGAACTCTACGAGTAGCTAGTTCATTCAAAAATGTCCATGCCATTATGCATGCTCCTCTAGGAGATGATTATTTTAATGTAATGCGTTCTATGTTAGAACGGGAAAGAAATTTTACTCCTGCAACTGCTAGTATAGTAGATCGTCACGTACTAGCACGTGGATCTCGAAAAAAGAGTTGTGGATAATATTCTTCGAAAAGATAAGGAGGAAAGTCCCGATCTTATCATATTAACACCTACGTGTACCTCTAGTATCTTGCAAGAGGATTTAAAAAAACTTTGTGGATAGAGCATCCATAATCTCCGATTGCAACGTCACTTTTTGCGGATGTGGATCATTATCAAGTGAATGAAATTCAGGCAGCGGATAGAACTTTGGAACAGGTAGTTCGATATTATTTGGATAAATCCCATACATTGGATCAATTCGTAACAGATGCACCTTCTGTAAATATAATTGGGATTCTTACTCTGGGTTTTCATAATCGACACGATTGTCGTGAGTTGAGACGTTTATTAAAAGATCTGGACATCAGAATTAATCAAATAATTCCTGAAGGAGGATCTGTAGAGGATCCAAAAAAATTTACCAAAAGCTCGGTTCAATTTAATTCCTTATCGTGAAGTGGGCTTAATGACAGCGATGTATTTGAATAAGGAATTTGGAATGCCTTATGTATCTACAACTCCTATGGGAGCTGTAGATATGGCCGAGTGCATCCGACAGATAAAGAAATCTCTTGATATCTTGGCGGCTCCTATTTTATCGAGCAAAAGGGTTGATTACGAATCCTATATCGATGGACAAACTCGATTCGTTTCCCAAGCTGCTTGGTTCTCAAGATCTATCGATTGTCAGAACTTTACGGGGAAAGAAACAGTCGTTTTTGGTGATGCAACTCATGCTGCTTCAATTACTAAGATACTTGCTAGAGAGATGGGAATTCGTGTGAGTTGTACAGGTACTTATTGTAAACATGATGCAGAATGGTTCAAAGAGCAAATTAAAGATTTTTTGTGATGAGATGATCATCACAGATGATCATGCTGAAGTAGGAGATATTATCGCTCGCGTGGAACCCTCTGCAATATTTGGTACTCAAATGGAACGTCATATTGGTAAACGTCTTGAGATTCCCTGTGGAGTTATTTCCGCACCAGCTCATATCCAAAATTTTTTCCTTGGGATATCGACCCTTCCTGGGTTACGAAGGTACTAATCAAATAGCTGATCTAGTTTATAACTCATTCGCTCTGGGTATGGAGGATCATCTTCTAGAGATTTTTTTGTGGTCATGATACGAAGGAAATAATGACTAAATCATTATCCACGGATATTAGTCCAATTTGGGATCCTGAAAGTCGGCAAGAATTGGGTAAAATCCCCCGTTTTGTAAGAGACGAAGTAAAGATAAATACAGAAAAAATTTGCACGACGAAAGGGCCTTTTGAACGTTACTGTCGAGGTAATGCACGCAGCTAAAGAAGCATTAAGTTAAGTACCTAATCAATATCAATTAATTGATTACATTGAGTGTATTCTATACAAAAAAGAGTGGATCCAATTCGATACCTATTCCTATCATATCAATTGAGTTAATGACTATTCATAATCACGTCTCGATCATGATTCGAGATCAGGGAGGGATCTTCAAAACATCGTCTGAAACGATGTGGTAATTTACATAATTGGTTTCGTGAATATGGATTATGACATCATTTCATATTCGGATCAAGTGCCCTTGGCTCAAAATTATTCTTATTTTCTTATATACTCTCCAAGTCAATCTTGTTTCCACGTGATTCCATACAAAGATGACGAATATTTGAATCGTTCTATTGTTAAAGCCTAGGATTTTCTATCGATGTGTCTAACATCTCGTCCCAATACAGCGACAATCCAACAATTCATTTATCTCTTATTCTGGATTGACAATAGTGTATTGTGTCGATATAATTCGTCCATTCACAATAGAAATAGATATCTTAGGTTCATCATTTATCAGTGATTCTATCCAATCATGATAATTCTGTCGATGGATCATTTATTCATAACCTAGATTACTTTATTCTGGAATGGTGGATCAAAACTATACATATCCATATATGAACTGACGAGTGAATTATTTGGTCATTCACATAGGTTTTTGATCCCTCCCGTTCGTCAATTAGATTGGTAGGATTCTATTTACCGGTTCATATTGAGTAACCTCGCATTCCACTTCGATCGTATATATACTCAATATCTATTCGCAATATGGGTTGCTAACTCAATGGTAGAGTACTCGGCTTTTAAGTGCGACTAAGATCTTTTACACATTTGAATGAAGTAGAAAACTCGTCGATACCATCGGTAAAGTTCGGAAGACTACGACTGATCCTAATGAACGGAAAAAAAAGCATGTCGTTCCAACATATGATCTTTATGATACCTGATATTATTTCTCGGATACCTGATTGTATTCGATCAGGACCGGATCTGATTCAAGGAATCAAATGGGTGGAAAATGTCTATTATATACCTGGATGGATGTATAATATGCTCATCCTTTCGGATCAAATGTGATAATTGTGAATAGGATTTCATCAATTCGCGGTTAAGTCGAATGAGTCAATGGAGAAAGCTATATGACTTGAATCATAAGTAGACCCAGAGAAATGAGCTTCTGTTCCTCGTTCCAATTTAACGAGCGAGGAATTCCCTTTACTGATCAGAAGTTAAGAGCAGTTTAGTACCTGATATCGGGAGGTTTTCCCTGAGTAGATCAGGGATTTATACACTCACAATGAGTCCTAAGTACTCGAGTACAGATGTGTAAGATAAATAGTGTACTGACCAGGTTTATTTATTCCATGAGTCAGGAGAGCGATTGGTTGCCAGGATAAAAAAAAATTTTTGTTCTTCCTCATGACGAATGAGATCCTTGGGTAGTAAATCTATAGAAGATAGAATCTTTATATTTGGATATATCTCTTTTTTTTCCTATCTTGTTCCGACTAGATCGCACCATGTATTTTCTCAGAAATGAAGAGGTTATTCTCATGAACGAGGGCCATAGCTGAGGTTTGGAAATGGATGAATTCCATAGATACGGAAAGGAAGATAACTCTCGGCAACAATGCTTTTTTATATCCACTCTATTTTTTCAGGAAGATCTTTACGCAATTTCTCATGATCATTATTTGGATGGATCAAGTTCTTCCGAACCGATGGAACATTTAAGTTCCAATGATCAATTCAGTTTCCTAACTGTAAAACGTTTGATTGGTCAAATACGTCAACAAAATCATTCAATTGTTTTATTCGTGAATTGCGCTCCAAATCCATTAGCTGATTGCAAGAAGAGTTCCTATTCTGAATCGGTACTAGAAGGACTTACATTGGTCCTGGAAGTTCCGTTCTCTATACGGTCAAAATATTCTGTGGAAGGGATGAATGAATGGAAGAGTTTCCGGTCGATCCATTCAATATTTCCCTTCTTGGAGGATAAATTCCCGCATTCAAATTATATATCAGATGCACGAATACCCTATTCTATTCATCCGGAAATTTTGGTTCGAACCTTTCGTCGCTTGATCCGAGATGCTCCCTCCTTGCACCCATTACGCTCTGTTCTCTATGAATATCGAAATAGTCCAGAGAATTTACAAAGATCAATTATTGTCGTCCCAAGAGTAAATACGAGATTCTTCCTGTTCCTGTGGAATTATTATGTCTATGAATGCGAATCCATTTTATTTTCCCTTCTTAAACGATCCTCTCATTCACGATCGTTGTCTCATAGACCTTTCCCTCAGCGAACTCATTTTCATCGAAAGATAAAACATATTATCATATTTTCTCGTCGAAATTCACTGAAAAGTATCTGGTTGTTGAAGGATCCTAAAATTAACTATGTTAGATATGGTGAAAGATCTATTATAGCTATAAAAGGTACTCATCTCCTAGTGAAAAAAAGTAGATATTATCTTCTACTTTTTTCGGCAATGTTATTTCCATCTTTGGTCCGAACCGTATAGGGTCTGTTCTCATCAATTATCCAAGAATTGTTCTTCTTCTCCAGGTTATTTTCTGAGGGTTCGGATGAACCCTCTTTTTGTCAGAACAAAAAATGCTAGATGAGTTATTCATCGCCGATCTTATTACCAATGAATTTGATCCAATAGTTCCGATTGTACCAATACTTGGATTATTGGCTAGAGAAAAATTCTGTGACGTATCAGGACGGCCAATTAGTAAATTGTCTTGGACCAATCTAACAGATGATGATATCCTCAATCGATTTGATCAAATTTGGAGAAATCTTTTTTCATTACTACAGTGGATCCTTTGGTCGAGATGGTTTATATCGTATAAAGTATATACTTTCATTATCATGTGCTAAAACTTTAGCCTGTAAACATAAAAGTACGATACGTGTAGTTCGGAAGGAATTAGGTCCAGAACTCTTTCAAAAAATCGTTTTCAAAAGAACGAGAATTTGATTCTCTGCCTTTTTCGTCAAAAGCGGCGGCCCGTTCGCAGAGAGAACGAATTTGGCATTCAGATATTCCCCAGATAAATCCCCTAGTTAATTCCTGGCAAAAGATACAGGATCTTAAAATAGAAAACTTATTTGATCAATGAAATGCTCTTTGAGTAATTGCCTCGATTCAGAATCATTTTTTCTTTTTTCTATCCGAGAACTAAAATGATTAGGAAATAGATACATTACATGGGGAAAGCCGTGTGCAATGAGAATTGCAAGCACGGTTTGGGGAGAGATTTCTCGCTCTTACTGATACTGAAGGAGCAGATCATCCACTCCATCCGACGAGCTCCGGGTTCGAGTCCCGGGCAACCCGGATCAAATTTCTGATAGGTACCTCTGTCCACTTATTCTGGTTCTGGATCTAATCAAGTTTTTTTTCATATCTGTTCTCATTCCAATTGATCTACCATTCCTGGAACCAGTAATAAATAATTTTATGGAGTATCTAATCACAGATAGATCTATAGAGTGTGGAATATATGGATAGAATATAGAGGTATTTGAGATAGACTCTATATTCTATCCATATAGTATAGATCAGTATCTATCCCGTTGGGATAGATATTGAAATTCCATCCCAGATATTGGTTGACATTGATACATGGATCATATTATACTGTAAAATAACAAGCCTTATGCTTGGGAGCCTCTGATGATTTTATAAACGAAGTTCTGACCATGACCGCAATTATAGAAAGACGCGAAAGCGCAAATTTCTGGAGTCGCTTCTGCGACTGGATCACTAGCACTGAAAACCGTCTTTACATTGGATGGTTCGGTGTCTTGATGATCCCTACCCTATTGACCGCAACCTCTGTATTCATTATTGCTTTCATCGCAGCTCCTCCGGTAGATATTGATGGTATTCGTGAACCTGTTTCCGGTTCTCTTCTTTATGGAAACAATATTATCTCCGGTGCTATTATTCCTACCTCTGCAGCTATCGGATTGCACTTCTATCCAATCTGGGAAGCAGCTTCCGTCGATGAATGGCTATACAACGGGGGTCCTTACGAGCTAATCGTTCTACACTTCCTACTTGGTGTAGCTTGCTATATGGGTCGTGAGTGGGAGCTTAGCTTCCGTCTAGGTATGCGTCCTTGGATTGCTGTTGCATACTCAGCTCCTGTTGCAGCTGCTACTGCCGTTTTCTTGATCTACCCTATTGGTCAAGGGAGTTTCTCTGACGGTATGCCTCTAGGAATCTCTGGTACTTTCAATTTCATGATTGTATTCCAGGCTGAGCACAATATCCTTATGCATCCATTCCACATGTTGGGTGTAGCTGGCGTATTCGGCGGCTCTCTATTCAGTGCTATGCATGGTTCTTTGGTAACTTCCAGTTTGATCAGGGAAACTACTGAGAATCAGTCCGCAAATGCAGGTTACAAATTTGGTCAGGAGGAAGAAACCTACAATATTGTGGCTGCTCACGGTTATTTCGGCCGATTGATCTTCCAATATGCTAGTTTCAACAACTCCCGTTCTTTACATTTCTTCTTAGCTGCTTGGCCCGTAGCAGGTATCTGGTTTACCGCTCTAGGCATAAGCACTATGGCTTTCAACCTAAATGGATTCAATTTCAACCAATCTGTAGTTGACAGTCAAGGCCGTGTAATTAACACTTGGGCTGATATCATTAATCGTGCTAACCTAGGTATGGAAGTTATGCACGAACGTAATGCTCACAACTTTCCTCTGGATCTAGCCGCTGTTGAATCTATTTCAATAGGCGGATAATACTCTGATGGATTGTTATCGTGTATTGCTTAATTGAAGCATACCAAGCCTTTCAATAAAATGAAAGGCTTGGTATGCTTCAATTGTTTGTTGTTATTCTTCATACTTCTTCCCCCCATTCCATCAATAATGGATATGTGCAGTTCCCCTGCATCCAGCAGGAATTGAACCCGCGAGTTCGCCAATTATGAGTTGGGCGCTTTAACCATTCAGCCATGGATGCTGGATAAAGATCATCAACATACTCATTCTATAATATGAGTATAGACTCAGATCTAAAATGGGTTAGTTCGGGATCGGGACCCATTTACATTCTTTCTCTCATACTTGATTCATGTCAAATATTATCAATAGACATTCAAATAACATTTCATTTTGATAATAAGCCGAACAACTTGTTCGAGAGTTGGGAGTTAGTCATCGATCTTGCTTTGATCCCCTATCAGAGTCACCGACCCACATACGAACAAACGTTAGCTCGTTTTTTTCTTCTTGGGAGAAATGACTGTAGATAGATAAATTGGCTTGTTTTTCCGGGGCGGACGTAGCCAAGTGGACCAAGGCAGTGGATTGTGAATCCACCACGCGCGGGTTCAATTCCCGTCGTTCGCCCATAAAAGAAGATAAAAAAAAATCGGGCTGGATCCGATTCGTTGTCATTTTCATATTTCATTGAAATAAATTATATCCAGTGGTATAAGGGTATTGGTTGGTTGACACGAGCTTTCCAATTATATTTAATCAATATTATATTATATATTCTATTCATTGGGATGAAAAAAAAAGGAGAGAGGGGGGGTAACAAAGAAATGAAAAAAAAGAAGATCCTGGATAATCAAATTGGAAGAGATACAAAGTTATCAATTTCTATGCAATCCATGGACCAAATCCAATTTGATGAGATTTTTTAATTCAAATCCTTTCACACCGGGAGCGCCTTATAAAGCTCTTTGACCCTAGAATTCTCAGTACGTTGCTTTTACGCGATCTACGTAGAAGCAATCCATATTTTTTGGTCAAAGGTATAGTAGTACTTACATTATCGATCCTCATATATCACTTCAATCATAAAAGTAGTATGATTGAGAAAAAAAAATTTCTATTCGATGAAACTCTTTCCTATACATAACTTTATGGAACTTGGAAATGAAACACCGGAAGAATATTTAAAGCCTTTCACTAAAAATTGGTTGATATTTCCACATCTTTTCCTGTCTTTCCAATTGAAAAGATCTTACAATCGATTCATAGAGCATTTTGATCCCATTAGTTTTAATTCAGGATATGGCAGGAACACGAACAAGAAGGATGAGATGATCTCGGAGAATCAAGGACCGAGCAAAACTCATTTGGAAAATAATGAGAAAGATCTCAATTTGAAGATCGACTCGACTCTTAATTCAACCGAAAATGAGTATTGGGAACCTGAAAAAAGATCTTTGTGAAGATTCATTTATTGAAAGAGAACAAACAAAAAATAGAAATAGAATCGGATTTGTCCTCAAAGTGTTTATCAGAATATTATCCAATTTCTTGGGCGAAAGAATTATTTACAGAAGATCAAAGATATACAGAAGAGAATTCCTTTCCTTTGGAAAGGAAAAGATTCATTGAAAATTTTACAAAATCAATTCGTTATTCTTTTTTTTTACATATGGCCAATGGATGAACCGTGTATGGGTGGTCCTAGTGCTACTAAAAAAGCCCATTGAGGATTTCAACTTATCCAAAAGGTTATTGAAAAGACAACAAAATTTTTTTTCCCAATATTTAAGGGATTCAAAATCCTATTCATTAATGAATAGGATAGTTGATCTATGGAAGATCAAAACATATTTTGAAATTGAAAATTCTTCCTCAAATTATGCTATTCCATCAGATCCCGGATGGAATATTCTTAACATATTGCACAACAATTTTCGATCGAAAACAAAAAAAAATTGTTCTGGAAATGACAGATCAATTCACTCTATCAATAACTAAGCCTAGTCAGGTTCATGATCAAATTTCTTGTAATATTTATTATTACATGAATCCATTATATGAACTCAACAAGAATGGATCGTTGAGATCGGATCGGATCTTCAACCACAGAGAAAAAATTGAAGAATCAATCTTTATGGGTCCTACTCAATATTATTGATAAAGCGGATGATTATTTAGATCAAATAATCGACAAACAATTGAGCCAAATCGATTCCAAAAAATCGCTTAGAGATAGGAACTCCCTTTAACAATTATAGAACTGAAGCTTTGAGTTGGTATGAATCAATTCGGTATAAAATTGCCAGGTATTCGGAAAATCTATTCAATAGATTCTATTTTATAAATAGGTTCAGTCACAATTTAAAGAATCAAATTCGAACAAATTGGATAGAAAATGAAAATTTGAATAATGTAACGAAAGATACAATTGACCGGCATTCATCAAGTTGGAAAAAAAATTCAGAGAGAATGGTTGAACCGTTCTATTATTCGAACGGATAAAAAATATAAATCGGAATTTGAATGTGTACAAATGGTCCCATCAGACCGAATACTTTATGAAATATTTGAAACATTTTTTTTTATAAAAAAAACTATTTTCAAAGAGTGTTCGATCTAATTGAATCATGTACTAATACTAATCGAAACAAAATTGGTTGGAAAGATTATTTTCAGTTTTTTTTCAACATACTGTAAAGATATTAAACTCGAACTTCGATATCATATCGAACTTAAATTCTAAGTTCGATATTGTCATTTCTATTTTGGATTCTCACTTGAATAAGCTCAAAAGTATTGATCCTCAACTATTAAAGAAAAAATAACTTAGATATAAATGACTTGTTGGATCTAATGGGTACTCTAATCGTTCATTTAAAAAAAATTAAAACCCTTTCTTTTTTCTTTTGGATGACCATAATCTTTCACAAAGATCGAAATTATTGATTGATGAAGGAACAATTGCACCATTTGTTCCGAATGATATACCGATTAATCCATCGATTATTGACTTCTTTTATAATGAAAAGAATCGCATGGAATCGTTTGATAACACTGATTTTTTCGACGATATCCAACGATCGAGAAAATTGGTTGAATCCTGTGAAACTATCTGATCAGAGCTCATTGAGAGCTTCTTTTCACGGAGCAAATACGCTCCAATTTTTTTGATTATTTGCATCATCCTCGGCCAAATTATAGGAAGAGATTACCTTCTGATATGAAAAGGATTTATATAAAAAGGAAGAATCTTACATATGGACAATTATTCAATCTTTTGCTCATCCACAACAACATATCTTCCTTGCTCATTGGTGAAATAGGACCCGTTCACTCGGAAAAAAGAGACTATTTCTTTGATCAAGTCACAAGTATCTAACATATTCTTACCTAAATATTTACAACGAAAACGAAGTGGTGAACAACCGTTTGTATTAATCTATGATTTGTACAGATCCTTCAATTTACTAACTCAATTGAATCCATTCGTTCGTGACAAGAGATATATTTCCTCGATCGAAGAGATTTCTACAACGCCTTTAACAAAAGAACAAATAGTCAATTTAGAAAAAAACTTTTTGCCAACCTTTTTTTCAATAGATCCGATTCAGAAGAAAACAACTTGGATAAATGCCTTAAAAGGGGTTTCAGTTCAAACGTGGGTCTTATTCAAACTCGATCTTATCAAGATGATTTACTATCCGAAATCTTTTCCAATAAGAACCAGGAAATGTTTCATCGTATTCAAGATTGGTTTGTAACCAAAAGTTTCAAAAAACATAATTGGAAACGAGGGCATAGATGGGAGGAGTACCCTTTCAAATTCATCTAAAGAGGAACAGAAGATTAAACCATCACCGCATTTTAATGAACCTGCTAAAAAAACAGGAGATGTATAGGATCTCTCAAATAGATAGTATTTTGTCAAAATGGGATTTGTTCAAAACATATATGCCATGGTTTTTTTACCTCTGCATGGTGTAAATATCTTGAAAATATGCTTTTATATACTCTTCCAGAGATATTACTACATGGCAGTAATCCATTTGTTTCTATTTTGCAAGATATTAAGCATAATATTATGCTTAAATGGAATATATTGTGGGAACTTTCTCATCCATTATGGGAACCTATCAAATGGAAATTGAGAACGAATCTAACCAATCTTTTGAATTTTAGATTCAGAACGACTCTTATTAATAATTTTTTTATCTTCCTGCGAGGATTGTTTCATAGAGGAAACTAGTGATCGAGAATGGACACATCTGAGATTACTAAATGCTCGGAGGTATGAATATGGGATTCTTATCCCTTTTTTTTCGTTCTTACGTATTCTATTCTTCGATATTTTAAAGTGATTTATTCCGCCTTTATCAATTTAAAGATAGACTTTGAACTCATCCAGTATTTAGAGGATCCATCATACGTGATAGAGTTGCAAAAAACTGATAAATCCTCCCGTGTATAATTACCTTCTCTATTATATAGACATAGAAAGTCTTCCTTCTACGAAGAGGAAGAGGAAGAATAGAAAGCTCAATTTGCTTATAACTATAATAAGAGAGTTGAACGGATTGTGCTCTAGCATGGATATCTCCGAAAAAAGAGATGGAAATACTAGTTCAGTTTCTAATGACGGAAAAAAAACCTTTCTCAATTTGAATCAAATATGACTGTAAGTCATATTTTCCTCAAGAAGGAATTTGGAGATCAAATCACTGGACAGCCGGGGCTTATTCACTTACGATATTTGGCCCACACTTATCAAAAAGGTCTAATGAATTACGAGTTAAATCCGTTTTGTTTAGCAGAAAACCGGATATTCCTTGCTTTTTTATCAGAAGATTACCTCTTCACAAATATTGTGTCAACCCAACCCCAAAATGCCTTTCTCATTCCACTCAGGATCATTATTTTCCAAAGGGATTTTACTTATAGGTCCTATGGGAACTGGCCGATCCTATTTGATCAAAAGTCTAGCAGCAGACTCATATGTTCCTTTAATAAGAATATCTCTGAAGAAGCTCTTGTATGGTAAGTTTTTATATTACCCTGATCCTGGACGTATTCCTACTGAGTTTAATACTTTTTGGAGAGACACAATAGACCATTTCCATATTACCTTCGAATTGGCGAAAAGAATGTCTCCTTGTATAATATGGATTCCAAACATTCATGAACTGAATGTCAATGACACAATTACCCATTTATTTGGTTTAGGCTTCACTGACTCTTTCCTTGGTTTATTATTGAACTATATTTCTAGGGGTGGTGAGAAAGATTCTATTAGAAATATTCTTTTTTATTGCTTCGACTCATATCCCCCCAAAGAGTGGATCCAGCTCTAATAGCTCCAAATCGATTAGATAGCTCGATCAATATTCGAATGCTTGTTATCCCACAGCGACAAAGGGAATTTCCTATTCTTTTATGTAGCAAGGGATTATACTCGGAAAAAAGAGGTATCCTGTCCCGATGAATTTGGATCTATAACCATAGATTCTGATGCACGAGATCTAGCAGCACTGGCCAATGAAGCCTTAATAACTAGTATTACCCGAAAGAAATCAGTTATAGACACTAATACAATTCGATACGCTATTTATAGTCAAATTTGTCATCTTCAATCTATGGATAATCAGGTTGGATCCGGTCAAAATGACGAAAGACTTATCTACAAAGTAGGAAAGGCTGTTATACAAAATACGCTTAGAAGGAATTCTCCCATGAATCCTCTATCTACCAAAAAGGAATTATGGAAGAAAAGGTTTTGTTATTTGTCCGAATGGTATTTAGAACCTTCGATTGCCGAAACAACTATGAAGGAATTGACCATACTTCCCCATATTTTAGGTTGCTTGGCCGGATCAGCGGCTCGAGATTCTTGGTCTATATCGGAACGAAATAGAGAGAATTGGATTCCTCTCGATAAATTCGCTGAGCATGATCTTGATCTAGCTTCTAGTCTTTTAGAAAGTATTCTGGTGGAGTTTCCATTTTCTAGGTTAGGAATATGTCGGGGTAAGTCCGATAAGGATCAGAGTAAGTTCGATAAGGATCAAATCACATTTGTTCCTCAACCCAAAATGAGAAATAATCATATGATACGATTTCTGAAAGAATATGAATTGAAGTTTACTCTCGCCACAAAAAAAAATGTATAGGGATATGGATATGGATGAAGAATTAATAAAGAGCGTAGTTTGGACTCCTAGGACCTGGCGTCTTAGTTTTCTTCGCAGTAATCGATTCGATCATACAAAAAACACCCAATTCATTGGGATCTTCGTATCGGTTCGGATCGAAGAAAAAAAGCGCAGATAGAAAGATCGAAATTTGCTAGACAATATCCGAGGCAATATAAATCCTCGGAGAAACCCACGTTCTGTCGAGGAAAACGATTTCTTTGGGATCCCTTCCTATTTCAAGAGCAGCGCCCTGTGTTTTCACGCCGAGAATTTTTTCGCAGACGAAGAACTGCTGAAAAGGCTTTATATTACTTATGGTTCAAGGAGATTACTAGCAAAACCTAATTTTTTTCCCTAAACAAAGTTTCCAAAGTGCTTTTCATAGATATGATTCAAAATACGGGATCAATCCGGGTTTGATCATGAATTCGTGGAAACCATTGTCTCTTAGACATAGACATATCGAGCATTTCAAACACATTCAAGAAATTGGTATCCACTTGGAACGTATACAGCCATATTCTTCTCCATATTTATATAAATGTTGGTTGATCGAAAATTCGAGAGAAAGGGTTGACCGCTTCCAATCGTTAATTCATCGCCAAAAAAAGATGGCTCGGAACCAATAGTTTATTATCTAATGAATCTTTTCTTTATAATACTCTATTCGAGAGTTATCAATATTTATCAAATCTGTTCCTATCTAACAGAGTGTTATTGGATCAAATTACAAAGACATTGTTGGAGAAGGAATGTCTTTTTTCCGAATGAAATTGAACACTCAATTTATACAACAGGATTAAGATTTGATATCAGCTGGGAGAATCTGGAATGAAGTAAAAGAAAATTGACCGGGCAGTAGGGTCGTGGGAATCAATGAGAGGTTCTGTTCTCTATATGCTCCAATTTAAGATCCTATAATGAATCCTTTCTTGGTATTGTACAAATATAGTAAGTATGTTGGAGGAAAAAAAAAAGACTTGATAGATCTTTAATTTGAAGATAGGTTCCTCACTCCGAGATTTCGACCATGTAAGAGTAAGCATAGTAAAGACAAGCCAATTTTCTTGAACTTAATGAGAGAGATATTCTCTACTAGACTATGCTTACTCCTTATTTCCTCTATTTTGGTTCTAGCATTCTTTTTCCCACACTATTCGGAAGAGAGGAAAGGATAGAGTCACAGGATCCGACATGGATATAGTTGTTGAGGTTCGGTCGTAATTCGTGGATCTTGCAAGATCTTGAGAGAGGTGGTATATGGTCAATCTATGTATCGATCTTCTCAATCTGTGGCCTTAATGAAATATACCTTATAATACGAGGGTGGATTCGAAATGGACTCCTCATTAGGTAGAGAAGATCTGATCCTACCTGTGATCCATTGTCCTATTCCAACAGCGTTAACTTGTAGGTAATCGTCGGAATACCTCGTATAAACAGAGAATATATCCCAATATATTGAGAGACTCTCGTACGAGATTTGCCATTGAATTACTCATTCAATAAGCATGAGCAATATTATGCTTTGAAGAGGACTCGAACCTCCACGCTCTTAAGCACGAGATTTTGAGTCTCGCGTGTCTACCATTTCACCATCAAGGCATCCCAAAAGTGAATTCTATTCCATGCATATATATATATGAAAAAATATTCTGATCTATGAATATAGAATATATGTTATAGATAGCGTATTCAAGTATTGATATAGATTGGTCATATAGGTTCATCATATATCATCCAATTTTATTTTTATTTTCATTATCTGATGGAGATTTCATATACATAAAGAAGACGACTGAACATCCTTTCTTTTTCAATTCAATAGAAACCTAAAAAATTGAATATGGTACAAAATAACAATATGTCAAGGATCCTATCCATTCTATATGTGCATATATATCCATTGCTATGCGTTTAGCGGCTGGAGCAGCTATTTTGGAACGAAAGAAAAGCAACGACTGGAATGATAGAGTTTTCGAAAATAGGACCCCTCACTCCTTTCTCTCATTCAGAACCGTGCATGGGACTCGAACCTCGCGCGGTTCCTAAGCGATAAAGAAGGAAGAAAATAATAAATTGATTCCTTTTTTTATTACCTTCCTCGCGTATGTATAAGACCAAATCTATTGAATCAATAGAAAGTATTACCAATCCCTAAAATATCTTTGTTCATTCAAAGATATTAGTTGTTTCTGACCTTGCTTTACCCTAATTGTGATTTTACCGAAAAAAAAAAAAATTAAATTTTTTTTTTCGGTAAAAGTGATGTATTGGTCCGAGTGAGGTAGGGGTAACAGTCCTTTTCTTTCTCTTTTCCACATGTCCATAGAGTTTTTAGAGATAGAAACATTTCTAAAAAAGAAAGATGGATATCTATTCACTCTATTTTATTAGAGAGGTAATAATTTGTAAAATGAATTGCACTTCTTCATAAGGGGTCCATTGATTAAAAGAGACTGGAAAAGTTCGGATCCAATTCCTACAGTTATGGATATAAGCGCAATCCAAATTCCTGGAGAGTGATACATTTGTGTATCTATAAGATCATTTACTATTTCTTGAAGCTCAGCTCAATCTTTCCCCTGGAGAGACCATATAGCCAAGAAAGACCATAAGCCAGAATGGAATAAAAGCAAATGAAACTATTTCAAACGATCTCAGGGTATAATTGAAAATGAAGTTTTCACTTTGTACATGTTAGATCATAAATTAGTAATTTATTTCAATCTCCGAGAGAGTAGAAACAGTTTCTAACTTCCAATTTTAGGAGATTTACATAATCCTCATGAATAGGATCGAATATTCCTCCATAATCTATCTCCTTTTTCCTTAAGGAAGCCTCCCCAAGAGGACTTAGATCTATCTATTCTTTAAGTTCTTTCCTTCTTCTTTTTTCTCTTTTGTTCCAATAAAAATATTGCCCGATCTGAATGGGAATCAATTTCGAATTTATCAGAATATGTAAATCCATTATATAGATAGGTAGATCTCGATCCTGTTTATGAGTTAACGAAAATGTGCAAAAGCTCTATTGGCTTCTGCCATTCTATGAGTCTCTTCCTTTTTGCGTATAGCATTGCCATTCCCTCTAGCAGCATCCATTAATTCGTGACTCAATTTGAATTTCATATTTCGACCCAGACGTTTTCGAGATGCCACTAATAACCAACGAATGGCAAGTACTTTTCCTTGGGTTGATCTTATCTCAGTGGGAACTCGATAAGTCGATCCACCCACACGTCTTGCTTTTACTGTTACATTGGGAGTTACTCTACGTATTGCTTGGCGTAGAACAGATAGTGGATTTTTCTCCGTCTTTTGTTGAATATTTTTGATGGCTCGATAAAGAATTCGATAAGCTAATGATTTTTTTCCGTTTTTCAGAATACGGTTAACCACCATGTTAACTAATCGATTATGATAAATAGGATCGGATTTTGCAGTTTTTTTTTCTGCAGTACTTCGCCGTGACATGAGTGTGAAAAAGGTTTAAGAATATATTTCATAAAGGCTGAAAATCATTTATTTTGGCTTTTTGACTCAATATTGTAGGGTGGATCTCTAAAGGTATGAAAGATCTCCCTCCAAACCGTACATACGACTTTCGTCGAATACGGCTTTCCACATGATTCTATCTGCATAGATGAGATATATTATTTATGCATATAATTCTGTTTACTCACTCTCGATTGAGTATCCGTTCTCTTTCTTTCTTTTGCTATGATTGGAAATCCTGTATTTTACATATCTATACGATCAAGTCCTTAGGTTTACAAAATAGTGTATAAAAAAGTGTTTCAAATCATTGCTATTTGACTTGAACCCGTTCTAAAAAGGTCAAGGTATTTTTAATTTTCTGTTGAAACAATCAGGGAAAACTTCGAAAATGATTTCGATATTAAACCTTGGACATATAATAGTTCCAAATCTCCTGAAAAATAAGATCGTTTTTTTCCACGGTAGCCCGCTCTAGTCCCCTGACAAAACGTTCGTTATTAGGTTAGCTATATACTTAACATGTTCCTAGCAATTCACATGGCATCATCATGAAATGATACAAGTATTAGATAAGTAAGAATATACAACGCACTAGAACGCCCTTGTTGACGATCTTTTACTTCGGCAGCATCTAGGGTCCCTCGAACAATGTGATATCTCACACCGGGTAAATCTTTAACCCTTCCTCCTCTTACTAATACTACAGAATGTTCTTGTAAATTATGGTCAATACCAGGTATATAAGCAGTGATTTCAAATCCAGAGGTTAATCGTACTCTGGCAACTTTACGTAAGGCAGAGTTTGGTTTTTTTGGGGTGATAGTGGAAAAGTTGACAGATAAGTTTTCTTCACTGTCACTCTACAAAACCGTACATGAGATTTGCACCTCATACGGCTTCTCGTTCAATTTTTTTTTTTTTTTTCGAAGTAAGCTGGATTATTTTCGTTGTTCGAGAATCTTCATATTCCCTTCCTTTATGCATTGTGTCTCAAAGAGTAACTGGAACCAATTTAGTCAAACACATTTTCGTATTCTAATAAAAAACTAATGAATCCTATTTTTTATTTTAGGTAAAAAGATTATGCAAAATCTTCGGGATTGCCTCTTCCTTCTCTATTCCCATCCTATAAGTACAGCGCCTGAAGAAATACTCTGTCGTATGAATCGACATTATTACATGCTAATTCCTTCTTGATATCTCGATATATCATTCCTACAAATCACAAATTGGATTCGAAATTGACGGGTTAATGTGTGCTTATCCATGTGGTTATACACTGTTCGAGTTTGAACAGGAATCAATTTAATGAAAGATTCTGGCTTTCGTGCTTTTGTTGGGGTTGTCCAAGATCATTTCGATGACCTACGTTGAGGGGGATATATATCCATATCTATCTGAGATATGATCTGATCGACTGCGTAAGTCCCACGAATAGCTGGCCAGGGAGAGTATACGGAAAAGGAAGTTCTTTTTGATCTGATTAGTCAGTGATCTGGCTCGGTGAGTCCTTTTTCCTATGATGAACTGCTGGCATCAGTCCCATATCTTGTTTCTGTGGACCGGTGGAAAAGTGAGAGCTCAGCGGGAAGAGGATTGTACCACGAGAGAGCGAAGGGGTCAACCTGTTCCGAAGAGACAACATGGATTTCGGAAATGTAGTTGTACTCTTACATCGATCCAGATCAAGAAGTATTTCAATCCACGGGGGTAAATATTTGCTAGCTAGACGAGAGGATAGCAGTGCTAGTTACAAATTATGTTCCGGTAGGATGTCAATTTATTTATATAAATTAGTTAACGGTTGGTTGCATAGGGTCTTCTCCTGAGTGCAAGAAGAACAATTTGATCCGTATCATCTCTGTATAATCTTTACTCGATCTTGTTCTCCTTGTTCTTCCAAACAATATTGAGTCCTTTCCGCACACACTAGTGCTAGATCGGATCAAACATGCTGAACAAAATATTTTTCATGTTCATGTCAAACTTGATTGATCAAGATAGATAAAATATTACTGATTTTACGGGACCATATGTTATGATTCGAATCAGTAGGAAATACTACTTTCGATAGGATTTACATAGGCTCCAATCTTTTTTTCTCCTTTTTTTTTTCTTTTCGTAGTAGTGTGAAAAGAAGGAAGGTCTGTCTTCAAGTTGTTCGAGAGAAAATAGTGAGTTGTTTTGAGTCTCTCGACCCCTTGATAACTTATTATCAATAAGTAAGTTCTCCTTTCAGATGAGAGTAGGGAAGGGATATAATTCAGCGGTAGAGTGTCACCTTGACATGGTGGAAGTCATCAGTTCGAGCCTGATTATCCCTAAACCTAATGTAAGCCCTTCCATCAAACAAATTTTTGTTTTTCATCTTATAGCTCTCTTCACTCCAGAGAGCTCGTGCCATTTACATGAGCTCTTTTTCATGGTAGTAAAGAAGAAATGACCAAAATGGAGCTAGATCTTCAATTGGAAGATATCCAAATTGTCATAAGGAACAAAAGGGTTTCCGCCCATTTCATTAAATATTGATCATCATATCTTAGTAGTGAGTCGAGTGGTTGGCATGAGCTTTCCAATTATATTTAATCAATATTATATTATATATTCTATTCATTGGGATGAAAAAAAAAGGAGAGAGAGGGGGTAACAAAGAAACGAAAAAAAGAAGATCCTGGATAATCAAATTGGAAGAGATACAAAGTTATCAATTTCTATGCAATCCATGGACCAAATCCAATTTGATGAGATTTTTAATTCAAATCCTTTCACACCGGGAGCGCCTTATAAAGCTCTTTGACCCTAGAATTCTCAGTACGTTGCTTTTACGCGATCTACGTAGAAGCAATCCATATTTTTTGGTCAAAGGTATAGTAGTACTTACATTATCGATCCTCATATATCACTTCAATCATAAAAGTAGTATGATTGAGAAAAAAAATTTCTATTCGATGAAACTCTTTCCTATACATAACTTTATGGAACTTTGAAATGAAACACCGGAAGAATATTTAAAGCCTTTCACTAAAAATTGGTTGATATTTCCACATCTTTTCCTGTCTTTCCAATTGAAAAGATCTTACAATCGATTCATCGAGCATTTTGATCCCATTAGTTTTAATTCAGGATATGGCAGGAACACGAACAAGAAGGATGAGATGATCTCGGAGAATCAAGGACCGAGCAAAACTCATTTGGAAAATAATGAGAAAGATCTCAATTTGAAGATCGATCATTATATGAATATATCATATAAAATATATGATAATATATCATGGAAATTTCAATTTCAATTGGTAGATTCCATTATATTTTTAATGTTTTTGTTGAGAGAATGGATTGATTCAATTTGCAACATGTTTTTATAAAGAATATGCAGAGTTATCTATCTACGAGAGAAATGAATAAATGAAATACATAAGATGTCTTTCACATCAGAATATATGAATTAACCCCATTGTTTCTTATGGCAGTTCCAAAAAAGCGTACTTCTAGATCAAAAAAAAAAATTCGTAAAAATGTTCGGAAGGGAAAAGAATATTGGGCCGCAATAAAAGCTTTTTCTTTAGCTAAATCTATCTCCACCGGTCATTCAAAAAGTTTTTATTGCATAGTCAATGATGATTCCTCTGGATCATCCGAATAAAATTGACAGCAATTGATTTGGATGACCCGTAGAATATACGACACCACCCTCCAGGACCCTGGAGAACAGTGATGCAAAATCATTTTCTTCGGGTACTCCCAATGGTGGTCGTACGAAAGGGACACGGTCATTAATTAGTTTCACTACAGTACTTCCCTTCAGCCAATCTGTAGAAATGGGGAATTTCTCAACCATTCCTCTATCCATTCCGCTCCGCCTTCCTACTGGAAAGGGATTAGAGTTCCTAATTTTTTTTGTAAGGATCCCGAATGAACTTCAGCATTACCATTATGCTACCGTAAATGTAGCGTAATCTTATCAACATACCAATCCATCCATTCCGATCCGAAACTAGGATCGAAACAATTTATTATTTTCTATAAATAATGGCACAGAACCCATGGAATCACGCATGGGGATGATATTATTTCATAATGGAATTGCTCGTGCATTTCGTAATAGATGCACGTTATTGCTCTATGACGAATAATGACTAATTCGTAGTTTCAGCTATATTGATTCATTCTTCTTCTGTTTCTGCTCCTCCCAATGGTTCATCTCCCTATTGGGTCCCATTCTTTCCCTCCTTATGGTTGGATAGAAAGGAGTGCTCAATCCTTTAGGATAACTCAAAGTAATCATCTTTCTTCGTATCTCTATCATTTATAATGTGTAATGCCCAAACTATTGTGACAGAGATACTAAAAAAGAGATGACTAATCTAGTGAAATTTGATCCTATTTATGAAACCCCTTCTACATCTCCTCAAAATAGGATCAATTCATTCATTAACAGCCTATATATGGTAATATTAGGCTGATGGTAATATTAGCCTGTATGTAATATTATTGGGAGCTATCAATTTATTTGGATGTCTCCCCTAAAATTGGAAAGTCCAACAAGATAATAATCATATGGGAGATCATGGATCAGAAACATAGTTTCGTTCTAGATATGTATGTAATCAAACCATCCAATCAAAAAGATTAGAAAGTGATGGTATAACCATTTATTGTTTGGAATCTAGCTGCTCCGATTCTTCCCATCGTAAGCGAAAATTGACAGATATTCTTTGTCCGATAACGCATGT
This sequence comes from Pinus albicaulis, assembly GCA_034641835.2. Classification (NCBI taxonomy): domain Eukaryota; kingdom Viridiplantae; phylum Streptophyta; class Pinopsida; order Pinales; family Pinaceae; genus Pinus; species Pinus albicaulis. The sequence goes on from CM076582.1 coordinate 1,135,125,052, forward strand.
GACTATTTCCCATTCTCTTTCGGAGCAGCGGGATCTGAACCCACGACCTCCATCACCCCAAGATGGCACGCCACCAAGCTGCGCCATGCTCCGTTATAACTATCAACCAACAATAAAATTGATTCAAATTTTCATGTTAATGCCCTAACTTATATTTTATTTTGACTTATATTATATTCACAGATCACTCCCTCTGCTAGACACGTTCCATAACATTGACGATCTGGTGTAAATAAGCTGGTATGGTCCCTACGAAGCCGCCATGGTGAAATTGGTAGACACGCTGCTCTTAGGAAGCAGTGCGAGAGCATCTCGGTTCAAATCCGAGTGGCGGTATTTTTCCAGGAAGATCTCATCCATCACTTCTTCCTATGTAAGAATATCTATTCAATCTATTTCCATTGTAATGGATCAATCCTATCTTTCCATCATAGATCTCATTCGGGAATAAAACGAATAAAAGAGTTTATTATGATATTCATAACTTTAGAACATATATTGGCTCACATCTCTTTTTCTCTCATTTTGGTTGTCACTCTCATTTATTGGGGAACCTTAGTTTATCGAATTGAAGGACTAAGTAGTTCGGGAGGAAAGGGCATGATAGTTACTTTTGTTTGTACAACGGGATTATTAATTACTCGTTGGCTTTATTCAGGACATTTACCGTTGAGCAATTTGTATGAATCATTCATGTTCCTTTCCTGGAGTTCATCCGTGTTCCATATAGTTCTAGAAGTACGGAGTCGAGATGATCGGTGGTTAGGTGCAATCACCGCCCCAAGTGCTATGTTAACTCATGGTTTTGCTACTTTAGGTCTTCCGGAGGAAATGCAACGATCCGGAATGTTAGTACCCGCGCTACAATCTCATTGGTCAATGATGCATGTAAGTATGATATTGTTCAGCTATGCAACCCTTTTATGTGGATCCCTAGCATCAATAGCTCTTCTAGTGATTATGTCCGGAGTAAATAGACAGGTTCTTTTTGGTGCGATGGACAATTTCTTTTCCCGATCCATTCTTCCCAATGAAAATTTTTATTCACATGAAAAGCAAAAAGTGATTTGCAATACACTGTTTATTTTTCATCAACGAATTATCGTAAATGTAAATTGATTAAACAATTAGATCATTGGAGTTATCGTGCAATTGGTCTCGGTTTTTCTCTTTCAACCATAGGTACTCTTTCTGGAGCAATATGGGCCAACGAAGCATGGGGATCTTATTGGAGCTGGGATCCGAAAGAAACTTGGGCATTAATTACTTGGACCATATTCGCAATCTATCTGCATACTAGAATGAATAAGGGTTGGCAGGGTGAGGAACCGGCAATTGTGGCTTCTTTAGGATTTTTTATAGTTTGGATCCGTTATTTGGGGGTCAATCTATTAGGAATAGGGTTACACAGCTATGGATGGTTGGAACCATAAATGGACCGAATTACCGGAGGGAAAAGGAAGGATAGATTCGATCCAGTTCCTTAATAAAAAGAAAATTGATTCCAGTTCCCGCATAGGAAAGAAAGGTATAATATCTCGAGGAGTAAATGACCCTAATTGGCCACTGGATATTGCGAAATGTGACTATTTAGGAGCAAATGATCCTAATTGGCCACTGCATATTGCTAAAATAAATAAATAAATGTGACAATAATATTTATTGTTTCAATTGGATCAATTAGTTATCAAGTTGGAAATGGTAATAGACGGAATGTATAGGTAATGAAAAGGAACCCGCAGATACAGGCAAACCCACAAATATTGTTGATAGAGTCAAGGCGCTCATTATAGAAGATATTTTCCATCTCTCTATAAAAACCCATACTTGATCCAAGATCCCAAGTATGGGTTTTATCAGTGGATAAAAAAAAAAATAAAAAATATGATATCAGTAAGCTAGACCCATACTGCGCGTTGTCTCATGCCATAAATAAACACGGACACTCAAGAAATCTGTTGGACAAGCGGATTCACACCGCTTACAACCTACGCAGTCTTCTGTTCTTGGAGCAGAAGCACTTTGCTTAGCTTTACATCCTTCCCAAGGTATCATTTCCAATACATCTGTAGGACAAGCTCGTACGCATTGGGTACAACCAATACATGTATCATAAATTTTGACCGAATGTGCCATTGGATCTCCATTAGTTACTAAAAAGTTTTAATTTGATAAGATCATATATAGCTATATATTCTAATATATGCCCAATAAAGAAGGCTAATAACGGTATATTATGAATATAAAACGAATCAAGAATTGTAATCTCAATTCTATTTGGAACCGATCTGTATTTTGTCAATGGGACAAAGATATTTGGATCATTTTGATCCACCCAGATCACCCCGAATATGGTCCAATCATGACAGGTCATTTTCATAATAAGTTTTAGTTCGTTTTCTAAATGAGAAAACGAAATAAAAGAACGACTGGATCCGGGATTTCTAAAAATTGGATTGGAATTGAAAACTTAGAAATTAGCGGGTTTTTAGCCTACGAATACTCAATTGACCAATTAAATCATCATAACGAAGTTTATCCCTCTTGGATAGATAAACCAGAAGTTGCTTACGTTTGCTCAAAATAAGCCACAAACCCCTTTGGGATGAATAGTCTCTTCCATGCAATTGCAGATGCTGGGTAAGTCTTAGGACCCGATTAGTTAAAAAAATACCTGAGATTCAACAGATCCTCTCTGTTTATCGGGAATCAGAGATGAACTAATGGACAAATTCTTTATCATAAAAAAAAAAAAAATTTTTATCAGAGCTTCATTTTTTTTCTCGAGTCAGAAAAAAGAATTAGATTCTTTCTTTCATTTTCATGGTTCATATAATAATTCTGATTCGTTCCGACCATTTCGATTTAAGAAAAATTGGTCGGATTCTTCTCACATTGATGAAACGGAACGAACAGATTGGTTCAATGTTGGACATATTCTGAAACTCCATTGAATCAATCCATTCTTTTTTTTTTTTTTACGAAAATGGAATTGAAGCCAAAAATTTATCAATTGACATTTATGGGATACATACGTATTCTCAACATCGCGGATCGACTCCCATCATTTGTATTGAACCAATATCTATTCATGCACAAAAGATCCTCTAATCGATAACTAGGCCAAAGAAAACGTTTAATTCTTTGTGTTGTATCTACACTAAGATGTTGGTCTCTTCCCATGAGTTCTTCGTCATTTTGTATGGATTTTCCGTTGAAAAATCCTACATGATCGTTCTCCAGATCAAATCGATTCAATATTCGAAATTCTCTACGACGTTTTGGAAGCAGAATATCTACTAAATTGAAGGAACTCAAAATATTTTTGTCATCCCCCAGACCGGCTCTTTTTATTTTTTCCGACTTCAACCACATACTAACAATTTTATATATAAGGAGATTATCATTAACTATGCTTGATAAACGATATGGCTCGGAGGACACTACTGTTTTAGGGATTTCATCTTCTTTCTTTTTTTGGAACATCTGCATTGCTATCCTTTGCATTGATATCATTTGCATTGCTATCCTTTGCATTGATATCCTTTGCATTGCTATCCTTTGCATTGATATCATTTGCATTGATATCCTTTGCATTGATATCCTTTGCATTGATATCATTTGCATTGATATCATTTGCATTGATATCATTTGCATTGCTATCCCTTGCATTGATATATTTTTCATAGCCTTTTAGATCCTCATAAATAATAAGGAACATTAGATTCAGGTTAATATTTTCCTCATAGATCTGCATAAATTTTGCCGGATCCTCGATTTCGATAAGAATTCTGCACATACTTGCCAGATCGGATATATCTTCTTCCCCTATAGCTTTTAGTATTTTGTGTTGAACAAGAACTTGATTAGTTTTTTTCTTTCCATCAGTTTTTTGATCTTCTACTTTCAAACCAAATTGTTTCTGTTTTACCTTACCAGTTTGTTTCTCTTCTACTTCACCAGTACCAGTTTGTTTCTCTTCTACTTCACCAGTACCAGTTTGTTTCTCTTCTACTTTTTTGTTCTGAACATCTGATCTAATAATACCTATTCTTTCCTCTATAACTTTGATTCTTTCCTCCCGTTCTTTTTCCTCTATCTTTTTCCGCTCTTGCGCTTCGCTTAAAATTGAATATCCTGGTATGAACTTCGAGTTATCATATATGTTCCCTTTTCCCGAAAGTTCCGGGAATAACCAGAATTTTAAATCTAATCCGGATCTTCTCTTCTCGATTTTGAGAGTATCCGAATCTTTTGTCAAATTGAGAATATCCGAATCTTTTGTCAAATTGAGAATATCCGAATCTTTTGTCAAATTGAGAATATCCGAATCTTTTGTCAAATTGAGAATATCCGAATCTTTTGTCAAATTGGGAATATCCGAATCTTTTGTAGAATTGAGATAACTATATGATAAGAGATCGTATCTGTAACGTTTGTTCATTTTTCGAAGTAGTCCCAAAGAAGGTTCTATCACAGTCGCAAATATATAATCTTTTTTTTGTTCATAGGGAATGAATCGTTCTTCATAGCACGTACATTGCTTATTGACTCTATTTCTCCATTTCTGTGGGTTTATCCTAGACCATATCTGTGGGGATAATTTGTACCGGTCAAAACATCTCAACCATTGTTTCCAGTCATTCTCTTTCAGATCTTGTGGTTTTTCGTGATCCAATATTCTTTGTATATCTAATAATTCTTTGATCTTCTTCTTGATCAAGGGATATGATGTTTGGGCTCGATATTTCAAAAATACTTTGAATAGGACCTGTCGATTGCCCCTATCTGCCATATCTTGTGAAATACATATGCTTGGGACATTGATAACATGTTTCGATCAGGACGAATTTCAAAATCTTTTCTTTTTTCGTTGATCGAATAGTAGTTGGTAATTTTACCTCTATTTATTTTTGAAATATCATTATTGATAATGAATATTCGTCCGTAAATTGTTGCTATATTCCCCGTGGATCGAATCCAAGCGGATCGAATCCAAAATTTTATATTTGACCCAATGAAATGAATAACACTTAGTAAGAGATATCGGTCCATTCTTTTGAGAAAAAGTTTAATTAATTTAATTGAATAGAACCTTTTTCGGATTAATTGGACACTTTTATTTCGAAATCGACCAGGTATTCGCCGAATCTGAACCAATCGTTTTTTTAATGTTGATCCCAATATGTTAAAACTTCCCCTCGATCCGGTATGAATCTCTGAATCCATCAGAGACATTCCAGTTATAGGAGAGCTATTTATGATCGCGATAGATTCGATCCGCTCTTTCATTGTGGTCGTCCAGTCATCTGGATCTTTCACATTAATTGTTTGGGTTTCATATCCAAATTGATCATTAACTTCTGATGAATCATTTGCACTACCCATAGGGGTAGTCTCAGTCTCACTTAGTAATTTATTTTGTATCCGGTCATTAAGTTCACTTTTGTCTATATATCTAACTCGCGAAACGCGTCTTATTCCTGTAGATCCCATCAATCGTCTCTTCACTTTTTTGAAGAGAATCAATTCTCTCTTCAATCCTTTCTTCAATCCTTTCTTCAATCCTTTCTTCAATCCTTTCTTCACTTTTTTGAAGATAGGTTGAAAAAATTCGGAAAAAATTCCTAGCTTTGGTTTTGGATCACCGAAAGGTATGTCAGTTTCGAATCCAAGGGTCGTTAAATAACTCCAATGCAAACGCAGTCTTTTTTTAGATTGGCTATGCCAAGGCTTCAAACGAAAAGGAAATATAAGCTTTATCTGCATACCATATTTGTACCATTTGTCTGGGAATCCTTTTATAGAAAATTCGGTACCATCATAACCGCATTTGATATGCAATTCTTCCTTCATTTCTTCCCAATCTTGGGTAAATTCGGGGGCTTTAAATAATAATATACGACCAATATTTTTGGCTATTATAAGTGATGGTAATATTATATTTTTCTAATATTTGATTGAGCCACTAATATGAGACCTCTGAAATAGTGCACTTCTGGCCACGCTAAACATACTTGCTCAGCAAGTGTCGTATTGTGGAGGACTGGATCCAAGTATTTGCCTCTATGGATTTTCTCCCTAACTTCTTTCTGGATTTGTTCCCGATTCACTCTACCAGAATCGAACGTGTCATAATAATCTTTAGGATAAGTGGGTATTTCCATTCTTCTCAAAAAGAAAAGGGAATGTACATTCGGTTGTACCCTCTTCCATATCATAATTTTCCGTCTTTTAGCGCGCATGGATCCTCTAATTAAGCTCCGACGATAATCTGACTCGGCATGATAACGTTTTAAAACTATTCTTTCTTTCCCAAAATCAAGGGTCAGTTTACTTCTGACCTTTCTTGTACGAATCCTACTCGTTGATATTTGAATTGGGCCTCTATCATCACCATCACCATCACGTTCAGCCATCATCAAATCAGATGGCCATCGAGGCAAATGTTTTTTAATTTCTCTAAATTGGAGAGGTTCATTTAATAGTATTTTCCCATAAAGGTCAATAAAATCTTTCGTTTGCGTTGAATCATCCGTAGATACATTCCCGCGACAATTTCGTAGTATTGTCCACTCATGTTGCGCCAAAGACTCGAAAAGGAAAATCTGTTTCGTAGTAAAAAGAGAAAGAATCAATTCCCATTTTATGGTACCCGTGGGCGCAACGTTTCTACCATCAATTCGGTTGTAAATATTCACTAAAGAGTTTGTGTAGATCCGTTCATTACATGAAGCTATTTCCGGTGCGAGATCCATATAGGCCACTCGAAAGGCTATTTCCAACCACAGGAAATGTATCAACGAATCATCATCTTTTGTATAGATTTCTTTGATCTGCATTTCCAACAAATCTTTTGGATAGATCAGTTTACCAAAAGAAGAATCTATATTTGACAAATACTCTTCAAATATCTTCTTTGCTTTATTTGGAATTATTCGTTCTGCTAATGGATAAAGCCGTTTCGAAATAGGTTCAACTTTTCCTCTTTTCGATGATTTAGTGCTCGGAACAAGCGAACGAAAAGTATCTGTAGGTAAGGGTTCCCAGGGTAGTCGAAAGATTTTGTGTTCCAATTTCTGCCAATGCTCAGAGATATGGTACCCATACCCAAATTGATCATTCGGAAATCCCTCTTTACAGTCTTTTATAGGTATCTCTATAAAATCCGAAAGATTCGAAATGATCGAAATGATCAAATCGTTCAGCATTTTGGGGGACTCGAATTGGTCTATTGTTCCACGTAATGCCCCATTAAGCAATGGATCATACATTTCAGTAAAAGAATCCCCCTGAGAATTGGAGAATTTCACTCTCCTTTCTATAACATTTTCAGCGGGAGATCCATGGCTTAGAGCTTTCACTCGATCCGAAAATTCATTCTCTAAAGAATCTCTTCTTCTTTTCATGGTATGGTTCCATCTATGATAAGGATCCTCAGATAAGCAAGAAGTATCTAAAAGATCTCTATATTTCCCGAGCTTTTCCCCAAGGGCCAATACACTAGGTAAAAGCGTAAAAGAGATTCTTTTTTTTCCATCACTCGAGTATGCACCAAAAAATATTGAGAGACTTCGGTCCTCATAACAGGCTTTAGGCGATGAAATGGGCTATTCCCGATATATCGTATCGGCTGATAAATTCTATCAGGATCAAAGAACTTAATGGGACATGGTTGCTTGAACCATGATATCGGAAGTCCTTTAAGTTTTTTTGCTCTCTAGGCACAGAGCGGTCCTCGTCCTCTGGGTCCTCGTCCTCTGCCACAGAGCGGTCCTCATCCTCTGCCACAGAACGGTCCTCGTCCCCTGCCACAGAACGGTCCTCGTCCTCTGCCACAGAACGGTCCTCGTCCTCTGCCACAGAGCGGTCCTCATCCTCTGCTACAAAACGGTCCTCATCCTCTGCTACAAAACGGTCCTCGTCCTCTGCCACAGAGCGGTCCTCGTCCTCTGCCACAGAACGGTCCTCGTCCTCTGCCACAGAACGGTCCTCGTCCTCTGCCACAGAGTGGTCCTCGTCCTCTGCCACAGAACGGTCCTCGTCCTCTGCCACAGAACGGTCCTTTTTAGCCATAGCCACAGAGCGGTCCTCGTCCTCTGCCACAGAACGGTCCTTTTTAGCCATAGCCACAGAGCGGTCCTCGTCATCTGCCACAGAACGGTCCTTTTTAGCCATAGCCACAGAGCGGTCCTCGTCCTCTGCCACAGAACGGTGCTCGTCCTCTGGGTCCTTGTCCTCTGCCACAGAGCGGGCCTTTTTAGCTATAAAAGACACAGAGCGGGCCTCTTGAACCATAACCATAGCCAAAGGCTCAGAGCGGTCCTCGTCCTCTGCCACAGAACGGTCCTTTTTAGCCATAGCCGCAGAGCGGTCCTTTTTTTTGTTATCTTTTTTCTTTCTATGAAAAATTAATGGGGATCTACCTAAATAGAATGAAAAATAAGAAATAAGAAGTACACTAAAGGTTTGATGAATATAACGTCTTAATGAAGTATGATCAATAGGTGAATTACGTTCTATACGGAAAGATACCAAACGTAAAGATACCAATTTTGTCAAATTGATGAATAGAATATGACCGCCCAACCAACCGCAAAAACTACTTATCATAAAGGATATATTATCGCTGTAACGAAAAAGAAATAGGTTCACCAGTCTTGTTAATACGGGATTTGCTAAAAGAATGGGATTCAACAATTGAAGAATTAGACCACCCATAAATAGACTTAGAATTTTTGGATTTTTGATCGAATTCATGGGGTGCGTAGATTCAGGACTTGAAGGTTTTTCAAGACTTCGAAAAACACGACAGAACGTATACGGTATGACTAATAGAGTTATTGCATGAGGTTTCCACAGCGCTGCATAGATGGGCGAATAATACATGGACAAAAAGACTATTAATTGTCCCGTAATAGAACCACTTATGGCTATTATACCATAGAGAGTTTCTCCCAAAAGAAGGATCTCATGGAATAGATTTTAGAGGGACCAAAAGGCAATGTAGCAATAAATCCATAATATAGCCCAAATAAAATGATCGGACCTGAGACTTCTACCCATGATGATAATGGATCCCATAGTAGACCAAGTACTCTTATCATATCGAAACTCCTTTTTGATCAAAATAAAAGAATGAGAAACAGGAATAGAATAAATATATGTGGTATCCCCCATATGGGAGATACGGATAGAAATAGTTATTATTTTTTATATCCATAAATTCGATTTCACAGAATAGATTCCAATATCTAACATCTGGATATATGCATATGTTATTAATACATATATTCCCTGTTATCTTATCTAGGAGTAGGAGTACTGGTATAGAACTCGTTGTTATTTCGGACCAGGGTGGTCCAATCCAAGTTATCTAAATTCTCGTTACGTCGTAGAGGGCGGGTAACCAATTCGAGTACATCTCTCGCATTGGCAAATCCATGAATCTGGGCAAAAGTAAATTCAACTGACCATTTAGTACCAATTCCTCTCGCCCCTAACGGGTTAGCATGAGCCATTCCGGTGATGGCTAAGTCGGGTTGTAGCTCGCGCATACGTCGTATCTGATTCGAATTGTCTGGTTTCTCCACAATTCGTGGTATTGGTATACACATTCTTATACATGTATCTTTTAAAAGTGCTAATTCAGCAGCTTGATACTGTTTATCCATATATGGAATACCAATTTCATAAACGATCATACCACATCTGATTAAGAATCTTGCTAGAGATATTTCTAGGAGATTATCTCCCATGAAAAAGACAGATTTTCCGCGTACCAAATCAAGATAATCTTTTAAACTCTCCCATATCCGTTCCTCTCTTCCCTCCAGACTCTGGGCCTCAATACCAAATACAGGACAAATCCTTTCGATCCAAGCACGCGTTCCGTCCGGACCAATAGGAAAAGGAGCTACGATTAATTCGCATTTTTTTCGTCTTATCAAAGTTGTTGCTGCACGACTCAGAAATGGGTTAACCCCACAAACATAAACTCCATCACCCAGTGATGGAAGATCGGCATATCTCTGAGCGGGCAACCAACCTGATACCTTGATGAATTGGCGTCTTAATTCTGTATCAAGTTGAGAAACCAAATTCGAGGGTAAAGACCCAAAAATAACTAAGGGAGGATGATTTGCATATTCCACCAATTTCTTTTCCTTCAGAAGAGGAAAAGGGAATAATTTTGTTTTTGTTTTAGTTTCTTTTGATTCACCGATGGGGAATTCTTGTTCTGGACAACGATGTGCCATTACAGCTAACACGGTATCTTTCCCCTGAGTAAAAGCATAATCAAGTCCATTTGCTCTTGCCACTAGAATTGGTACTCCAATTTCATATTCCAATTTGGGTGCCATACCTTCCAAATCCATTTTTATTATTTCTGTAGTACAAGTGCCTATCCATATGATGACGCTGGGATCTCTATCTTTTCTTATCCGAATACAAAGCGTTTTCAATTCCTCATAATCGTTCAAATGGGCCGAGATATCTCCTTCTTCTAATTCTGCCATTGCATAGCGGGGTTCTGCAAAAATCATAACTCCAAGTGCATTTTGCAGAAAATAACCACATGTTTTTGTGCCCACTACCAAAAAGAAACTGTCTTCAATCTTTTGATACAACCAGGATACACAGCTAATAGGACAAAAAGTATGATAATTACCCGTTTCACATTCAAAAGTTATAGTTTCATCAATTTTGGTCGACATAATAGGGAGGGGAATAATAAATGGCTGAGGATAAATAAGAAAAGAAATAATGAATAAAAAGAAAGAATCCGATTGACAACAAATTGTGGATAAATTGTTGATTCTAAATCCTCGTAAACCCAAGGAAATTTTCCTGAATATTTTTTTTCTGTCCCCCACCACCAATGGGATTTAGATAAAGATCAGAGAGTAAACTGAATAATTCCTGATCTGGAATCTCTTTTGGGACAATACCTTCTGGTTGGGACAATATTTGATCTGCTATGCCTAGATAATAATTACACACATAGTTAAGGGATGGTTCAGATCCAACCATTTCAAATAAGGTTTTACCCTTTACTCTGGAAACTCGGATATCCTCAATAATAGGTAATACCTCTATTACGGGCATTGGACAGGCTTCTACATATTTTTTGATAAGATCTCTTCTAGATGTACGATTTCCCACCAAGCCTGCTAATCGGAGTGGATGTGTACGAGCTTTTTCCCTTATAGAGGCAGTAATACGATTAGCTGCAAATAATGCATCGAATCCATTATCTGTAATTATTACACAATAATCTGCATAGTTCAATGGAGCTGCAAAACCTCCACAGACCACATCACCTAATACATCGAATAATATAATATCATATTCGTAAAATGCATTTAATTCTTTTAACAACTTTACAGTTTCTCCCACCACATATCCTCCACATCCGGCTCCTGCGGGTGGACCCCCTGCTTCCACACAATCCACCCCTCCATAACCCTTGTGAATTACATCTTCGGGCCAAATATCCTCATAATGATAATCCTTGGATTGTAAAGTATCTATAATTGTAGGTATTAGAAATCCTGTAAGAGTAAAAGTACTATCGTGTTTGGGATCACACCCAATCTGTAACACTTTTTGACCACGTCTCGCTAGAGCGACTGAGATATTACAACTAGTTGTGGATTTACCGATTCCGCCTTTTCCGTAAACTGCTATTTTCATCCGCCAATCCTCCTTTATCTAAATCTAAAAGTTATCTCTTTATTTCAAGGTTCTATATAATCGAATTATTCCTTTTTAAAGCAATAAAAAAATTGAATGGTAGTAATATTGAATGGTAGCAATAATAATAGATCCTATTGTATTTAGAGTTCAATAACTCTAGGGTGGGGTGTCCAAGAGTTTAGAAAAAACCTTATTGAGTTTCACAATAGTTTATACATTGATGATCATGGGTCGGTCCAAAGAACAAGAATCTTGAATGTATATGAGAACCCTCCGTTGTTCCTCAGTAGCTCAGTGGTAGAGCGGTTGGTTGTTAACTGATTGGTCGTAGGTTCGAATCCTACTTGGGGAGATCCATTTTATTCATATGATCGAATATAACCTCGGCTATATGTGCTTAGTTTCACCTTTACACTAATGATTAGGCTTATTACCATAACTATCCATATTGAACAGAGTGAGCTTAAGCATGATTACTGTACTTTCCATATCTATTGGTACCTTATGAGTAATACATCTCTTTGTACAGAAAGCTCTGACTAGTGTACGTCTAATGATTACCATTCAAGCTGGGTTCAAATCATCAAGCTACAAGGTAAGTTATTAGCTATAAGTAATATCATAGGTAAGTAATATCATAGGTTACAGCTTAATACCAATCACACAACTTAAGTAGATCCATGGAATTAGTACTATTAGCTTCCACTGAATACTGTGATTACTGATACCAAGTTCAAGCTATAGGCCCCTAGTAATATGATACACATTAGTAACCATAATGATCACCATTACTTTCAACAGCTCTATACAGCTAAACCAATGAGGTATGTAAACATGTATGAATTACGTCATTCTCCTTATACCTATTAAAGATTAGGGAATACAGGTAATAAGCAGGTCTATTCAATATGTACTTACCCTATAGAGTAGAGTGTAATCATTACTAATGGTTGAATCAGTGCCATAAGTAGAACCATGGAAATCAAATTAATGAGGAAACAGAGCTTGTTACATTAGGATATGCGTATACAGTGATTACAGTCTATCCATATGTATTGATTATGGAGAGAACGGTACTCTATATACCAATAAGAAAAAAGGTATTTATATAATAGGAATGACTAAGAGCTAGAACCCCGAGATATCATGTTGTATATTGATTAGCTTGTCACCTTTGTACCTTATCTAAGCTTATGACAAGCTATGGAATTAGAACACAGTAGTTACACATGACTCTTTCTAACCATGCTTGTTTACCTAATCACTTGCTTGTCTCATTCTCATTACACTCGGCATAAGTAATAGCACAGATATTTTATAACTAACATCATCTAAAGGTTGACCTATCAGTACTAACCTAATAAATACATGTATAGATATGATAAAGTACGTGTATCACAGGTTGGTTATCTCCCTAATAGTTTTGTCATCATGGCCTCAATGCCTATATGGCTACATTGTAATTGCAGATCAATCCTTCCCCTTTAGGTTGATGGAAATTATCAATACTATCTACGTTCATCCTCTACATTCTTTTACTCGGGACTTGTTGGTATTGGACTTTGGTTCTTTAGCTTTAACTCCACCTATAACTGGAACTATGCCCCTTGCTCTTATGTTGACTTTAGATTTTGCACAAGTTTGACCATGGATTTTCAAATGTGGTCATCCTTGGTTATTGCCAAGGTACCTGGGATATCATCGCCTTCGTGTGCTCTGATTCCTGCTATACTTCCCAAACAACCCTCACACGCCTCAATTGAAAGTGTATGGAAATCTCATGTTATGCAATTGGTGGTGCAACATACTCAACCTATATTTCCACTACTTCTCTATATTTTACATGTAAAACTATAGTTCATGGTCTGAGCTTCCTCTGCGTTGATCTCTGATATACTTCCCAAACAACCCTCACATGCCTCAATTGACGGTGCACAGAGAAATTATGTTATGCTGGTGCAGGGTGCCCAACATATATTTCAATCTCTTGTTTACATTTGAACTGCCAAAACTGCAATTCATGGCCTGAGATGTAGGACTCATGTAATTTCTACATAATTATAACATTTTTTATGGAATTAACTAATCCTTCACTAGAAACAATTTATCAACCCATAATTCAACACAAACCTTACATTACACCATTATCGACTTAAACATTACAACTTGTATGAAAGTGAGAGTAGACTTCACAGTTGGCTACAGAGAGGACAGTAGAAAAAGGAGACTGCAGACATAGTTCTCGGAGGCTGGAAGGTCACTCTATAGAGAGTGGGCATTGTGTTAGATTTTTGTTCACTGATTTTCAGAAAGATATTTCCCGCTTTGACTGGAGAAGAGAGGTTTCTCACAAGCAGAGTTCAATATTTGTCATTTCTTTTGTTGCTTTGAAATCTTTATTTTTTTTTTTTACAAGCTAGAGAAAATAATGGGTATTGCTTATATGTATACATCAATCAAATTGACATGCACCCAGTCATATTAGATCAGAGAAGAGAGGAAGATGAACTATGGGAAGAGATGATAAAAACCAGATTATACTTGTCAAATCAAGATCTTTTTACCCTGTGTTCTTTGAAACTCATCAATTGTGTTACAATTGAATATGCAGTGGTTACAACTCTTGTCAATTTTATGACAATATTTAAGTGAGTCCACCAGGAGAATTGCAAGCAAGCAGAGTTTGAACGGAAGAAAGCTGAGAAGGAGGCTGAGAGAGAGAAGATGAAAGTTTCCCCTCTTAAGAAAGAATCTGAACAGCCATTGTTGTCTGCTATCAGAAGCAAAATTGGTTAGAATGCCATAAAATTGTTTCATGTACTTGGTCAAATGTATATTGCTTTTCCCAACCAGTTACCATAAAAAGGATGTCTCTCAATGAAGTTCATGGTTATCAAGAACTTATCGTCAACGTGGCAAGAAAAAGGAATAATGCTGAAGAAAGGACTCATGTGCCAGATTGTTCAGGTGGGATTGACAAAACTTATTCTTGGTCAGTACTGTACCTTTTAGAAATTAGAAGGTATTAGTGGCTGAGGGATAGACACCTTGCTGTATCATTATTAATAGCAAACAACAGAAGAGTCAAGCATTGATGATGCGAGATTTCAGTAATGTAGTTTCTGTACAGATGAGATTTTTCAAAGCAGTTTTGCATGTTTTATCCAAGAAGCTTCTTGTATGTTTTCTTCATGCTGGATAATGTCCAAAGGGTACTCTACATATAAGTGTATCCTGTTCATTTCTTATGTTCTTTATGCCTGTCATGAAAGTTTATGTTTTTTTCTGTAAAGAATATTTCAAAAATATCATATGCTAATATTTAACCATATTGCAACTTTCCATTTCTAAACATGAATTCTTTTTGTAGAGGATGGGTAACCTTGATATGCATTTCTGTTGAGTGCTTAATTGACTAGCATTTTGTGTTGTTTTCAATAGGTTAGGAACCTTTATTTTCAGGTTTGTAAATCTGAAATTGATCTTATTATTTTGGAGAATCTAGCCATCTTCAACTTTATGGAAAAGTGTTTAGATTCTTTGCTGGAGTTTGTCTGGAAGCACATCACTAGGCTTTCCATTTGTAGTTTATTTGCTGCCATTTATTATGCTCACTTGCCACTCTAGGTGAGACTAGAGGGCATCTCCATATGATGTAGATCTGTACTTATGCAGACAAAATTTAACTCTCTGTTTAACTGTTCCAACTCACTTTTTTTTTTAACACTGCAGATTGAACATTGCAGATTAAACATCCAACATTCTCCTTCATAATTCTTGTTTCCTTCATAAATGTAATCTTCCCATAACTCATTTTTTCATCATGGCCTCAATGCCTATATGGCTACATTGTAATTGCAGATCAATCCTTCCCCATTGGCTCTTCCTCGGTATTACATGACATGCCCGAGAATTACTTGAAGTTTTTACCCAGGTTTAGTGGCAGGGAAAAAGGTACCATTGAGGAAAATGTCAGCACATTCCAAGACTTCACCGACAACTTCATTATAGAATATGAGGATGTGTTCATGATATTATTCATGCAAACACTTGAAGGAGATGTAAAACAATGATTTTTTACCCTTCCTTCTAACTAATTGCACTCTTCTGATAGCTTGGAAATAACATTTTGTGCTCAATGGGGTGATAAAAAGGACTTTCAATACTATCTCACAGATTTTTCCATGGTGAAAAAAAAACATATGAAAACGTAGACGAATTCATGAAATGATTCATTAAGATTTACAACAATATCCAAAATGAAACTAAATCCACTCCCATCACTAACATGGTTAACTTGTCTATTCTTCTCAACCCCCAATCTTCTTGTCTATTTGAATGTATGTTTGTTTCCTGCTATTAAAGCCAACATTAGTTACTGTAGGGTCGAACAAGTGAGTACATATAAATTAAGCAAACTCTTTCAAAACGGATTCAAGGCCTTCAGCCTATTTAAACAATGATGTATGTTTAAATTTTCACCTGATTGCTTTCATAAGTATATGTCTATTTTTATGCAATAATCATCAGCTTGTCCGGCAATATAATTGTCTATAACAATAAGTTATATCTTTTGGTTTTCTGAATTTTCTGAAGTTTTGCACTTGAAGAAGAACACGCCTTTTTAAGGAAGAATTCTAGCTGGGATATTAATCAGTATTTATTGCTTGGGCGTGAAACTGGTAGATGTTATAAGAATGCAAGGAAGTGACAGAAAAACTGAAGCTGCATTGTCAAACTCGGGACTTGCAATGACTCTTGTACAAAAAATTCTATGGGCTGATTATCATGAAATTATTCTCAAATTGAGTGTTCCATTTACACATTGTTTTCAAGCATGGCCTAGTGGAATGCTGCAGTTAAATGTTGTACAAAACAGATTTCCTCTAGAAGATTAAGATGGGAAAATAAAAATATTCAGAGATTTTGGGAGTTTCCATCAAAACATACACATCTTTTGAGAAATAGAATAAATATTTAGCAGCAGTAGAAGAGGTATTTTGCTAAATATGACTAGAAAGGCTCACTCTCATTGCTCAAAGCCCATTCTGCATAATAGTTGTAGGAGGGCTTGAACATGTGGTGAAACACCAAAGACAATTAAATTGTCTACTGCAAGTCTCAAGTTCCATTCTCAAGCCATGCTGCCATTAGTATTTGGTTTGCTGGACTATGACGACATAGTAAGAAATATAGCTCCAAGTATTGTAATTATACCATGCTTCCATTACTATTTGGTTTGCTGGACTGTGAAGACATCATAAGAAATATAGCACCAAGTATTGTAATCACACCAATCTTTATTCCAGTGATTAATAGAATTAACTTCAGAGAAGTGTGATAAGGCTTTTAAAATAAATTAATCAGGATATTTATATGGAAAGACTTCTTCCATGGTCAAAGTCTCGAGCAAGAAGGCTGTGTATTTCCATTCTGTTTGAATTGGCATTCGTGGTATATAAGCAACTTATGTGGGCTTATATGGCACAAGCTCAAGAGGAGGAACATGATAGAACTTATTGTTTCTGCAATTCCACGCCCAACAATAATTATAAGAAGGCCTTAACCCTTGAAGTTTTTGACCATTATGTTAAGATCGACACTTGTATTTGGGAGAACATTCCGCTGTGTATAGGACATGCAATACATCCCGTGCAGAAAGATTGTCAGATAAATTTTAGATTAAACAACATCTAAGCTCAAATCACTCCAAGAAAGGGAATGAAGGTGCATACCCTTGAACAGACTGGCGAAAAGCGGCGTTGGAGTCTAGACTCTGAGAGCGTCGAGCGAGCTTGTAAATGCGGCGTGCGCATCGGCTCTGGCAAGTGGTATCTCCGACAACAATGAACGCCAATACCATATTTTTTGAAATGTATATCTCTGTTATATACCAACTATGGAAGGGCCCTAACAACGAACGGACCACGGACCAGAGAGGGTCGGCTTGGCTCAGCGAGCAAGAAGATCTGTGTCCAGCGACCAGCCACCTCTCCAAACCATTGAAAAAATTGGGGCGAATCACTGTAATTCCTCATTTGGACCCTGTAAATCCAGGTGAATGCCATGGAAATTTTCTCCATAAGAAAAAAATCGGGCGAATTTCATTTTTCCAGTGTTATGCACGCTTTTTTTTTGGTGGGCTAATACTTAATCAATAATTATTTTTAAAATATTTATTGGGCTAACTTTTTAAACTATAGAAAATGGGTTTTATGTAAAAAATTAGCCCTATTAAAATTGAAAATCCCTTAAAATTCGGTAAAATTAAAGATTTAGATCAATACAAAATTTTTAACTAAACCTCACCTGAATGACTATGTGTCTTTAAAGAGGCCTTGCTGCGTGATTAAGCTATAAATACAAAAATAATTTAAATCCTATCTCAGACTAAAAAGGGATAATTATCTCTTTTTAATTCGAAAGCTATTTGAGTAAAATAGGGGGAATGACTGATGTAATTCATCACGAAACTTTTGTATTAATTAAAGGAAAAAATTCATGTTAGTCAATACAAGTGAAAACAAAAATAAAACCTGTAAATGATTAACAAATAATTATCAACCACCACAGGAATACTTGAATGAATTAGAATTTTATTTCGATCTGATTTTGTCTTACAAAGATATCTTTAACAAGACTTCGATAGTAAAATATTAATGACACAACAATAATGTATGATATCAAAGAAACATAATACTTTCTAGAATTTAAGATCAAAACAAAAATGAAATTTTAATAGTAAGAAAATAATCATTCTTTTCCCGTCATAGTACGCAATAACAAGAATAAATTAAAATCATATTAAAGTCCCATTACCACAGTGTTGAGAACAGCTGTAACCCTGAATAAAAGTACCTGCGATAATGCAAAGCTACTTTATAATATAATCATAGATTCTCTACAATCTCAACAATTAAACACTAAACACTCTACAATAGTGCAAAAGCACAAATTAATCAATTACAAAGGAATTCCCTATGTTGGATCATAACCCTAGTAGAATGGCTATCCTTCTGGTCCTATAGAGTCTCCTTCTAGCCTCTCGTCTTAATGTTTATTCATCCTTCTTATATAGCCAAACAAATTTGTTTCCTTCTCCTTGAGCTAAGGCTTCAAATCCTCCATTATTCCTCATCTTTAGATTCCATGATTTTTTGTTTCCAGAACTTTCTGTAAAATCTCAACCAAAACACTTATTACAAAAAATTATACAAATAATAAAAGTTTTTTTGAATAAAATCTAAAAACTTAAATATTAAACCTAACTTAAACTTATTACTTTAATGCATAAAATTTCCTTTTTCTTGCAAGCTTTTTCCCTACGATATTTTTTGAAATCGTTTTAAAATTTCAACAATGAATTCAATTTCTTCTTATTGGCTCTCTGCTTTCACAAATAAATTGTATTTACCATACTCTATTGAAGATTTGCACTGTAAAGATAACTAAGTTTCTTATCCAGTAGACTACGTGTTGGAAAAGCCAAAAATTTTTGAACAAGCGCTTTGGATCTATGATCCCATAAGAAATACAGTAATGCTCTATGCCATTCCTCAAACTCATCAAACATTTCTAGCTGCTCAATCTTGCGCCTTTCCTGTAAATTAAGGTATTTATTGTATATAGTATTCATGTCAAAAGCAGTTGCCTTCTGTTCGACGTCGAATCCCGATTTTCCAGCCAAGGCGAGGTCGCCATCGTAATTTTCTTCACGTTGCGTTGAAGGGCAGGAAGAACGAGAGTGATGTCGGTCAGAACCACGTTGAAACCGAGGAGAGGCAGGGTCATTCTAGCGATGCCGCAGCCAGTCCTGAGCTAGATTCTGCATTTGTTCTTGAATTGGAAGATTTGGGTGTATTTGAGATTGGGGTTCTTGCAACCAAAAAACAAAAATAGAGATAAGAGCACATATAAAAAGGATGAGGGATTGGATTATTAAAAATTAAGTAATGCATGCTCAGCTTTCAGATCAATTTTCAAGATTGAGGGAGAATACAGTTTAAAAAAAAAAACCCCCGCAAAGAATCTGATCTTGAAATTCATTTTAAAGTTCCATTGAGCACATTTTTGATGTCATGATATTAGAAAATTTAATTACTCTGTTGGGTTTCCCTGTGACTGCAAAAGTATTGAATATTATATATTCACTTGGATCCAATGTTTAAAAATAAATCCAGAATATGTGTCAAATCTCCCATCCATTGCTCAAGTTAGTTGAGCGGATCTCTGCACGCCCAAACATTAAATATGTTGCCATTCGAACATTAATACCATGCCATTCCAACCTTAATGCTCCACATTTGCAATTAATGTGCCAACGCATAAGTTTTAATAAAATTACTTCTACCATGTTTAAATGCCAAAGTATATACGTTGAGCCAAACCATAATTGAACCATTTGATTTTCAATCAAGTCTTTATAAAAATATGTCAAAGTCTTTATAAAATGTTGATTTTCATTCTAAAATGTTTTTTGGGATTTTATTTTATTTTTAAGAGAATTTAATATATTTATAATTTATATTTTCAAAATAAAATGTTTCTTGAGATTTTGATGTTTAAATAAAGAAAACAAATATAGTTTTAAATTAATTTAATGATTTTATAAAATTTTAAAATAATGAAATTATATTTATTTATGTACAAGGTGTAAACATGGATAATATAGTAAATTAATGATTCATCTCTTTATTAATGGATATATTAAGTCAAGTGAAGGAGAAAAACAATCAATATTCCTAAATGTGGAATACGAAATGGTGTGCCAAGTCATGTGGAGGAAATGCCAACCAGCCAAATCAAATACCAAATGTAATGTTTTCAATTGATCATTTATGAGAATATTTCCATGAATGAAAAAGGCAACAAGGAGGCGCAAAATATGATCAAGACCATTATGATCGTATAACTGTGAGGCAAATGGTAAAGTTTCAAAAAGTCAAGAATTTTTCAAAATGCCAAAAAAGAAGGGAGTTGGAAAATGAAAGGTCCCTGTGATAAATATTCACAAATTATAAAAATCTAAAATCAAACAAATAAGGTAATAAAAAAAAATAAAAGGTCTTCAAACAAGTGCATTTCACAACAACTAATCCAAATGAGGTCAAAATCAATTAATATAGACAGATAAGAACAAATCGAACTCATTTAGGCCTTCCCTCATTCTCAAAATCCAATAATAGTACTATCAAGTGATTAGTTAAAAGGGTCCCCATTTTTCAAAAATAAGTGAAAAATGGGGGTTTGTGTTTCACCACAACAGGACCTTGCCAGCTATCATCCATGACTTGAAGACCATGAAATGGAGACAACTCATCAGCTGAAGCATTCATTGAAGATATGGTCTTGTTTTCCTGAAAAATAGGGTTTGTTTCCATATGTTGAGGAGGATATTTAAGACGTGAAGTAGTGATGAGCTATGATATATCCCATTCAAACATGTGAAGCATTATTTTTCAAACATGTAACTGTTTCAAGAGATAAGGCAGTTTGATGTAATAAATAGGAGTTTGAGTTCTATTAGGAAAAGGACTGTTTTAGAGTGTACCTGACATTTTCTCATTAAAGCACATGTTTTCCTGTTATGCAAGGTGTCATAGGAAGAGTTCGATGAATCAAGCCAAGAGGCAGATCATCTCTGATGTAAGGAGATTTATTAAAGGGTAGATTATCGAAATTGTAAAGGGTTGGAGTTTTTTTTTTGCACTACTGCAGCTTTATGTAATTTGTCTGATATCAGTAATACAAAGGACTTTTTCTTGGCGGACTTGAGATTCTCATGGAGTTTTTAATGCCTTTCTGATCTATATTTTTATGTGTATTACTTGCAGTGGATTTCATCTTTATTAGTCAGAATTCATATGTGTATGCTCTGACTTCCTTTATTGATGAAATTGATGTGTTTCTCTATGTTATTTGTGTGATTTACCTTTGTTAAAAAATCTTACCTACCTGAGCTTCCATGTCGAGAGACCTTACCACTAAACCTACTGATTTGTTGACTCCATAAGCCCAATGGTTGTAGACTTGTACTCTTTTCAACCTGCATACATCACAATCAAGTTATTTTTTAAGTAGAGTTAGCCATCTAGTTTCATCATTATCTAATATCATAAACCCCTTTGAGAGACCCCTCTTAGACTGAAGAGGCTAAGCTTCAGTCACAAGCTGGTTTGAAACAGTTACGTAGAATTTTCTGATTAGCAGGAAATCAAGTGCAATTTTGTGATGACATTTTGGTGCATCTTCCAGGAGCCTGAAGATATAATTTTCCCAAAGTTTTGAAGCTGAACTTCTGAAGGTATCAGGAGCTTAGAAAGCTATTCAAGGCTGCATCTACCTTGGTGACTCCATTCAAAATTGATATGATCAAAGGTCACTTCGAGAAAGAGATACACGAGGAGTAATCCTGACCCAGATCCACCTACCATTGTGGACAATCCAAACACCATCTCCAAAGGCAGTCAAGGCATTTATGCAATATCAGGTACTCCATTACATACAAAATCCTTGTCCTCTGAAGTTTTAAGAAGTACTGAAGATAAAAAATTTGATGATAAAGTTCAGGAAGTCTTGTTTAGGTCTGAAAGTTAAAAATAATTGACTGAAATTGTCTTAGACCTACATAAAAGAGGTATTTATACCTTAGAATTAGTAACTAAAAAAGATAAAGAATATTTTCGGGAAGTCGTCACTTCAGAGTTATTGTTAGAGAAATAATCTTTGGATAGGTTGAAGGAATTAGACTCATTTGAAATTTTGTTAAGAAGTAAATATGGTGTCCCTCTTCCTGATTGGAGTTCAATTGTGGCTGAACAATACAGACCAAACATCCCTCCTCTTAGAAGGTCCTCTTCCTCTAATGCTGTTGTCCCTAAAACTACCACAGTCCCAATCATCGGAAATGTGCCACCTCCACCTACTTGGTATGCCCCTCTTGTTCTTCCAGCTGTCCTAAATGCCCTTCCTAGAAAATATTCTGCTAGAATCAAAACTTGGGGAAGTGATGAAGAGATTACAACTGAAGAGATTGTAGACCAGTTTAATGACTTCATAGACATGGAGGAGGTTGACCATGAGGATGTGAAGATGAGATTGTTTTCTCAGAACTTTACTGGTGAAGTTAGGCAGTGGTTCAAAGTCCTTGCTGTAGGAAGCCTACATAATTGGAATGAATTTGAAGATAAATTCTTGAGGAAGTGGGGAAATAGAACCAACCCTGTACAAGCCCTCACTAAGTATAATAGTTTGAAGAGAGCTGTTGATGAAACTGTTCAAAACTTTTCAAAGATATTTAACAATATTTATGACTCCATCCCTGCCCATCTAAAGCCTCCACCAGGAGGAGCTCAGCTGAGATATGCTGAAGCCTTTGATTATGAATTTTCTATCCTGCTAAGAGAAACATAATCCCCTTCACTTTTTGAAATGAAAAATGATGTAGTGAAGGTGGAGGTCAATATGATAGCAGCAAAAAAGTCCAAGATGGGAAAGAATAAATTGAAAGAAGAAGTAAGCCTTCCACCTCAGATGAAAATTTTTATTCCATGATGAAGACAATGGAAAAACTAATGGATAGGATTTCCCTTGGGAATGCCTGTGCTCCTCTTGCACAACATGAACCTTAGTTTAGAAATCCTCAGTTCAGAAGACCTCAAAACCAATAAAGACCAAGGGAAAACAAAAATCATCCACCTAACCCTCAAGTAAGGCCTACTTTTCAGCAAAAATTAGTTGATGAAGAAGATCATCTTGAAATACAAGAAGAATCAATTCATTTCTTAGATGAAAACATGTCAGGAATTTTTTTGACTAAGGAGGAACATGATGAGTCAGATCATGAAGTAAACAAGGGCAAGGAATCATCTGGTTATCTTAAAGGGTATCAACATGCAATATTTGAGATGTAGAAACAATACAACCTCAGGAACATAAATGTGCTAATTACTGCAAACAAAACAAAGCCCAAGAAAGATGCTCCTAAAGCTGTTGAGGTTAGGAAAGATACACCAGCTCCTCCTCCTGCCAAAGAGACTGAAAAATCTGTTTCTATTTTCATTTTGGAGAGTGAAATCTCTAAGATCAAAATCGAGTACCTTTTGGAGAAATTATTACGGTGAATGAATACAAAAGTAAGATTGTAAAAATGATAAATTTCCAACCAGGAGCTACTGATATCCTAAATGTTCAAGAATATCATCCAACCATATACTTGGGACCAAGATTAGAGGATGAGAAGAATGAAGAGGTACCTCCTTTTTCTGTTAGCCTTAGCATTCATGACATGACATTGCATAATTCCATGTTGGATTCAGGGGCCTCTCACAATCTCATGCCCAAAGTGATAATGGAAAGGATGGGATTGGAAATTACTAGACCATATAAGGACTTGTTTTCCTTTGATTCTAAAATATTTCAGTGTATTGGTTTAATAAAATATGTTTTTTTTGTTCTTACGCAAGTCCCTGCCAAGACAGTGGTAATGGAAATTGTTGTAGCAGACATTCCACCTAAGTTTGGAATGTTGTTATCAAGGTCATGGGTAGGAAAAATCAAAGGTACAATGCAGATAGACCTAACCTATGCCACCATTCCTGTTTTTGGTGAGCAAAGGAGACTATATAGAGAAATAAGGAGGGATTATATGATAAGAAGTAAAGACAAACCTCAGAACTTTCCAATATATGTTGTTGATATTGAATTAGGATCTGCTATTCTCTTCAATGAGTTGACTGATGAAGTAAAGGATGAAAAGAAAGCAGAAAATCAACAAATCAGTGAGGAGAAGGCAGAAGGTTGGTGGCTGTTACAATTTGATGGATCAAAAGGAAGAGAGGGTGCAGGAGTAGGAATTTGGATCACAACTCTAGAAGATGAAAGTAAGTTCTTTTCTTACAAACTGAATTTTGATTGCACAAATAACATGGCTGAGTATGAATCTTTATTTTTGGGCTTAGAAATTTTGAAAAGAATGGGTGCCCAAAAGATTTATGTTTGTGGAGATTCTGAATTAGTTATTAAGCAAGTTGAGGGTGTATATCAAACTAAGGATGTGAGAATGAGGGAATACATAAATTTGATCATGGAGATGTTAGAGAATTTCCAAGAATATTCATTTATTGTGAAGACTAGGGACCAAAACTCAGTATCTGACTCCCTAGCTATCTCTGCAAGTCTATTTATCATCCCTGCACATTCCGCTGAAAGATATGAGGTCGAAGTTCGCCATAGACCTGCTATCCCTGATAACATTATCCATTGGCAACATTTTGAGAATGACTAGCAAGTCAAAAAATTTATAGAACTGAAAGAGGAGTTTGAAAGTACACAAGTAGATCATCAAAACATGCTTGCTGAAACAAAGGGAAATTATGAAGTGTTACAGCTGAAGAATAACTCTATACCCAAAGGTATCATACCCCTTGAGAATATTTTTTATCAGAATGATGTGTTTAAGTCTCCTAGGATACAAGCTGATGATGAAGAGGTAGAAAGTTGTAACCTTGGTACAGTAGCAATGTAAAAAAATGATTAAGCTTTCAAATTTTCTTTCAGTTGACATGAAACATAAATATATTGAGATGATGAAAAGGTTCATATATTTCTTTGCATGGACTTATGCTAATTTGAAGAAGTATGACCCAACTATCATTCAGCATACCATTCCTATTAAGGAGAATGAAAAGCCTTTCAAGTAGAAGCTGAGGAGGATTAATCCACTTCTTATGCCCATGATTGAGAAGGAAATCAAAAAATCTTTAATGCCAAAATTATTGTTCCAATCATATTCTCAAAATGGCTTGAAAACTTGGTTGCAGTCAGAAAAAAGAGTGGAGAAATTAGAATCTGCATTAACTTCATAAACCTGAACAAAGCCTCTCTAAAGGAAAACTACCTTCTCCCAAAAATGGACCAAATTTTGCAGAACATTGTTGGTTCCCAAAGGATGTCTATGCTTGATGGTTTTTTAGGGTACAATCGGATTCTTGTGCATCCAGAAGATAAGGAGAAAACAACCTTTACCACACCATGGGGCACATTCATGTATGCCAAGATGCCTTTTGGTCTGATGAATGCATGAGCTACCTTTCAAAGAGAAATGGACATTGCCTTTGCTGAGGAGAAGGACAAGATAGTGGTTGTCTATCTAGATGACATAACAATCTTCTCAAGGAGAGAAGAAAATCACTTGAAGCACCTAGAAAAGATTTTGTTGAAGTGTAGAAAGTTTGGAATTTCTCTCAATCCCACTAAAAGGATTTTTTCTCTGACTTCAGGGAGTTACTTGGGCATATTATTTCTAATGATGGGATTAAGATTGACCCAAGTAGGGTCGATGAAATTGAGAAAGTGGATATGCCTAGAAGCAGAAAGGAAATTTAGTCTTTTTTTTGGAAGGGTAAATTTTGTGAGGAGGTTTATTCCTAATTTTGCTAAGATTTTAAAAGAAATAACAAAGATGTTGAAGAAGGGAGTTGACATCAAGTGGACAGTAGAAGCAGG
Source organism: Pinus albicaulis (assembly GCA_034641835.2). Taxonomy (NCBI): domain Eukaryota; kingdom Viridiplantae; phylum Streptophyta; class Pinopsida; order Pinales; family Pinaceae; genus Pinus; species Pinus albicaulis. The sequence continues at coordinate 1,135,151,257 of CM076582.1, forward strand.
ATATCAAGAAGGCACTTACTCAAGCACTAGTTTTGATCAGCTCGGATTTTACAAAAGAATTTCTGGTTTTTACATTTGCATCAGAAAATACAATTGCTAGAGTTTTGTTGCATAAAGGACAACAAGGTACTGAGCAACCCATTTCATTTTTTAGCAAGACATTAGCTAATTCAGAGCTGAAGTACAACATTTTAGAGAAGCAAGCTTATGCCTTGGTCAAAGCCATCAAATATTTCATAATTTACATTTTGCATTCTCATGTTATAGCGTTTTTTCCTAATGTTGTTGTGAAAGACATCCTAACTCAAGCTGATCCTGATGGTAAGAGAGGGAAATGGATAACTAAATTGTTGGAGTATGATATAGAGATCAGGTCCACAAAATTGGTCAAAGGTCAAGGGCTAGAAAATCTGATGGCATAGTCAAATTTTGGTTGTCTTGATATGAATTTAACTGCAAAAATTTCAAAAATATCAAATGAAGATGAAGAGTCGATTCCCATTGAAGAGAAGTACATCCTTTCTGATTGGTACATAGACATTTTTTTTGTCTTACATCATCATAGAGTGCTTGCTAAGTTGACAAAGTCCAGGGCAATGTTTGTGAAGCTAAAGTCTTTGAGGTACTGGATCATTGATAAAAATCTGGATTGGAAAGATACCGGTGGTATTCTTTTTAATTGTTTGCTGGAAGAGGAGGCTAAAAAATTGATTGAGGAGTTTCACAAAGGAGATTCTGGAGGGAATCATTATTGGAAGACTACAACAAATAATATTCTCAGAGCAGGGTATTATTGGCCTACTATGTTTAAAGATGTATACAAAAAGATTGCTGCCTACCATGAATGCCAGATTTTTGATGGCAAGAAGAAGCTTGTTCCTTTACCTTTGATGCCTATCTATGTTGAGGCGCCGTTTCAGTAGTGGGGGCTAGATTTTTGTAATATTCCCAATTAGCCACTGCTAGTTGGAATATTATACTTGCTCCATTTTTGCAGCAGAAGAGTAGAAAGTCAATAAAAACAAATCCCAATGTGAAAAGGGATTAGGTTAGGAGAACAAATGAAGCCACCTTGGTGTGAAAGAGGACAATGCCGATGAAATATATCTAGTTGAACAAGTCAACAATGCTACTACAAGAGGGAAACCAACTAGGGTAGCATAATTTTGAAAGGGAAATATTCTCAAGGAAGTCACCTCATCAATGAGTGGGGTCCGGGGTGAGGAAGCTCTCTAAGGATAAGAAGGAGGAGATATCAGAAATGAAGGCATTCAGTAATCATATTTTTTTAGTATTTTGACTGATTGCAAGCTCCAGCTGTTTAGCTGTAGTTGCAGCACTATTTAGTGCAAAAGAATTCCAATGCAGGAATTCCATCTTCACCTTTGGTCTAGCTGGTTGTGAGATCAAAATGGAAGGTACTGAGCTTATTTTTCATCATATAACTTGAGGACATCCATTCTACATCATCTATAGTGCAGTCACTTCCAATAACTGCATCTTTTCTGTAGGTGCAACAGCTGCTGGGTTAAACCCTTCTATTTTGTGCTTGTTTTGGAGGAGGAGGTGTCTATTGCACTTTGGAAGGTATTTTGAAGAAGGCCTTGGGACAATTTCTGTATTATTCATATATTTCATATCATATTCAATATTTTATAATATAGTGTTGCAGTGTACTGCATTATTTTCTGCAGTGCTGCATTTTATATTGCTATTTTGCCGGAAACCCTTGCCGGGATGTTTTGATGTGCTTGTAAAAGAGGTAAAACCTCTCATTTATGATTCTATGATTAATGAAAGCTCCATATATGTATTAAATCATCTTTTTTTGTATATTCCATAATAAAAATTACGTTGTTGCGGTCTTCAGCAATTCTATTTTGTGAAGTTGTGGGATTGGGGTGCTTTTGAGCATATATGAGTTGGGGAGATCTGCTTAGTGTAGCTAGAATGATTTTTTTATGATGCCATTTCATATTTAAGCTAAATACATCATATATAAGAGGATACAAGTCCATTGAGTGTTTCTATTGCATGGTTTTTCTTATACAATGTCCTCATTGAAGAAATTGCAGAAATTCCTGAGAAGGAATATTACAGTGGTATCATAGCTCTGCTCTTGGCTCAGCTTATGGGGGAAATTTAATTTTAGCAGGGAGGAGGAAGACATTTCGAATCTCTTATGTCAAACCTTGCAGAAAATTGCAAAGGAAATCAAGGAGATGAGGCATGAAGGGGATTCTATAGGGTTTTGCCATGAGGCAAGCACCAGCACTCCAAATGGAATGGAGCATCCAGTTGCACCACAACGCTCTACCATGCCTTCATTTCTATTTGGAGGAGATAAGGAGGGAACTATGGGGGAATATTTTGAAGAATATGAACTCCAATCTCAAGGGTTCAAGGAGCACTTGAGCTTTCAGGAGTTTTTCCGGGTCAAGGATGGAAGGAGGGTTAATCCTCATCAAAAGAAGGAGAACTTGATGCAGGGATCAGCCCTATAGAATAGTATGGTAGGGTTCTTCTTGCCCACATTTGATGGGACACCTAACTGTACAACCAAGGCTTGGGTGGAGAAGCTGGACACTTACTTCCAGCTCAACAGGGTTTCTGAAATAGAAGCCATCAAGATAGTTGTGCTGCACCTGGAAGGAGAAGCTCAAGAATGGTGGTTTCATGGACTGACCACACTTGGGCATCATCACATCACTTCATACTTAGCTTTCACCAAGAAGCTAGTGGAGAGATTTGATCCAAGAGATCCGGAAGCCCATTTTTTCAAGTTAACCAAACTCAAACAAGAGGGAGATCATGAGGATTATATTGTTGAGTATTTGTAGCTTTTAGTGATGGTATCCAACCTCACTATGAGCAGGAAGGTATGCATGTTTATTAATGGGGTGGCTGAACCATTGTAGTGGTTGGTCAAATCCACTAAACCAACCACACTCCTTGAAGCTATGGAGAACGCTAGAGACCTACAACACATCTTGCCCAGGGCAAGGAAATTATTGCAGCAGGAAACCTACTCAGGGCCAAGGAAGACAATCCATGTTCGTGATTTGGAGGGAGAATGTGTTGCAGGAAGGACACATCATGTCAAGACCTTCTCAAAGAAGGATGCCAGCACTCTACCATCCATAGAAGACTTTGCTCCAAGAGGGGGAGCTATTGCAGCGTTAAGAGGGGTCCCAAAATATCTGACTTTGAGAGTGAGAGGTACTATTATGGGGCAAAGAGTCTCTGTGTTGATAGATAGTGGGGCTACTCATAATTTTATTGATGCACATCTGGTACAAAGGAGAGGAATCCACATGGAGGAGTTTGAGGGATTCTCAGTTTTGGTCCCAGGAGCTATGACCCTGCAGTGTGCCAAGTATGTTCCGGCATTAACCATTACCACGGGTACCTACGCCTTGACGGATCACTTCTCTGTGGTAGACATTCCAGACACCAATGTCATATTGGGTGTCTAGTGGTTAATCACTGTTGGGAGAGTTACCACTAATTGGATAACTATGGAGATGGAATTGATAGGAGGGAAGGATGGCTAGTATCAAAAGATCAAGGGTATAAGCACATACCCCTCTCAGGTTGTTTGAACACATAGGATGGAGGTAGATCTGCGCAGAGGGGGTGTTGAATGGGTAGTGGAGCTGCATATATTGGAGGTAAGGGGAAAGGATTCACCAGTGCATCCAGATGTTCAGTCTCTCTTGGACTGGTATTCTACAGTATTTGGAGATATCCCACCAGGGAGACCTCCTGACCAAGGGTTTGAACACACTATTGAGTTGGAACAACAGATCCAAATAGTAATCACCACTTCGTATAGGCACCCCAAGGCTTATAGGGATGATATTGAGAGGGCTATCCAAGAACTGCTAGCTCTAGGACACATCTGACCTAGTACTAGTCCTTTTGCTTCTTCAGTGGTCTTGGTAAAGAAAAAAGATGGCACATTGAGGATGTGCATTGATTATAGGGCCTTGAACAAGAAGACCATGAAGAACAGGTACCCTATACCCAGGATCGATGAAATCATGGATGAGTTGAGGGGATATAAATACTTCTCCAAGATTGATTTGAGATCCAGGTATCATCAAATCAAGGTGAGGGAGCAAGATATCCCCAAGAAAACATTCAGATGCCACTATGGGAATTTTGAGTTGCTGGTAATGCCCTTTGGAGTGACCAATTCCCCAGCAACTTTCCAATCTTGCATGAACCACATCTTCCGTGGTCATTTGAGAAAGTTTGTATTGGTCTTCTTTGATGATATTCTTATCTATAGCTGCACTTGGGAGGAGCACTTGCAGCATATTGGGACAGTTTTACATATCCTCAAGGAGCAACAATTCTATGCCAAGCTCTCCAAATGTGAATTTGGCCTCACAGAGATGTATTTGGGGCACATCATAGGAGTAGATGGAGTGAGGGTACATTAGGAGAAGATCCAGGCTATCAGAGATTGGCCTGAACCCAAAAATTTTACAGAACTTAGAGGGTTTGTGGGCATATGCACTTATTACCAGAAGTTTGTGAAAGGGTTTTCACAGCTAGCAGCACCACTCACAGACTTGACCAAGAAGGGAGCTTTCCATTGGACACCTACAACATAGAGGGATTTTGATAAGCTCCAAGAGGTAATGAGTAGTTGTCCTGTTTTCGTTTTGCCTGATTTTTCTCAACCTTTTGTTCTAGAATGTGATGCATCAGGTGAAGGGACTGGAGTAGTCTTGATGCAAGGTGGGCATCCTATAGCCTTTGAGAGCAGGAAGATGCTCCCTCATGAGAGGTTATACCCCATATATGATAAAGAGATGTTGGCTATCATGCATGCATTAGCCAAATTCCAACAATGCTTGGTGGGGAATAAGTTCAAGGTGAAGACTGACCATAATAGTCTTAGATTCTTCCTTGAACAGAAACAACTCAAGGAGAGACAACAAAAGTGGGTGAGAAAAATCCAAGCATATGATTTTGACATAGAATATGTCAAGGGGAAGAGAAATGTAGTAGCTGATGCTTTATCTAGGAGGCCTACAATGCTGTCTTTGAGGGGCATGGACACAGATTGGAAGGCTCAACTTTTAGTTGAGTATTCCAAAGATGATTTTTCATGTGAGATACTTGATGGGGTGGTATCGAATGAGAAGTTTAGGGTGATGGATGAGATCATCTATTACTGGGACCGGATCTTCTTGGCTAAGAATTCCAAGCTCAATGAGAAGATCTTACCGGAATCACGTGATTCCCCACTTGCTGGGCGTCAAGGTTTCACAAAGACTTATAGGGCCATATGAGATATATTATCATGGAAGGGTATCAAGGAGGATGTGCTCCGACATATCAAGGAGTGCACCATTTGTCAGCAGAACAAGGGAGAACACACCCACCCTGCTGAGTTATTGCAACCACTACCTATTCAGGATGGGAAGTGGGAGGTATCTCTATGGACTTCATTACTGGCCTATCTACAGTATAGGGTAAGGATTGTATCTTTGTAGTTGTTGATAGAATAACAAAGTACTCTCATTTCTTTGCCATTTCTACACGTTATACTGCTTCACAAGTAGCTGAGCTCTTCTTCAGAGATGTATTTAGACTCCATGGTGTCTCAAAGACCATAGTGAGTGATTGGGATAGTCGCTTATTTTGGTAAGAAATTTTCCGGCTAGTGGGGACTGATTTGACTCCAAGCACTAGCTATCACCCTGAAACCAATGGATAGACTGAGATAGTGAACAAGTGGCTGGAAGGCTACTTAAGGAACTATGTAGTAGGGTAGCAGAGAGCTTGGCTACGTTGGCTCCACTTGGGAGAGTATTGTTACAACACTACTCACCATATTTCTATAAGCATGAATCCATTCCATGGCTTATATAGGTATGAGGCACTCTAATTTTCTGATGTTATGTTTGGGACAAGTAAGGCTCCAAGGGCAAAGGAATGGATTCAGGAGAACCAGGACATACTCAGGGCACTCAAGGACAACATTGCTACCGCCCAGAACCAACAGAAGATGTATGTAGACCGTGGTTGGATAGAGAGACAGTTGGAGGTGGGGTATCTTTTCTATTTGTGTCTTCATCCTTAAAAATAGTCCACACTCAAGGATAAGGGAGATGAAAAGCTCAAACCACATTTCTATGGGCCATACAGGGTGATCAAATTTGTCGGTAAGGTAGCATATGAGTTGGAGCTTCCCAAGGGAAGAAAGATCCACAATATCTTCCATGTCACTTGCCTCAAGAAGGCCATTGGAAGGAATATAGTTGACAACATGGATCTCCCCCCTATTGATGATGAGGGCTACCTAATTTTGCAGCCAGAAGCAATATTAGACACACGGGAGAGGCAGTTAAGGAACATAGTCATCAAGGAATATCTGATTCGATGGAGGAATCTACCAGATGAGGATGCCACTTGAGAGGGAGAGAAGATCTTACAGCATCCTTCTTTAATGTTGCTTGCGGGCAAGTAAATTTTGAGCGGGGAGGATTTTAATATTCCCAATTAGCCACTGCTAGTTGGAATATTATACTTGCTCCATTTTTGCAGCAGAAGATTAGAAAGTCAAAAAAAACAAATCCCAGTGTGAAAAGGGATTAGGTTAGGAGGACAAATAAATCCACCTTGTGTGAAAGAGGACAATGCCGGCAAACTAGATCCAGTTGACCAAGTCAACAACGCTGCTACAACAGGGAAACCAACTAGGGCAGTGCAGTTTTGAAAGGGGAATCTTCTCAAGGAAGTCACCTCATTAATGAGTGGGGTCCGGGGTGAGGAAGCTCACCAAGGATAAGAAGGAGGAGATAGAAGCAAGGAAGGAATTCAATAATCATATTTATTTGGTATTTTGACTGATTGCAAGCTCCAGCTATTTAGCTGTAGTTGCAACATTGTTTAGTGCAAAAGAATTCTCATGCGGGAATTCCATCTTCACCTTTGGTCTAGCTGGTTGTGAGATCAAAAGGGAAGGACTTGAGCTTATTTTTCATCATCTAACTTGAGGAAATACATTCTAAATCATCTACAGTGCATTCACTTCCAGTAACTGCATCTTTTCTGCAGGTGCAGCAGCTGCTGGGTTAAACCCTTCTATTTTGTGCTTGTTTTGGAGGAGGAGGTGTTTATTTCACTCCGGAAGGTCTATTGAAAAAGGCCTTGGGATAATTTCTATATTATTCATCTATTTCAGATCATATTCAGTATTTTCTAATATATATTTGTAGTGTACTGCATTATTTTCTGTAGTGCTACATTTCATATTGCTATTTTGCTGGAAACCCTTGCCGGGATGTTCTGATGTTCTTGTAAAAGAGGTCAAACCTGTCATTTATGATTCTATGATTAATGAAATCTCTAGATCTATATTAAATCATCTTCTTTTTAGATTCCCTAATAAAAATTACACTGTTGCAGTCTTCAGCATTTCTATTTTGCGGAGTTGTGGGATTGGGGTGCTTTTGAGCATATATGAGCTGGGGAGATCTATTTAGTGTAACCAGAATGATTTGCTTCTGATGCCATTTCACATTTAAGCTACATACAACATATATAAGAGGATCCAAGTCCTATTGTGCATTTTTTTTGCATGGTTTTCCTTATACAGTGTCCTCATTGAAGAAATTGCAGAAATTCCTAAAAAGGAATATTACAATTTTATTGGTGAAATTCATCCATAACCATCGCTCTTCTGACGTTCTCCAAACCGTCACTCTTCTGATGTTTTCCAAACCATCCCTCTTTCGATGTTTTTCTAAACTGTCGGTCTTTCGACGCTTATTAGGTTTTTAAAAGAGTCGGTCTTTCGACGTTTATCAATTTTTCACACTACTGTCGCAATTCCAACGATATGTCTTCTGACGTTTAAAGCGTCGGTCTTCCAACGTTTATCGATTTTTCAGATGACTGTTGCAATTCTGACGATATGTCTTCTGATTTTTAAAGTTTCGCTCTTCCAACACTTATGAAACGTCGCTTTTCCGACGTAAAAGTAAAAATATTTTAAAAAAAGAAACGCCACTCTTTCCAACGCAAATTTCTTCCGACGCTTATGAAACATCACTCTTCTGACGTCTAAAGCGTCGGTCTTCTGACGCTTTGATAAAAAATTAAAAAAAAAAATTAAATATACCCTCGACCTCCTATTTTTGGATGTTGATTCTTTTTATGTAGTTCAAATTCCATAGAACATATTCTCTTTTTAGTGCACAACATTTATCTTGAATAATTTATCATGCACAGCATGGGCGCATCGTGTATTTACTTATTGTTACACCATTTTTTGGTCATCTAACCTTTCATCATTAGATGGACCCAAGTACACCATGTAAGACCAGTTTTACCATAAGTAAAACTACTTTCACTATGTTAAAATAGGAAACCCCAAAAGGAAATATTAAACAAACCTATATTTGTTTGATTTTCCTCATGGAATAATTAATTAAACCATAATTTAATTATTATTCCCAGTCATGTTTAACCAAAAAACAAAGAAATTAATGAGATAAACCCTTACTTATCTTATTATTTTCTAGGAATAATTATTTAAATCTTATCTAGATAATATTCCTTGTTAAATATGACCAAATCACCCACCATTAATCAAATAAATCATTATTTATTTGATTATCTCCCAACCACTTCCTTAAAAAGATAAATAAATCATTTATTTATTTATTTTCACTAATCAAGGGATTTGACCCAAGTCAAACACCCTTTCCCTCCAACAAATATAATAAAATATTCCATAGAGGTGGATCTAGATTTGGTTAACATTATTTTAATCATGCACCAAGATCTAGAATGACCCAATATTTTGTTATAAATAGGAGGGTTTTCCCCATCATTCTCCACCTTTTGTTGCCTACTAGATCACTCTGGATCTATACACTTGGTCTCATTTCTATCATTTGCTCCCATTGAGCTCTATTTTCTGCATTGGGTTTTCTACATCTACAAGAGAGAGAAGACTTAGATCTGAAGTGCTGAGGACTACAAAGAACCCATCCCATTGAGGAGATCTGGATACACCTTCTTGTTTTCCTCCCAGGTGCCCTGTAATATAAAAATTCATTCAAAAATCGTGTTCTTGTCTTGTCTATTGGATGCATGGAGCAAACTCTTTACTTTACTGCTTAATGTCTTTCCATTTATAGATCTGTTTGTTGCAGCATTTTAACTACTAATTGCAGATCTGAAGATGTTTGGAAGCCTCTATTGTTGTTAGGGCTATTAGTTATGCGTAGCTAAAGTGGTTCTTTTTCGTACACTTCGACGAAGAATACATACTAACAAATGGCGACTCCACATGGGTTTTAAATTACGACCGCGTTCGTCATTCGCATATCCGCCTACTTCAGTTCCAGGGCTTTTTTTCTGCCTCGTTTATTTTTCCTCTTTTTATGTCATTTTTCTCAATTTAAACCCTAAAATTTTGCACTTCTAACTTCCGTGTGTTTCGGCCCTATTGCACAGTAAGTGACACTACCAGAAATGAGATCAAGAACTTTCTCAAAATCCGCGCCGAGACAACCAAATGGGGTCGTCTTGGCTCTAAAATCACTAAATCCGGACCTCTGTGTCGCACGCCACTGTTGCGACCAAGACTCCGACGTCGTAAATCAAGGGATCAGTCACTCTTTTTTCTTTAATTTTTCGTAATTTTCCATAGTTCTGCCACTTTCTGTCGTGGTTTTCCAAATTGTCTCAGCCTCGCCAGATCTGATATGTTTTTACTCATCTAAGTGGGAACCCAGCCCCTTAGGGCTTTAGTACCCTCCACTTTTTGTGGAAGAGCTTTAGCTGTTTCAGCTGTCGGTTTCAGAGCTTCAGCCCCCTCTTTTCCAGATTTTGTTACCTCCCTTTCAGATCCATTGAAATCAACCTCTTTTCCTTTCAAATCACCTCTTGTCGTTTTGTTTGGACCTCCTTTGAAGGCCTCCGCCTTGCCCCCCCGATTTTTTGCTGATTTCCTTCCTTTTTCCAGCCACCTTGCCTCTGTCTCTTGGCTGTGATCTGCACCTCTTGCCTGCAGCTTTATCCTCCAGATCTCTGTCCCTTTCGACCCTAGATCTGTTGAGCTCCCTTCATCGTGTTTTACCTAGTTTTTCCCTTTCTTTTCAGCATAGTTGTGAGAGACCCACCTTCTTGGGTTAGATAGATGCACACGTAGATGTTATTTTTCTGTTATTTCAGCATTATATTCTGTTCTCTGTAGGTTTATTTTCAGCTACGCAGCACACTTTTTCTTGCTCTCAACAACGGAAAGGGTTTAAAAATTAAAATTAACACACGCCACACACTGACCCTAAGTGAAGAAGCGCCTGGTTAACACCGCCCGGCAAAGACTCTAAAATCAATTGTCACTGCACCTTTTCTGCCCTTGACCGTAATTGATTCTGTCCCCTTGTTGCCCCTGTCGGTTTCCTTCTTCCTGTCATCATTGCGCCCCTGTGCGCTTCTGAGACTCCTGGCCTTCACCTCGCTTTCACTGATCAACTCCGCTTCCGCACCGTCATTGCTGAGCGCTACCCACCTTTGAGTCTCCGCATCCGATTCCCTTCCCTCTCTCGATTCATCTGGGTCCTCTTCTCTCCTTCCGGTTCTCCCCCCGTTACCTTCACTATGTCTGGTCCAGGGCCTAACGCTAGCGGTTCTCCCGGCCCCAATGCCGGCCCAACTTCTAGCGGAACCGCCACAAACACTACCCCGGCCACCCCTGTGCTGCCGTACATTGCAGGCCTCAGCCTCCCCGATTTCCATCAGTTGATTAATGACCCCATTCACCACAATGCTACCTGGCCCGCTATACCAAGCTGCCCTCTGATATCCCTAAGTTCGAGGGCCTTAATGGAGAAGATCCAACCAATCACGTCTGGTCTTTCCACATGTGGTGTTCCTCCAATTCCATTACCGATGACTCCATCCGTCTTCGTTTGTTCCAACGCACGCTTACCGGCGAAGCTTCTAAATGGTATGTCGAACAAGCCACCTCTTCCCATACCACGTTCGAGACTCTTGCCCAAGCCTTTTTGTCATACTTCCAGCTCCCTCTTCGATACGACACTGGCACGGAGCTCTTGACTTCCTTTAAGCAATCCTCTTCCACACGCCTTTCTGCCCATGTTCAGGAATGGCGACGAAGACGGAGCTTATGTCGAGCCCCCCCCTTTGAAGATCGGGTTTACATGGACTGGTTCCTTCGCACCCTTTCGTCTCCCATCGGCAAAGATGTCGCCTCTCACTTTCCTCAGACTGAAGAAGCCGCCCTCCAAATAGCCTTAAAATATGACCTGATCTACGCTCAATCTGGTTATGTTTATACCGTCCTTCCTGACATCCCCAGGCCCGGTGGCGCTAACGCCCCGGGGGCATCTCATTCTGCTGACGGTATCGTTGGATCTCTTTCCCATCCATCTGCTCATCCTCCTATGGGCTATGGTCTCCCTCAGGGAGGGGCCAGCACCTCGAGCACTCTTCCCCCTCCCGGCAACATGTATCCAGGATACGGCATGCCTCCTCCTTTTGCCCAACCTCCTGCTTACCTCAATGTCACCCAACCCAACCCTTCCGCCTCCATGGCACAGTGTAAGCTCCTCCGACATGCGCTTAGCCTCCTTTCCTCCTCCACAGCTCCCACTGCGGCCACTTACAACCCCCTCCAGGGCAAGTATTTGCACAGCAGGGCGCGATTAATCCCCCTTCTTCTCAAAGAAGGCGGAGAGGCAACCAGAACCAATCTGCCCCTGGTAACCGAGGACCCAATTCTGGTGTGGACCCTAACTCTAGAAACCAGCAACAGGGCATTCCGCCCAAGCCAGACAGGCCGCTTCGCACAAACAAGCCCTGTTCGTGTTGCGGTGTTTATGGCCATTACACTCACGATTGTCCTCTCTTACCCCAAATGCGGCAGATGTGGGAGTCTCAAGCCACATTGCGTGGACAACACGCCTCCCCTCATGCTCCTCCAAATGTGGCCACTACCCAGCCAGCTGTGTTCACTGATCCTTTCCCTCAACAGGGATTCATGGCTACCCAACCGCCCGACAGCCAGGTAGCCGCCCCCCCTTCCATTTCTGGTTCCTCTGATTACCAGATCCTTATGATGCACTCCAATCCATCCCCATCCGTCGACCTTCACCTTCAAACTCGGTCTCGCCAGTACCCCAAGCCTCCTGCTCAGTCTGCTCCCGAGCCTCCCTCTTCAGGTTCTACAGAGTCTCTTTCGACATCCAGTGGCCCCTTACACATCCCTCAACCCAAAGTTGAAGTTCATCCAAAGATTCCAAAGGGCCCATTACGCCGAAATGCTACTTCCGGTCGAGCCGCTCAGTCGTATAGTATAGTAGATGATTTGGCGCAATCCCCTGCTGCCATTTCCACACTGGAACTCCTCCAGTCGTGCCCTTCCCAAAAGAAGGCTCTACTATCTGCCGTGGGCGCTGTCGATCCTGCTGATGACCAAATGATTGTTTTCGATGCCACTCAATCGGACCATCCCCCTCTTCCTCCTTCCGTCGCTTTCCAAATCCCAGTCAAAATCCGGAACGCCACTGTATCCCGGTGTATAATTGATGAGGGGGCATCCACCTGCGTGATGTCCGCTTCGGTTTGGAAGCAACTTGGATCCCCTGAGCTGGCCCCGTCCACGATCACCCTTCGAGCGTGGGACGGCCATGCCTCCCAGCCCATTGGCCTGTTTCGTAACTGTCCCATCACCCTTGCCGGTAAGACCGTTTGCGTTGACGTCGAAGTCATTGACGCCCCTCTAGACTACAACATCCTATTGGGGCGAAGCTACACCTATGCCATGTCTGCTGTCCCCTCCGCGGTTTTCCGCAAGATGTCTTTCCCACATAATGGGAAGATAGTCACCATCGACCAGCTATCTTATCATGAGCCGCCGTCTCAAACCTCCTCCGAGACGACCATCTCTTCTGTAGCCAACAAGCAAACCGTCGATTCTATGACCAGTGTCTCCCCCGGCGTCTACAAGGACTCCTCCCTCCTTGGCACTTTTCCTTGTCTTCCCCCTCCCCCTATCACTGATCCCAGCTTATCGAATGTTTGCATGATGCAATCGACCCAGGCCGCCCATACACGGCCTGCTTCGGCTAGTCAACAACCTCCCCCTCACCCTCCGCCACCTGCTCATAGCCATTCATCTCTGCCAGCCGGACCTCCTCCTTCTGGCCCTCCCCCTCCAGCTGGTATCCCTGAACCCCTTTATCCTTCTGGCACGGTTCCCCCTGGCCTCAACCACCTCGGAGCCGTCCCTCCTGGACATTACCCTGCCGGGCAGATACCTTTCCTGGCTCCCCCTCCCGGAGTATTTTCTGTCCCCGTCAGGGCCACCCTCTCTCTCCCTAACCTGACCCTCGGCATACCCGTCTGGTACATGGACCCTCTAGCCGCTACCCCGCCCGGTCACCCCAAACCTTACCTAGCTTTGACTCCGGTTCAACCGGTCCCCCTCACCTCCTCCGGGCCCCCCGCACCCCCACAGGACCCTACCCCTATGGGGCCAGCCCCCGGAAAGAAAGGCAAAGCTCGTAAGGGGGCAACCCATCAGGACCAGGCCGCCCCGACAACTCTTACACCTCCGCGACCACCAAAGCCCGCCATCCGTTGCGCTTTGTGTGATATCGTCGGTCACGCCACCCATATGTGTCCTGAATTGCCGTACCTCAAGACTCTGGTCAATGAGACGTTTCCAGACTCTGACATCCCTAAAGTCTACGTCATTATCCCCGACTCTATCCCAAAACTCAAACACTTGCGCACAAACCACCCTTGTGCCTTGTGCGATTTTCACGGCCATTACACCCACCTCTGTCCCCGCCTTGACGAGTATCGTTCCTCCTTGGACATGTACCGCCAATTCAAGGCCGCTTCGATAAGACCAGAGGACATTCCTACCCCCATTCACATTCCGCCTCCCGCTATTAAGCCAACGGAGCCCTCAACCACCATTTTGTACATGTCATCATCCTTGAGAGATAGTTCACCGGCCACTCAACCTACCGATCCTCTCAACTCCTCAGCCGGCCTTGGATCTGTTGGTATCGCCCATCTGAGCCCCTCTCCTCATGATGACCCGGCCCACACCACTACTTCCTCGGGTGACCCATCTTCCTCCAGTCTTCCCATATTCCACTCTGATGAAGACATTATGGAAGCCATGACCAACCCCGACTTTCCCTGGGATGATATGCACCATCGCGCATATTTCCTCCCACAGCAGTCCCATGACCAATACGCTGTGGAAACCAAAGACTTCATTCCTCATGAAGTCGATTGGTTCAAAAACCCTATCCATGCACCTGATGCTTTCGAAGAAGGAAACATGGCCAATATCTCGTCTACCATCAAAATTGACATTTCAGTCAAACCAGGAATCGAAGAATACATCACTTTGGGTGCCCAATGCACCCCGGAAGAAATTGAAGCTTACACCAAGCTTTTCAAAGAATTCCGCGATATCTTCGCCTGGTCCTATTCTGAAATGCCCGGACTCGATCCTGCCATTGTCGAACATCATATCGACACCTGGCCTGATGCCAAACCAGTCCGACAAAAGATGAGACCCATTCATCCTTCCCGACGTGACGCTATCAAAGCCGAAATCGATAAGCTCAAACAGGTTGGTTTCATTTACCCCATTGAATACACCACTTGGGTGTCTAACCCCGTTCCCGTTCTCAAGAAACAAGGCACCATTCGTGTCTGCACGGACTTTCGCGACTTGAAAAAAGCTTGTCCCAAAGACAACTTCCCCACACCGTTCATCGACCAAATCATTGACGAGTGTGCGGGGCATGAGGTCCTATCCTTTATGGATGGTTTCTCCGGATACAACCAAATTTCTATCCGTCCTGCTGATCAACTAAAAACCGCGTTCATTAGTCCGTGGGGAACTTTTGCTTACCGGGTCATGCCTTTCGGCCTAAAAAACGCCGGCGCCACCTTTCAACGGGCCATGTCTTATTGCTTCCACGACTTAGCTCATATTATCCTTGCCTGTTTAGACGACCTCACGGCACGTTCTAAGCATCGGGCGCAACACATACACGATCTGCGCACCATTTTTCTCCGATGTCGCAAGTATAATATCTGACTTAACCCGTTGAAATGCGTCTTTTGCATTCCTGCTGGCCGTCTCCTAGGCTTCATCGTGTCTAAGGACGGTATCACTCTTGACCCTTTGAAATTTCAAGCCATTCTTGAACTCCCCATCCCGCGTACCCTCCGCCAGCTCCAAAGCCTCCAAGGCAAAGCTAATTTTCTTCGTCGGTTCGTCCCTGACTATGCCACCACCGCACACGGGTTCCTTAGACTCCTACGCTCTCACATCCCATTTGTTTGGGATACCTATGCTCACGAGTCTTTCGATGCCCTCAAGCAGGCCCTCACATCTGCTCCCTTAATTCGCCCTCCCGACTTTAATCGGGACTTCATCCTATATATATTCGCTTCCACCTATTCGGTCGCTGGAGTCCTTATCCAAGAGGATGACCATGGCATTGAGCATGTGATCTACTATGTCAGTAAGAACCTTGTGGGACCCCCTGTCTCATACTCCTATGACGAGAAATTAGCGCTGGCCGTCGTGTTCTCAGTCCAAAAACTTCGTCATTATATCCTCCTGCGCTCCACCAAGGTTGTGACAAATTCCAACCCTATGGCCTTCCTATTGAGTCGTCGTATACTTACTGGGAAGTACGCCCGTTGGGTCGTTATCCTTCAGGAATTCGACCTTGAATTTGTCACCCCAAAAAGTAAGAAAGGCTTAGCCCTCGCTGAGCTCATTTCTGAATTACCTACCGGATCGCAAGACCCTCCCGTTAATGACGCTTTCCCTGACGAACACCTGTTTGCCATTACTTCCGATGACCTATGGTACGGCGATATTCTTACTTATTTGCGAACCCAAAATTTCGCCCTCCACCTTGACCGTGAGGCTCGCCGACGTATCCGACACCAGGCCCCCCGATACCTTCTTATCGGTGACGATCTCTATCGTCGCGGGGTTGATACTGTCCTTCGTCGTTGCCTCACACACGCTGAAGCTGAACAGGTCCTTAATGCCTGCCATAGCGGCGCTTGCGGTGGCCACCTCTCCGGTCTTGCTACTGCCCAAAAAATAATGCGCGCCGGGTATTTTTGGCCTTCCCTCTTCAGTGATTGCATCGAGGCAGTCAAACACTGTCCCAATTTCCAACATTTCACCCCTAAGGCGAGAGCTCCACCATCTCCCCTCCATCCGGTCGTCTCCACTGGTCCCTTCTGTAAATGGGCCATCGACTTTATGGAGTGTCGCCCGCCATCCTCTGGTAGCCACAAGTATATCATCGTGGCGGTCGACTATTTCACCAAATGGGCCGAGGCCATGCCAACGTTCAACAACACGGCAGCTACCGCGGCCCTCTTGTTCTTTAATCATGTTATAGCTCGCTTCGGGGTTCCCAAGCAACTGGTCTCTGATCATGGCAGACATTTTGAAGATGAGATATGGCGTGAGCTATCCTCACTGTTGGGTTTTGAGCACCAATATTCCTCCTCCTATTACCCCCAAGGTAATGGCCAAGTTGAAGCAGTCAACAAAACCCTCAAGACCATGCTTCAACGAACAGTTAATAAGCACAAAACCAACTGGCATCTCATGCTCTTTCCTGTCTTATGGGCCTATCGAACCTCTGTTAAAACCGCCACTGGGTTCACTCCTTTCCACCTAGTTTTTGGAGAGGAGGCAGTTTTACCGATCGAGTGTGAAATTCCTTCTCTGCAACTAGCCGTTGAACTTCTCCCTGACACCCAACCGCTAGAAAAACGACTTATCATGCTTGAGCGTGCCTCCGAAGACCGCCGTATTGCCTTACAAACCATGGAAGCGGCCAAAAAGCGCACCAAAGCTCAGTATGACCGAAAAGTCCAGCCTCGCACTTTTCACGAAGGCGACCTTGTTCTAGTCTATGACCAGGCCCATGATGTCCTGGGTCATGGGAAGTTTGAATCATTATGGCTAGGCCCTTACATCATTAGTAAGGATCTTGGAAAAGGGGCATACCTCTTAGAGGATTTTGAAGGTCATCCCCTTCCTAACCCTCGCAATGCACTCTATCTTAAGAAATATTACCCTTAGCATTTCCCCTCGGAAATGCATGTTTTATTTTCTTTTAGATAGCCAGCATCTGTTGTTTCATTTTTCCTACTTCACCAGGACCCATTTCGTCCACGTGAAGTTACCTCACCTCCATTTAAAATCGAATTTCCTCACCTACGCCACTTGTACTGGGGGCACCATACTGCCCCCTTACTCGTCCATGTTCGTGTCGATTTTCGTCATGAGTTCCCACCTTTAACTCATGCTTTCATGGTCCCCCATTGGGGCCTTTACTGTGTGGCAGCACCATCGAGTCGCCCTTGTTCAGAGCATCCAAGTTGAGTCATCCTTGCCTCCATGAAGTCTATACCATATCCCTTTGTACACCATTATAGCTCTCCATCATTCATTGCTTGGTCCCTCTCTTGCGTCGCACACTATGACCTTCAGCCCCACTGTCCCCTATCCCTTCTGATATTGTGTCAGTCGCTGCCATGTCATTCATGCCCTTTATGCTCTAACAAGGGAAGTCGTCCATTCGCCACTCCATCCTTTCCATTTCGCCATCATCATTAGTGTCCGTCTGTCCGTCGCTCTACTATTTTCTCTCGTGCCTTAGTTGAGGATCTCTCATTGCCTCACCTATGGCGGACCTCCTTCTGTCGACATCAGCTCATTCATTCCAGAAGCCAGGTCTAGAGGGCGGTGTACCTTGGTTCCAACTTCCACTATTGTTCGGTGCCTCGGATCAGGAAAAGGGATCTCTTCTTCCCCTTTGACTTGATTGTTTCTCCAGCTCCTTTCAGCATGATCGAGATCCGTATACTCGATGGTTCAGTGATCCAGCAGTAGCTCTTGATGATTCCCGGGTGTGTGTGAGATGTCTCAGCCCTCATGAGGGGGTGGCCCTGCAGGTAGCCCCCCACATGCCCGGATGACCTCCTCCTTGCAGCCTTTGATGCCGCTCCAGATATTTGATGATGTTGGTCGTCGCCACTTGCAGCGCCTCTTTCGATTTGCATGTATCAGTCAGATTTTGTGAGCCCTTCCCCATTCACAGGGGGCATTTGGGTTGTATTTGTATCTCATGTACTCAGATATTATTGTACCAGTCCTGGCTGTTATCCCAGGCACAGCATGTATGTGGGATTCCTTATTGTATTTTTATCTGGCTCCTGATTATGCCAGCTATATCTTATAGTTCGGTCCCTTGTTTATTGGACACACTATTCTTTTGTACTTTGTCTCGGCGGGCATAGGTATGCCTCCCCCGCCGCCTTCAGCACAGGTACCCTCTCATAAAAAGAGACTTGTTGCACCTGCAAGTCTCGTCTCCTCAGGGTCTAGTCCTTCAGCACACTATCTACCTCACACTTCTCTCTCTGACACCCCTTTTTTGTTGTCTAGTGATTGTGTTCTTACAACGTACTTCGGTCATACGATTTGCTCCTGACACTCGCACGCTGGGGGGCAATCTGTTACACCATTTTTTGGTCATCTAACCTTTTATCATTAGATGGACCCAAGTACACCATGTAAGACCGGTTTTACCCTAAGTAAAACTACTTTCACTATGTTAAATTAGGAAACCCCAAAAGGAAATATTAAACAAACCTATATTTGTTTGATTTTCCTCATGGAATAATTAATTAAACCATAATTTAATTATTATTCCCAGTCATGTTTAACCCAAAAACAAAGATTTTAATTAGATAAACCTTTATTTATCTTATTATTTTCTAGGAATAATTATTTAAATCTTATTTAGATAATATTCCTTGTTAAATATGACCAAATCACCCACAAATAATTAAATAAATCATTATTTATTTAATTATCCTTCAACCACTTCCTCAAAAAGATAAATAAATCATTTATTTATTTATTATTAACAAATAAAGGGATTTGACCCAAGTCAAATACTTTTTCCCTCCAACAAATATAATAAAATATTCTATAAAAGGTGGATCTAGATTTGGTTAACATTATTTTAATCATGCACCAAGATCTAGAATGACCCAATATTTTGTTATAAATAGGAGGGTTTTCCCCATCATTCTTCACCTTTTTTTGCCTACTAGATCACTCTGGATCTATACACTTGGTCTCATTTCTATCATTTGCTCCCATTGAGCTCTACTTTCTGCATTGGGTTTTCTACATCTACAAGAGAGAGAAAACTTAGATCTGAAGTGCTGAGGACTACAAAGAACCCATCCCATTGAGGAGATCTGGATACACCTTCTTGTTTTCCTCCCAGGTGCCCTGTAATATAAAAATTCATTCAAAAAATCGTGTTCTTGTCTTGCCTATTGGATGCATGGAGCAAACTCTTTACTTTACTGCCTAATGTCTTTCCATTTATAGATCTGTTTGTTGCAGCGTTTTAACTACTAATTGCAGATCTGAAGATGTTTGGCAGCCTCTATTGTTGTTAGGGCTATTAGTTATGCGTAGCTAAAGTGGTTCTTTTTCGTACACTTCGACGAAGAATACATACTAACACTTATATTTTCAGAATAATGGAGTCCAATATTAGGAGAGGATTCTTGTGGATTGTAGATTCTCAGAATTGATGGGCATCTTCATGTTTATATTATAGATTCAAAATTTAATGTTGAGAATTGACCTATCTCCCCAACGTCATATTTCCATCGATTTTGAAATTGACTTAAACTGATGTAGATTGCAGATTCACAGATTTGAGGGGCATCTTTGCATTTTTATTACAGATTCAACATTTAACGTTTAGAATTAGCCCCTCTTTTCAAAGTCAAATTCTCAGAGAATCTGCCATAGAATTTTCCCGAAAAATCTGGTTGAACTTATGTTGATTGCAAATTCCAAAATGTGCAATCCCAAATTTGAATCCCAAACGTGCAATCCTAATTTTTACTAGCATGATGTGGCCTTGCAATTTTGTGGAAACAAATATCAAAGAACATATTCCCTTTTAGGTGCACTGCATTTATATCGAATATAACACTTGGGTTAAGCAGAATATATTGTCTCGAATTATCATGACATTGAAGATCTGAGAAGCGCTTGAATAAGTTTTTCCCAGCATCTTTATTTGAGTAGCCCAACTTGAGTTCAGAATTAACAAAAACATAATAGCAACAACCGAATTGAATGTAGTCTGCAGATAATTTCTCTGTTAGAAACAGCTTGTAATTTTTTCACGCATAGAGAATTTAAAAATCACAAAAATTGTTTGCAACCAAGAAGACCATAAGTATACTTTAGCCATTACCACCGATTTAAAATCCATGGCAAAAGTTCAAAGCTCAAACCCTCATTGCAGCTCAAAACTTGTTGTTTCATGACAGCTAGAATAGGGGGGATTTTATAGTGCTAGAAACTCTTTTTGTTTGATTTTTCTTCCTTCTACCTAGAACTTGATGGAATGAGTTTGGTCATCTTTATTTTTTAGAAACGCATAGTGGCCATTTAAATTGACTCAACTGTTCTAACATATCCAATTTCCAAAGGAAAAGGGACAGTTTGATGGTTATTCATTTTTGGAAGTCTTCATACTTCATTTAATCAATATTCTACAATGTTAAAATGAAGATATCCCCAGAGTCGAGGTACTCCCTCCGCATTAGGTTGAACAAAATCTAGCTTTTCTGAGTCATAGTACTCCATCTGCATTAAGCTGAACAAAAATATAGCTTTTCTAAGTCGTAGTACTCCCTCTGCATCAGGCTGAACAAAAAATATGTCAGAGTAGGAAAATTAGAGTGGATCAGAGTGAAATACAAGACAAAACATTGACAGTAACAATAGAAATCGAATATAAAATTAAAAACAAAACATACGTATAAAAATTATAAAAACCAATCCATCTACTATTCCCATATTCAAATTCACCTGAACACTTCCTAATCATTACAGAAAAAAAATGAAAATCATATGGAAAAATTATTTACAGTATAAAGACAACATGCCTACCAAGACATGAACAAACTAAGTGTGGCTATGGATATGTTCCGAGAGGGAACTTTGTTCACATTTCTTGTACAACAGCATACGCAACCTCCCATCGCATTAGATGACAATTGTGTGAGTATAAGCGTTATTTCTGCAACAGTCCCCAGGGCCAGTGCAGGGCTGCTTGGAAGGGTACACTCTCCATTTTCATATGTCACTTCCGAGGCCTAATTCACATTAAAAAAACCAAAAGGCAATCTCAATAATGGCAACCATAGATTTATAGAGTTTTTTTCCTTACATTGAATGGATGAAGAATTACAGAGTTTTTTTTTCTTATATTGAATGGATGAAGTAATATAAAGTATATATTGAATGGATGAAGTAATATAAAGTACCAGTTTAAGTACATAAGTATCAAGAAGTAATATAAAGTAACGATTAAAGTATATAAGTATAAATTTATTTACAGTGATGTTTATTACTAGGATTGTGTGAGAGGTTAGTTGAGTTTGGATGTTTTTGCGAAATTGAATTCTTTCAAATTAACTTCCATTTTTAATCTACCAAAATCACACAAAAACTAGTATCAATTGATCTAAAATGATGTTTATCACCACGATTGTGTGAGGATAGTTAAGTTTGGATGTTTTTGCGAAATTGAATTTTTTAAAATTAATTTTCATACTCAATCTACAAAACCCACACAAAAACCAGTATCAATTGTAACTAGTATCAATTGATCTACAATAATGTTTATCACCAAAATTGTGTGAAGCTAGTTGAGTTTGGATGTTTTTGCGAAATTGAATTCTTTCCAATTAACTTCCATCCTCAATCCACCAAACCCACAAAAAAAATGAGTTGACATTGTTGCAATCTAAGGATTGTAAACTTGTGCCTTGAAAAGCCATTTGTACTTATGACTAGTACGTTAACTATGGTGTTTTAGCATAAACGCAATGGACTGAAGCAAAGAACATATGGCATGATATTGTATGAGAATCTACATGTATTTTCATGAGTTCTTTATAATGTTTTCGAAGACGTGTCTAAATTTTGGTCAAGGTTTTTTCTAGTATGGCTGAGAGAGACTATCAATAAGAATCTCACTACCATAATATATGGCATGTGAAGAAAAGAATGAGCTATATGAAAAAAGACTAAGAAAGCATTATGTAACTAGCAGTTATGAAAAGTCAAGTTGATCTATGTATATTGTTGGTGTAAATGATCACAAATGTATTGAGTCAAGGGTTTGTTGCATAGGGGTTTGATGCTAGTAATAACTTGAAGTATTATTGTTGTTGGTGTATAATCTTTGTGTCAAAGAATTGTGGTCATAGGCAGGGTTTTATTAGTATGGTTATGCTGCAGATGTATAGTTTGTCTATTGTGTCAAAGGATTGTGGTCAAAGGCAGGGTTTTATTAGTATGGTTATGTTGTAGATGTTAGTACCTTGGAACACTGTGCTTGCACAGTTGATCTTCTTGGTTGAGTTGGGCACATGAAAGAGGCGCTCACCTTTATCAGGAAAATGCCAATAGAACTTGAAGCTGGGTTCTATTAGCAATGTATAGTGAAGATTTGAAAAACAATGCATCTGGATTTATAGCAGTTTGGGCCTATTCTTAAGCAAATTCAGTAGAGTTTGTTTTCAAAACATTCATGCCATTAGGAGTTTACAACAAAAAATATCATCAAATGGAAATTTGATTATATTGACCCTAGAGTTATACAAATATTTTTGGATTATTTTTATAAGTTAACGGTGTGTAGACAGACATACACATAACCCGCCAAACAACATAAACACAAGCCTCAACTGTGAACACCCATTGAGCATAAGGTTTATCATTGCATTATATAGAGATGTCAATTGGGTCCACCCTGGGTGGTTAAGAGGAAGAGTTGTTATCCTTACCCTCCAATCCTGGTTTTGATAAATTTGTCCTTCATTGGTCGGTTAAGATTGGTAAGGTATAAGAAATCTAACTCTTTCTTAAGTGCTTAAGGATCAGATGAGATAGTTTCAAACATCTAAAAACTCAACGAGCTTGCTTATGTTCTTATTGGTCAGATGAAATGTTTAAATGGGGTAACTCAAGTAGTTTGAGTGGTGAATCTTTGGGTTTTATGTATGAGGTCTCAAGGTCAATGCCTTAGGCTTGTTGCCTTTGGTAAGTGACTAAATAGATGACCTAACAGGGACATGCACGACAATCAGCAACACCAGATTTACACTGAGTACCATCTATGAAATGCAGGGAAGAACCTAGATGTTTCTCCATGATATTTCCATTAGAAAATAGAGAGAGCGGGGGTGCACTATTACACCAAATGCACAAAACGACATTAGACATATAAATCTAAGCCAATCTAAGCCAACTTTGGAGGATAACAGGAGTACCTTCTTTTTGGGAGCCATGGCTAGAATTAGCTGGGGCGCTCTGGTCATAGTAGAACCCTGCTTTGGTAGAGGGACCTGCAACTCAAGTTTCATGCCTCCATTGATATAGGTGGAGCTTGAAGAAGACAAGATAAATCCCCCTCTCCTGCTTATTAGGGTTGAACCACATTGTCCTGCTACTGCACTGGCCATTGAAGTGCCACAATAATTTAAAACCCTTTTGTTGTGTTTTGTTCCTCGCTATATTCTACAATTTGCCCTCAATTCACCTATAGCCTTAGAGTTTATTGGGTAAGTTCAAAGGAGAAGAATCCATATCCCTATAATTTGAACATACCCACAAAAGATAGAGTGCAGAAATTCAGACCTACAACCATCTATATCTCATAACCAAGATAACGTAGAAGAAAAAATAGCGAATTTGAATGGGGTAAAACAAGGGAATCACCAATCTGATTCTTCCAGAAGAAGAGAGCATTCTTCCACGATAAATTTCTCCTTAGATCTCCCACAGATTTCTGAACATCGGCAAAACTCAAAATATCTCCACCAGCTACTATGGCTTTCGAGCCATCAATGGACTGTGGCCGCTTTAGGGTTTCAGAGCATCCATGCTTCTGCAAGAATATGGAAAAAAGCAAGCATCATAGGGAATAATGGAATCACAAGAAAGAAGGCATAAAGGTCGAACAAGCGGAGCAGGAAAAAAAAATGAATATAGAGAATTTGAACAGGTGGAACAAGCGGAGCAGGAAAAAAAATTTGAATAGGTATAAAATCTAAAATTTGGTTTCACATAGTCCTAATTCTAAAATCAATCTACTTTTTAAATTAGACCTTTAAGAAAAAAAATCATATCCTAGTTTCTCAATTAGGAACAATGTTCAAATCAAACACCCCTGTGAAGAAGAATGCTAAGGGGTTTTAATTTTATCCATTGTATTTTATTTATAAGATTATATCTATTCAATTCTAAATTGTACACAAAAATGAAAAGTTAAGGAAGTAGAAATTTATTTTCTAAAGTATGTAAGTTATTTGTATGTTTCCATACATAAAATGGGAACTTTCATTGGGAAAATATCCACTCATTTCCTATGGTCATTCAACCATGTCAACGATTTTGGCTCTAGGAGGGTTTTATTGTATGAATGATAATAATAATATACATAATGATATGTCACACAAATTTTTTAGTGCATATTCTAATCCTAAGTAAACTTTTGAAAATACAAATATTCATATTTAAAATTCTAATGTTCCATATATTGAACCATTATATGTTATTCCTAATGAATAAGTAAATAAATTATGTCAACGTACCTAGACATATGCCCAGGAAATAAATAAGTTGTGCATTAATCCATTACTTTTATTTTGTTAGGTAATGTTAGTTTTGAGATGATTTGCATGCCTAATGTGTGATTTGAGTAGCCATGAACCAAGGGATTTTAAGCCATCAAAATCACCTAGGGATCACATCCAACCTAGGCCACACCATTCCTTAGTTTGATTGGAATTTTTCCCACATAGTTTCGAACCAATGATTTTCTGACTAGTGATTGTATCTTACCCGTTATTTCACATTCCCCAAGGCACAAATCAAATATCTGGATATATCTTGGATGACTTGTCACATTCCATGACTAGCTTCACGCATATTGAATAAAAATTCCCATCATTTTTGGAGGGTTTTCATGGCATAGTTTTTAGGGGCTTAGGGGTTCGATGAATAGGATATTAGGGGTTAGAGGTTTAGGGTTTAGTGGTTAGGGGTTAGGACTATAATAATGAGTTAGAGAAGGTTAAGGGGTTAGGGATTGGGGGATTAGGGGTTAGGGGATCTAGGTATATTTAGAGGTTAGGGGAGTAATGATTTGGTAGTGGTTAAGGGATTAGGGATTGGGGTTAGGGAGATCATAATGATTTAGTGGTTAAGGGTTTAGGGATTGGGGGTTAGGGGTTAGGGGATTTAGGTTCCAGGTCACAAGTATTGTCTGCTAGGAAGGGTTTCCAAAGAAGTTGGATGGCATCAATATGACACTATTACGGAATTAGAAGGGAAGAGAAAGGCATAGGCTCAGGTATCATATGAGAGAAGGAAGAAATTGGAAAAATTGAGATCAAAATTAGTGGAGTTAGTCGAAAAGCAACTTACCCCAGAGATGGATAAGATAAAAATTGATAACATATTGGTCAATTTCCTTGACCCTTTATTGGTTATTCAAAAGGAGTATGAATACACCACCATTAATATCAAGGTAACTAGCCCCTAGAAGATCAAGCGCTACAAGTTTTAGTTTTCGTTTGAACATCAACATACCACAACCATGCTTACAACTAGGATATGTTTTTTGAGGAGGAGAAATCTCGTCGAGATCAACATCAAGAATCCATAGCAAAAAAAAGCTACAACTTGTGGTGATTCCAAATGAGCATAGATGAATAGCTACAATAGATGTCGAATGTGGAAATTATGGAGGAAAAAGATGAAATTCATCTTCCTTTTGCATTCAAGCAAGAGGAAAATCAATCATCAATGAATATTCAAAATTTTCAAGCTGAGAAAGATCAACCAAATTGGGGGTAGAGTTTGGGGAACCTTCGTAAGTGAATGGGGCCTATGTGATATGGCTACGAGTTATCTACCCCCACACAATCCAATATGAAAAAAGTAAACATTGTAGGCATAGGGTTAATTAACCCCACACATAGTGGAATTAACGCCCGAAAAGAAGCTTGCCCAAAAGATGGAGCTCTTAGCTTCATTAAAGTATTAGATAAGCTGGATGTTGTGCTCAATGAAGCAATCAATTTTGAAAATGACAAGAAATTATTTCTGAAGATGAGGTTTTTGACTAGAAAGATATAACTACACAGAAATAATTACACTGTTGATACAATAATAATATAATCTGCAAACAACCTTCTCACATTCACGATCTGAGTATATAGTGAATTAGATAGAAGTAAGAAAACAATTACTTCTTCAAAGCTAGTTCGAATTTGGAGGGCTTAGGGGATTGGGGGTTATGGGTTAGGGGATTTAGGCACATTTAGGGGTTAGGGGTCAAATAATGAGTTAGTAGTTAAGGTATTAGGGATTAGGGGCTTAGGGGGCCTGACCCGAACGCGTTTGGGTGGGTGTAGTCAACTGAAACGACCCGACCCGAACGTGTTTGGGTTGGCTCCCTCAAACTAAACGACACAACGTGCCTGACCGAATGAAGGCACAAGAGAGCAAAAAAAAAACGGGCCGCATCAATGTGCACAAGGCACCTATGCGGTCACAAAGCAAATTTGATACAACCAACCTCAAATGTGTTAGGGGTTTAGGGGGTTAAATGTGTTAGGGGTTTAGGGGTATAGGGGGTTAAATGGGTTAGGGGTTGGGAATTATGGGTTAAGGGGTTTAGGGGTTAGATGTTTTGGGTTTAGGGGGTTAAATGGGTTAGGGTTTTAGAGGTTTATGGGGTTAGTGGATTTAGAAGTTAAGAATTTTAGGGGTTATGGGTCATTATGGGTTAATGGGGCTAGGGTTTAGGGGGTTAAATGGGTTGGGGGTTGGGAATTAGTGTTTAAGGGGTTAGGGGTTAAGGGTTAGAGGTTTAGGGTTTAGGGGGTTAAATGGGTTAGGAATTTAGAGGTTTAGGGGGTTAAATGGGTTAGGGGTTTGGAATTAGGGTTTAATGGGTTAGGGGTTAAGGGGTTATAGGTTTAGGGTTTAGGGGGTTAAATGGGTTAGGGGTTTAGGGGGTTAGGGGATTTGGGCAGTTCAAGTTTTGGGGGCTAATGGGGTTAGGTTTTAGGGAGTTATGTAGGTTAGGGTGAGGGTGGGGTTTAAGGGTTAGGGGTTAAGGGTTTGTAAGTTTAGGGTTTAGGGGTTAAATAGGTTAGGGGTTTACTAGGGTTTGGGGGTTAAATTAGTTTAGGGTTAAGGGTTTGAGGTTTATGGTTTAGGGTTAAATGGGTTAGGGTTTAGAGGTTTAGGGAGTTAAATAGGTTGGGGGTTGGGAATAAGTGTTTAAGGGTTGGGGGTTAAGATAGCGGTTTGTTGAATATTGTTTGTTGCCTGATAGTTTCTTATTTTTGTGTCTCAGTAGTAATTATTTAAGTATTTTTGTATTTATGTGTCTTCTTTATTTATTAATTTATAGTATTTGTTAGCCATTGCTTTACATTTATTGATGAAATTTTTTAATGAAATCAAACCAAATTTATGTTCAATATCCAGTTTCAAACTCATCCATAGTGTTTTCACAAAATTTAAGTCTGGAGAATGGCCATCTGATGAAGTCTTAATAACCATATTGCACCTCATGACTACTCCAGAAAATCTTAAGTTCGAGTGTCCCACATTCATGAGAAATTTGGCTCTTATACTCTTGCTCCACCTGACTGTGTCCTGGACATACCCTTGTTTATTGCAAAAACATCCTAATGTTGTCGACCTTGTCCCTTAACATACCAAGGAAACATATGTGACTGAGAGGAATGGAAAGCACTACAAAGTTGAAGAGAGTACAAAAAACTAAGATGGCTCAAAGGATAAGCTTGAAGAATGTAGTAGTGTTGAAACAACTAAAATTTGTCCCAAACAAATAGTTGATAATGCAAAACCTTCTTCTGTACCAGTCAGGCAAGACTACATTCATGTGAGAGCAAGAAGAGGCCAAGCGATTGATAGGCATAGCCTGGAAGATAGGGTATGTTTCCCTCTTTTTGATGAAATATTTGATCTACAATTTTTCTATCGATGATTAACCATTTTAACCTTGCCAACAAGGCGGAATTAACCCAATCGTAGTTCCCAATATGTCATGATATATATTAACTCTAGATATATATGAGAAGGAATAATAAAGATAGAGATTGATAGAGGTGGTGAGACAAGGGGAGTCAAATTAAGGGAGATATGTAGATAAACTGAAGGAGAGGGGAGAGAAGGAATGGAGAGAGAGAGAGGGAGAGGAGTGAGAGAGGTAGAGAAGGGTAAGAGAGGGAGATAGTGACACAAAGATGGAAGGGGGGTAGAAAGAAGTATAGAGAGAGGGATATAGTGAGAGGATTGCAGGGTAGAGAGAGAGAGAGAGAGAGAGAGAGAGAGAGGGAGATTGGGGAAGAGAGAGGGAGGTATAAGGAGAGAAAGGGAGAGAGAGGAAGGACAAGAGTTAGGACTTAAGAGAGAGGAAACAATATCATAGAAGAAAGAATATGTGACCAAATTACTCTATATGGAGATGTGAGATAGGGGCACCCTACCAGCTACCTAATAAATGTCTAAACCAAATGTGGTGTAAAATTAGGTAATGGTGGTTGATTATATGAGGAGAGGATTTTATGAGGAGGCACTGGATTTTAAGGCGGTCACAATTTAGCATTTTTGATACAACCACCCTCACACATCCCAACCCAACCCGACCCGACCTGCCCGAATGTATTTCCTTCGGCAACCTCATGACATGACACGACCTGACCAGACCCTACTCGACCCGACTTGCCTGAAAGTGTTTCCTTGGGTGCCCTCACAATATGGCACGACCCGACCTAACCTGACCTGAACGCGTTTCCCTGGGCGACATCACACGACTCGACCCGACCCACCTGAACGCATAATTTCCCTGGGTGCCCTCATGACATGACCCGACCTGGTCGAACATGTTCCTTGGGCACCCTCACATGACCCAACCTGACCCGACCCTCTCGAACATGTTTCCTTGGGCACCCTCATGGTGCAACACGACCCGACCTAACCCGACCCGAATGCATTTCCTTGGGCGACATCACATGACCTAACTCGACCGGACCTGCCTGAATGTCGAAGGCATGAGGGAGAAAATGAAAAATGGGTTGCATTAACGTGCATAAGGTGCATGGGCGGTCACAACTTAGCGTTTTTTATACGACCTCCCTCACACGATTTGACCTGAACAAGCCGACCCAAGTCGACCCACCCGAACCATGTATTTCCTTGGGCGCCCTTACAATACAACACAAATCGACCTGACCTAACCCGAACTCGTTTCCAACTAATTGGATGCCATCACACGACTCGACCTGACCTGTACTAATGTGTTTCCTTGGGCGGTCTCACATGACAAGTCCCGACCAGACCCAACCTGACCCGCCCAAATGCATTTCCTTGAGTGCCATCAGTACATGACTCGACCCGACCTGTACAAACATGTTTCCTTGGGCAGCCTCACACAACACGACTTGACCCACCGGAATGCGTAATTTCCCTGGGTGCCCTCATGACACGGCCCTACATGACCCGACCCAATCAGACATGTTCCTTGGGCGCCCTCACATGACCCAACCTGACCCGACCTTCTCGAACATGTTCCCTTGGGCGCCCTCACAGTACAACACTACCCGACTGGACCTAAACGCATTTCCTTGGGCGACATCACACGACCTATAAAAATGTGTTTCCTTGGGCGGCCACGGCCTCACATGACAAGACTCAACCAGACCCAACCCGACCCGCCCGAACACGTTTCCTTTAGCACCATCAGTACATGACTCAACCCGACCTGTACGAACGTGTTTCCTTCGGCAGCCTCACACGACACGACACGACTCGACCAAACCCAACTCGAATCAACCCATATGAATGTGTTTCCTTGGGTGGCCTCACACAACATGACCCAACCAGACCCAAATCGACACACCCGAATGCATTTCCTTGGGCGGCCTCACACGACACAAATTGACCCGACCCGACTCGACCTAACTCACCCAAACGTGTTTCCTTGGGAACCCTTATAATACGACACGAACCGACCTGACCTAACTCGAAATCATTTCTAGCTAATTGGGCGCCATCACACGAATCGACCTGACCCATACTACGAATGTGTTTCCTTGGGCGGCCTCACACGACAAGACCCGACTAGACCCAACCCAACCCGCTCGAACACGTTTCCTTGAGCACCATTGCACGACTTGACCCGACCCGTATGAACATGTTTCCTTGGGCAGCCTCACATGACAAGACCCAACCAGACCCGACCTGACCCGTACCGAATGTGTTTCCTTTAGCGCCATTAGTATACGACTTGACCTGACCCGTACGAACGTGTTTCCTTGGGTGGCCTCACACGTCAAAAATACCTGACCATATCCAACCCGACCCACCCGAACGTGTTTCCTTGAGCGCCATCACATGACTCAACCCGACCTATACGAACATGTTTCCTTGGGCGGCCTCACATGACACGACTCGACCAGACCCAACTCGACCGGACCCATACGAATGCGTTTCCTTGGGTGGCCTCACAGGACACGACTCTACTAGACCCAACTCGACATGCCCAAACATGTTTCCTTGGGCGGCCTCACACGACACGACCTGAACCTACCAGATCACCCAACCTGACCTGCTTGAACCACGTGTTTCCTTGGGTGCCCTTACAATACGGCACGAATCGAACTGACCTTATATCCTGAACTCATTTCCAGCTAATTGGGCGCCATCACACGACTCAACCCGACCCATACGAATGTGTTTCCTTGGGCGGCCTCACACGACAAGACTCGACCAAACCCAACCTGACCCACCCAAACGCGTTTCCTTGAGCGCCATCAGTACATGACTCCACCCAACCCATACGAACGTGTTTCCTTGGGAGACCTCACACGACATGACCCGATCAGACCCAACTCCACTTGACCTATACGAACGTGTTTCCTTGGGTGGCCTCACATGACACGACTCGACCAGACCCAACTCAACCTGACCTATACGGACGTGTTTCCTTAGGTGGCCTCACACTACATGACCTGACCAAACCCAACTCGACCTGCCTGAACGCATTTCCTTGGGCGGCCTCACACGTCACGCCCTGAACAGACCCAACTCGACCTGCCCAAACACATTTTCTTGGGTAGCCTCACACGGCACGACCTGACCCAAACTACCCAAACGTGTTTCCTTGGGCACCCTTACAATACGGCACGAACCGACCTGACCTAACTCGAACTCGTTTCTAGATAATTGGGCACCATCACACTACTCGACCTGACTTGTACGAATGTGTTTCCCTGGGTGACCTCACACGACAAGACTCGATCACTAGACCCAACCAGACCCGCCCGAATGCATTTCCTTGAGCCCCATCAGTACATGACTCGACCTGACCTGTAAAAACGTGTTTCCTTGGGGGGTGTTAGCCACCTATATTTTTCAATTATGTCAGCTGGTGGCTAAATTTTCTTTCCAGCCTTCAAGAAACAAATTCAGGCCTAAACTTGTTGGTGCTTGAAGACTGTTGGTAAGATCACAAACTGCTGGTTGGTTCTTCATACTTTTCTTTCTCCCCAGCCTCTAATTCCCCAAGAAAATCCAAGTCAAGAATTGATGCATCCTCCTCCTTTTTCCTCTCCCTTTCTTCCATCTTCCCTTCATTTCTTCAGTCTCCTTTCATTCCCAAAAACCCCACTAAACCATATGAATTTCCTTATTCCTTCCATTTATCTCATTTCCTAAGGTTAAAGACTCACTTTTTGACCTATCGGAACCTTTCTCCTTTTGCAAAAATCAGTTAAAAACCATAGAAAAACATACGTTTCTATGAGTTAGGTTTTAGCCCCTCAGGATAAGCCCCTTTCCATTTCTTCCTCCACCTGCCCGAGCGCCACGACCGGTCGCTCAAGTCCAAAGGCGCTAAACCAAGGCGTGGTCCCGCTCCGCCCTTTTTCCCTTTAAAACCTTCGAAAGACCCATCTTTATAAGGCTTGGGCGTGAAATATCAATCCACGTGTTCCTCTGCTTCGAGTCCTCCCAGCCGTCGATCTGCCCCACAGATCAACGGAGCGGAATACCCCTCGTCTGGTGGACCCCCCTTCGCCGTGCTGTTTTCCAATTCCACCAGTTTCAGCCTGCACCACCTTTCGTCCAGGGGCGGTTTTATACCGTCAGCCAGCGATTCCACACGCTGGCCGACGCGTGTTCCTCCACCTCATCCCCAAAACCGCCGTCCTTCCACTTTGCCCGCACGTTAATCCTCGTACAAAGGCCCCGCAGTGGGATTCACCTCCGCCGTCGGATCTGGGATCACCTATCCGACGATCGTTGATCGCCTCTCCTGCTCGCCCGTTAAATCTTCCCTGGCGCGTTCAAAGGCTGATCCCCACCGTCGATCTCCGTAGATCGAAGACTCTCATTCACTCTCCCGATTCCATTGTACATTCCACCTTTTTCCCCGTTGACTGTTCAAAGTGCTCCCAACCGTTGATCGCAATACGATCAACGACTCTGATCGCTCCATTTTCCCACACGTCCCCCGATGCAGTCTATCCATATAACGCAAGATTTTCTCATTTTTTCTTGTATTTTGCAGGTTTTTAAGGTTTTTCTTCGTGTTCTATGAAAATCTAAAGGATGAGGGTGACAACTCCAGTCCTTCCGATTAATCCAGGGAATCGATCATACGGTGAAAAACAATGATATCAACAAGGTTTCATGAGCCTTGGTTGCCGCACATCCCTGTAAAGCTTGAAGAATGCCGTCGATATCAGAGCAGGGAAGAGTATCAGATTTTGAAGACAGAATGAACCAGAGCAGTAATTTTGTGGATAGATTGGCGGGGATTACGGCTAAGATGGTTATCAAAAGCCTAATCCCCGGCTCAGAGCACAGATTAAAGCAAAACCTAAAAGTGTTCATCAGACGTTGCCTCCACCACCATACTTTGAGGAAAATTGATTCCTCAACCACCGCAGTGCCACCTATTGCCTCAGAATGCTCAATCAGAGGATGAATTTATTGAACAAGATCAGATATTATGCCTCGGAACAACCAAAGAAGTTATTACTGCACCATATTTAATGACAGAATGTTTGCAGAGTAACCCTAACAGTACGCAGAGCCTCAAAGGTCAAGAAAAGCTCCCTTCGAGCTTACTTCATAAGTGTAAACACATTAATGCAATGTAACACCTGTAGAATTTCTTCATTGAGCCTCACGGGGTCAGGAAGACATTAATTCTGCGTTAATTGTATTTAAGATCCTTTGATCAGATCTCACCTCCTCATCCTTCTATAAATACTCCAGAAGAAGATGAGTGAGGGGTTGGATTAGTTGGTTGTCAATGTAATTGCTGAAGCGTTGTAGCTGTTTCTGAGTGGAAAAATCTTGATTGTAAATAGTGGTTTCATGGGCCCTTGGAGCTCTGCTTGTAACTGATAGGTTAGGTTGTGAGGAGAGGTGAATTAAAACATTGGATTTGAATATTGTAACCGGTTTGAAGCAATCAATACAAGCTGATTTATGGGATCCTGGTCTATGCTGATGGTGATGTTATTCTCACTGTAACTTGTCATTTTATTTCTGTTTTCAATTTGTTTCATTTTCCACTATAAAGAACAGTTTAAACAGTGTTAGAGTTTGCTGTATCTCAGTGACCTTCTCTGGCTGAAAAATCTTTATCCCAATGTTTTCTTCTAATTGTGTTATTTAGAAATGATTTAATTCGGTCTAAGCACAGAGATGCTGGCGTTCACTCATCTTTCGTCACTGGTGAATGTTATTTTTAAATGTTACTTTCATATATGTTGTGTAAGGAATGAATTGAGGAAATCAAAGGTTAGCCCTGAGTCCCTTTCTTGTTTGCTCAACTATTTGTCTGTTTCCCTTAGGATGTGTCAAAAGCTGACTAGTTTCAAAGTACTTATCAGATCTTGGGCCATTCTATGTTATCTTGGTGATTGTCTTGGAAGTAACTAAGTAAAGGAGAACTAAGATGAGGAGAAAGGTGAGCCCTGCCCACTAGTTTCTGTTCCAAAGGTTGCCTTCAAGTTTCCCTTTGTTTTAATCTGTTTTCTATTAGAAGTGTATCAAAGGCTGGCTAGTTTCAAAGTACTTACCAGATCCTAGTTTGCTTCTATGTTTTTCTCAAGTGCCTGGTCAAAGGCTGGCTAGTTTCAAAGTACTTACCAGATCCTGGGCTGCTCTTTGTTCTGCATCTGTTAATTCCCTTTCTTTTTGTATCACCCCATTCCATAAATAAAACTTCAAAGAGATCCTTAGGCCTAGATGACTTGCCCCATAGATTACTCTTGAACCTGGTTGTTTCAATTAAATTCTCTTATGACTCCATAGCCCAATGGATTGAAAACTTGCCATCATCTTTCTTTAGAATCAAAGCTTATTTTGTTCACTTGCAACTTCTCACCTTTGAACCTATTTGCATATAGATCTTTCCGTCTCAGACAGCAACTATGTTCAACCATCTGAGAAAACCAAAAAAAACCCTTGGTCTTCATAACTAGCCTAATACCATCACCCTAAACTTCAAAGACAATATCTATCTTTGTACATATTGGAGAGATCCCTCTCCGGATTCAGGAGGGCTAGATCCTAGAATCCCAAAGTTGGTTGAAATGATGTTAACTCTATGATCGGACTTTGCCAATCTTGCTTGTTATAGAGACCTAACATTTCTAGTGACTCCACTGGGGATATGACTTGAGGTTTCATCTTTTTCCCCTTTATTTTCATATAACATCTTGAGAGTAAAAAGTAGCCTTTTCAAGCACTACCAAAAAATGGTAATCATGATAAAACTTGTTTGAATCAGTGACAAACTAGGTCAATCCTAGGGTTTTTTTTAAGTTTTTATCTAACCTTGGAAAATCAGCTAGCTTAGCCATAAGGATAGACTGTCTTTGTTTCATAACCGTAGCTAATTTTTGAGGCAAAGTTAGGACATTCTTCTAAAACCACAAATATAAAAATTTCAGAAAATACCAAAAACATTTCAGATTGGTAGTAAAACACTAGTTTTGATATCTTGTATACGTCTTTGATGTGTTTTACCCTATACTCTTAGACAGAGTCTGGAAAGGGCCAGGTAGCCTCTGGATCTCATCCTCTTTTAGGGGTGACATATCTGGTGAATGCCCTCCCAGTAAATCTCTGGTTAGAGTTTGTTGTGTTTTGAGATATCCTTGAAAAGGAATGTTTCACAAACACTGTGGTGGACAGTGTACTCCTTTGAAAACACTCTGAACCTTCCACCTGGCGACTCCACCATCCTGAACAGACCTTAAGACTCCACTGGGAAGAACCCTTATTGTTACAAAGTCATTCAAACTCAGTTAAAGGACTGCAGGATTCGAATTAAGAAAACAGATTAGTTAACCATCTAAAGATTGTCATATCTGGTTGAACTTTTCTTGTCTAGTTGGGTCTAAACATATAAAAACTGTGGCTCCTAAAAAGATTCACACTAGAGCCCATCCTGACCCAGATCCTCCTGAAATAGTTGATAATCCAGAAGCAATCCTTAGGAGGCCTCCTAAGATACAATTTTCAACTATTTTCAGACCACCCTTGAGAGCTAATTCAGTTCCTGAAAACCTTTAAGCTCTTCGTGAATCACAAATTGACTTATTGAACCCATTCAGAACTAGGTCATTTGGTGATTTAGATCAGTTAGATTCTGAGCCTACACTTTCATCTCCCAAAACAAGTGAAACTCTTGGGAATAGAGAATCAACACCTCCTGATTTGCATTTCTTACATAATCTAGGTGTTTCTCATCCGAGATCAGCTCATAAATCTACTGTTGTTCCATCCACTTCTGTTCATCTCTCATCCACTGTTCAAGCCACTCCACTTCAACCCACATTTCCACTTGTAAAACCACCCCCACCACATATCATGGCAGCATGGTATGCTCCCTTAGTCCTTCCTGTACCATTAGTCAATCTTCCACAGGACTATCAGTCCAAAATTCCATTATATGATGCTAGCAACACTATAACAACATCTCAACATGTGGACAAGATGAATGACTACTTTGACAGAAATGAAATTGATAATGAATCTATCAAAATCAGATTGTTTGCTCAAAGTTTGGGGGGAGAAGTGAGAAAATGGTTTAAAGGTTTAACCCCCCATAGTATTAATGATCTCCAAGCCTTCCATCAAACAATATTAAACAAATGGGAAGTAAGAAAAAACCCTCTCCAAGTCCTTGCCGACTATAACAATCTCCATAGGAACCCTGGGGAAAGTGTACAAGCTTATTGTACCAGATTCGACAGTGTGTATAATGCACTTTCCCCTGAACTGAAACCTCCTCAGGGATCAGCCTTAAACAAATTTCCTGAAGGGTTTGATCCAGACATGACATATTCACTCAGAGAAAGAGTTTTTGCAACCCTTGAAGAGATGCAAAGAGGTGCTCTTTCTGTGGAAGTCAACCTCATGGAGAAGAGAGCAAGGATGAAAGCTGAAAAGAGAGTATCTTTTAGAGAGGAATCCACCCCTTCTACTTCAAACTCAAAGATGGAAAGAATGATGGAAGAAATGATGAAGAAAATGAGCATTCTAGAGAGAGCACAAGCAAGTCTAAATCAAAATGCTCCTCAAAACAGAAACCAAAACCAGAATCAAAATCTTAGAAGAAATCAGCCTCCAAACAGACCCAGGGAAGATGATCAGCAGGTCATTCCTCCCTTTCATCAGAAATTTTTAAGTGAGGTTGAACAAACAGATCAAATAACAGAGGAAGATGATATAAAATTATTTGGGGTAGATGATGATGACTTTGAGGTTCATTATGATGAAAAACAAGGTTTTTATACACCTGGTGATGACAGAAGAGACGATAATCAGAATTACTTTCAAAATATGGAAAACGCTGTCATAGAGCCTTTAAGGGAATATGAACTCAGAAGTAGATCTAATCAACAAACCCCCAACAATAAGACCTCTGACAAACCTTCTCAAAACAGCACTGCAACCAAATCTAAAATAATCAAACAAAAGGACAAAACAGTGGCTGATGATTCCGGTAATGGTAAAGAGAAAGACACTCAAAATATCGAAAAACAGAGTGCAAACATTAGTAGTACTAGCACATCAGTTAGTACTCCTGCGAAAACAACTGTTTTAACTGTAGATAAACCAAATCAGCAAGCTGTTATTGCTGATAAAGTGGCAGTAAACAAGGCCGAAACCAATGTTTTGAAGAGTCAAAACCTTTTTAGCCTAGAACAGGAAATCTCAAAGATCAAAATCTCTGTTCCTTTGACTGAGTTAGCTGCCAACATGTGTATAGGTCCAAAATTTTGAAGGCTTTAAACTTAGAAGATAATGAAGATACTCTCAATCTTAATGATGACCAACCAGAGCTTATTTTTGGTCCAAAGATTGAAGGAAAATTCCAGGAAGGTCCTGTCCCTCCCTTTTATGTAAGCCTAAACATTCATGACAAAATTCTGCATAATGCTATGCATGATTCAGGTGCTTCCCATAATTTAATGCCAAAAGCTGTAATGGAAGGCCTGGGTCTTGAAATTACCAGACCTTACAAAGACCTGTACTCCTTTGACTCCAGCAGAGTTAAGTGTCTAGGATTGATTAAAGATCTCTGTGTTAATTTAGCCCAAATTCCAGCCAAATGTTTAGTCATGGATGTTGTTGTGGCTGATGTCCCCCCAAAGTATGGAATGCTTTTATCACGATCTTGGGGGGCTAAGTTACAGGGGACTATGCAAATGGACATGACCTATGCAAACATCCCTGTTTTCAATCAGACTAGGAAGCTTTATAGGGAATCCCACATGCAGTACACAGTAACAAGTCAGGATCGGCCTCAAAACTCCCCCCTCTATGCTATAAACACGAGCCTCGATTCTTTTATCATGTTTAATAATGAAGCACTCACAAAACAAATTATTTCAACATAATCCATGGCTGAGATGAAAGAGGAGGAAAACAACGCTGAAATGCCGAAACAGTCTATTGTGTCTGAAGATCCTAGCAAACTGAACACAGGCCTTGAACTGCAAGTCATCAATCCTTTGAACTTAAAACTTTACAGTCAGAAAGACAGTCCTCAACCCGATGAGAAACTTGAGGAATCAAATGATACAAAGTCCATACACCAAACTGAAAATCTACCTCTCTGGACTATGTCTTTTGATGGGTCATGCACCAAAACAAATGCTGGTGCAGGTGTCTGGATCACTAACACTGAAAATAATCATACAGAATGTATCTCCTGCAAATTAAACTTTCAGTGTTCCAACAACATAGCGGAATATGAATCCCTTCTCTTAGGCTTGCATCTTTTGAAAAAATTAGGTGCCAAGAGAATCGATGTATATGGGGATTCTGAATTAATCATTAGGCAAATCAATGGGGAGTACAATGCAAATCACCCCAGACTTAGGGCCTACAGGAATGATGTCATGGATCTTTTGAAAACATTTGAGGAGTACACCTTATCTTTTGTCCCAAGAAAAAGAAACATTGCCGCCCATAATTTAGCCTTTGCTGCTAGAACCTGCCCAATGCTGTATGATGACACTTCTCAGATAAAATTCAGACCAGCTATCCCAGATAACAAGAAATATTGGCAGGTATTTGATGGAGATAAACAAATAAAATACTTCATGCAATTCAGAAATGAGTTTGAACCCCATAGTTCAGATTCAGACTATGATACAGACTGCAGTGAAGAAAATTTTCTTGGTGAAGAAGAACCATCTCCACAGCTGGTAGATATAAACCTTCAGACTATCATATCTAGAAACCAAACAGAATTAAGTGCAAAATCTAAAACAGAAGAAATAGAAACTCTGCATTCTAATAATGATAGTCTGCCCAAGGGTTTGGCCCCTCTAGAAGAACTGTTTGATTTTGATGATGTGGCCAACAAACCGAAACTGGAACCTGTAGAAACTGAAGTGGAGGAATGCAATATAGGCAGTGAGGAAAAACCGAGATTAATCAAACTGTCTAAAACCTTACCGGCTCACATTAAACTCAAATACTTAGAGCTGTTTAAAGAGTTTTCTGATGTTTTTGCATGGAGTTACGAAGATCTTAAATCCTATGACACTGAAATAATACAGCACAAAATCCCTCTTAAAGAAAACCAAAAACCATTCAAACAGAAACTGCGCAGAATAAACCCTGTCCAGTTTCCATTGGTTAAGAAGGAAATCATGAAGATGCACGATGCTGGCATTATTGTCCCTATTAGATATTCTGAGTGGGTATCTAATCTGGTGTCAGTTAGGAAAAAGACTGGAGAAATCAGGCTTTGTATAGACTTCAGGAATTTAAGCAA
This sequence comes from Pinus albicaulis, assembly GCA_034641835.2. Classification (NCBI taxonomy): domain Eukaryota; kingdom Viridiplantae; phylum Streptophyta; class Pinopsida; order Pinales; family Pinaceae; genus Pinus; species Pinus albicaulis. The sequence continues at coordinate 1,135,190,805 of CM076582.1, forward strand.
AGCTTCATTTAAGGACAACTACCCTTTACCCAAGATGGATCATATTTTGCAAAGGGTGGTGGGGTCTAAAAGAATTTCTTTGCTGGATGGCTATTCAGGGTATAATCAAGTCCTAGTCCACCTTGATGATCAATTAAAGAAAGCTTTTACTACACCATGGGGCACTTTCATGTATGTGAAAATGCCTTTTGGTTTAATGAATGCTGGAGCAACCTTTCAGAGAGCCATGGACATAGCATTCTCGGAAGAATTAGGCTTCTTCATCATTATCTATCTGGATGATGTAACTGTGTTTTCAAAAACAGATGAAGAACACTTAGAACATTTGAGGAAATTTTTCGAGAAGTGCAGAAGGTTTGGGATATCTTTGAACCCCAAGAAGACTTTATTTGGCCTCCAAGAAGGTAAGCTCCTTGGACATATCATTTCCGAGAAGGGCATAAAGATAGATCCCAGGAGGATTGAGGCTATATTGCAAATCTCCCATCCTCGAAATATCAAAGAGTTGCAGTCTTTCATTGGAAAGATAAACTTTTTGAGAAGGTTCATCCCCAACTTGGCCGAGCTCCTTAGGAATATCACAAACATGTTAAAAAAGGAGCAAGGGGTAAAATGGACCTCGGAAGCAAAGACATCCTTTGAGCTGGTGAAACAAGCGTTAACCAAAACACCGGTTCTCATAAGTCCTGATTTTTCGAAAGATTTTTATATCTTCTCATTTGCATCAGAACATACTATAGCTGCTGTCCTTTTACAGAAAAATCCACAAGGACAAGAGCAGCCCATTGCATTCTTTAGCAAGGCATTGAGGGATGCCCCTTTGAGGTATAACATTATGGAAAAACAAGCTTTTGCTTTGGTGAAATCTTTAAAAGACTTCAGGGTATACATCCTTCACTCACATATCATTTCCTTTGTCCCAAATTCGGTTGTAAAAGACATTTTAACCCAGGATCCAGATGGTAAGAGAGGTAAGTGGATTTCTGTTATTCTTGAATATGATTTAGAGATTAAACCCACTAAGCTTATCAAAGGACATGGTCTAGCTAGGTTAATGGCTGAATCAAATTGTGAAGTTCTTGATATTAATATGATTAATGCTTTGGATGACCAAGAAGAATTCTCAACTCCCATTGTTGAGGATTATTTTGCGAATTCTCCTTGGTATACTGATATTGTTTATGTTTTGCTTAATTTAAACACACCTCCTGGTTTATCCAAAACAAAGGCAAGCTTCCTAAAGTTAAAAGCTGTAAACTATTGCATTATTGATAAATGTCTTTATTGGAAAAATTCTAGTGGTATATTGCTTAAATGTTTTCCTGAGTTTGATGCAAAAAATATTAAGCAGGAATTCCATGAAGGAGGGTGTGGAGGCCATTTGTACTGGAAGTCAACAGCCAACAAAATTTTGAGGGCTGGTTTCTATTGGCCTACTCTTTTTCCTGATGTACACAAACTGACAACTACTTGCCATAAATGCCAATTATTCGAGGGCAAGAGAAAATTACTACCCCTTCCTCTGCATCCAATTACTGTTGAAGCCCCTTTTCAACAGTGGGGACTTGACTTCATAGGAGAAATCCACCCATCATCCTCTGCCCAACATAGGTGGATTCTTACTGCCACAGACTACTTCACTAAGTGGATAGAAGCCATTCCTTGTAGACAGGCCAATGACTCAGTTATCATTAAATTCATAGAAACCAATATCCTTTCCAGATTTGGCTGTCCTACAAAGATCATCACAGACAATGCAGCAGCATTTGGGTCAAAGAGAATGGTAGAATTCTGTCACAAGTACCAGATAACATTGGGACACTCCACAGCCTATTATCCTCAGGGTAATGGACTTGCAGAGTCTTCCAACAAAAGCTTAGTGAACATAATAAAGAAACTGTTGGAGGACAACAAGAAGTCTTGGCACATAAAGCTGAACCATGCACTTTGGGCTGATAGATTGACATTGAAGAAATCCATTGGTATGTCACCCTTCCAGCTTGTGTACGGTACTGATGCAATCTTTCCTAACAACCTTGGTGTACCGGTTATGAAGTTAGTTCAGGAGTTGCAAACTGAAGAAGATGACATAATCAAAAGAATAAATCAGACCATTCATCTTCAGCAAACCAGGGAGGAGGTGTACAACAAAGCATTGCAGAAGCAAGACAATATCAAGAAGATATTTGACAGAAGAACAAAGGCCAGCAATTTCAAAATTTGGGACAAAGTTTTAAAGTGGGACTCAAAGAGGGAAGATAAGGGAAAGCATGGTAAATTTGACAATCTATGGCTTGGCCCTTACTCTATTCATTCAGTTGCTGGAAACAATGCATTCTTCTTACAAGAACTGAATGGAGCAGAATTGTTTGGGGGTCCTGTCAATGGCAGGATGCTTAAGCATTACCTGTCTTAAATTATTTCATGTTTGAAGCCTTTTTACCTTTTTTCCGCTGTAAATATTTCATCCACCATTGCATTCAAAGTTATGAAAAATCAAAAAATACAAAAACAAAGAAAGAAAGAAAAGAGGGAAGAAATGAAAAACAAGAAAGGCAAGGCCCCATGCCAAAAAAAAAGAAAAAAGAAAAAGAAAAATAGATCTGAAAGTGTGCAAGCTTAAATACCACTCCTTGAAACACACTTCTAATTGGTCAAACTGTTTAATCTTGACTAGTTAGCTTTCAATTTTCTGCTGATAGGGTAGCAAATTTGATTTGCCAAACTGTTTAATCTTGGCTATTAGTAGATAGAATAGGGTAGAAATTAAGGTTCAAACCAACTCAAAATCTGAACCAAAGTTTCCAAAAAGATGACTCAAAACTACTCCAATTTCTGAGTCAAAGAAAAAAGACCTGGTTCTAATTTGCTCAAAACTTGAACCAGAGGAAACATAAAGATAGCTCATTGAAAAGAAAAAACAGAGCTGTGAATATGAGAGAAGGCCATAATGAGAAATTTTCAGATCTTAAGCCTTCTGTTTTGATTTAAAATTTTCTGCAAGTAATAATCTATGTGCAGCTTGTCTTTATGCCATAGATCATAGCAAGTCAAACAACTCAATCTTGACTTGGCTATTTTTAAATTTCCGCTGTAGAATTTAGTGAATAAAAGTTTGTTGGACTGTTTAATCCCAACAAACAGTAGAATAGGTAGAGGAATATCTGAGCTCAACTGTTTAATCTGAGTTCAGGGAGAAATAAGGAGTAGAAGTAGATTAGATTTCCTGTTTTCAAAAGAATAAAATGTTGTGTAAAGAGTTTGCCAATCCAAGTGCACTCTGATGAAGAAAAAATGTTAGATCAGTAGGATTGGGGTAGGTAGAAGTTGTATTGATGAAATCCATTTTTCTTTCATAAACTGATGTTATTTTGTCCAAGGTGAAGCAAGAGCAAGCAATAGTTCAAGCACCAGTCAGCATCCCAGAGAAATCAAGTCTGAATTCTTGATGCCTTCAAGAAGGCACCATCCCCAAGTGGAGCCACTGTTAGCCACCTATATTTTTCAATTATATCAGCTGGTGGCTAAATTTTCTTTGCAGCCTTCAAGAAACAAATTCAGGCCTAAAATTGTTGATACTTGAAGTCTGTTGGTAAGATTCTAAACTACTGGTTGGTTCTACATACTCTTCCTCCTCTCTGCCTCTGATATTCCATGAAGATCCTAGTCAAATATTGCTGCATCCTCCTCCTTTTCCCTTTCCCTGTTTCCATCTTACCTTCATTTCTTCAGTTTCCTTTCATCCATAAAAACCCCACCAAACCCTTTTATATTCCTTACCCCTCCAATAATCTCATTTCCTAAGGTTAAAAACCCACTTTTTGACCTATCAGAACCTTTCTCCTTTTGCAAAAATTAGTTAAAAACCATAGAAAAACATACGTTTCTATGCGTTAGGTTTTAGCCCCTCAGGCTAAGCCCCTTTCCGTTTCTTCCTCCACATGCCCGAGCGCCACGACCGGCCGCTCAGGTCCAAAGGCGTTAAACCAAGGCGTGGTCCCGCTCCGCCCTTTTTTCCCTTTAAAACCTTCGAAAGACCCATCTTTATAAGGTTCGGGTGTGAAATATCAATCCACGTGTTCCTCTGCCCCGAGTCCTCCTAGCCGTCGATCTGCCCCACAGATCAACGGAGCGGAATACCCCTCGTCTGGTGGCCCCCCCTTCGCCGCGCTGTTTTCTAATTCCACCAGTTTCAGCCCGCACCACCTTTCGTCCAGGGGCGGTTTTATACCATCGGCCAGCGATTCCACACGCTGGCCGACGCGTGTCCTCCACCTCATCCCCAAAACCGCCGTCCTTCTGCTTTTCTCGCACGTTAATCCTCGTACAAAGGCCCCGCAGCGGGATTCACCTCCGCCGTCGGATCTGGGATCACCCATCCGATGATCGTTGATCGCCTCTCCTGCTTGCCCGTTAAATCTTCCCCGGCGCGTTCGAAGGCCGATCCCCACCGTCGATCTCCGTAGATCGATGACTCTCATTCACTCTCCCGATTCCATTGTACAGTCCACCTTTTTCCCCGTTGACTGTTCAAAGTGCTCCCAACCGTTGATCGCAATACGATCAACGGCTCTGATCGCTCCATTTTCCCACACGTCCACCGATGCAGTCTATCCATATAACGCAGGATTTCCTCATTTTTTCTTGTATTTTACAGGTTTTTAAGGTTTTTCTTCGTGTTCTATGAAAATCTAAAGGATGAGGGTGACGACTCCAGTCCTTCCGATTAATCCAGGGAATCGATCATACGGTGAAAAACAATGATATCAACAAGGTTTCATGAGCCTTGGTTGCCGCACATCCCTGTAAAGCTTGAAGAATGCCGTCGATATCAGAGTAGGGAAGAGTATCAGATTTTGAAGACAGAATGAACCAGAGCAGTAATTTTGTGGATAGATTGGTGGGGATTACGGCTAAGACAGTTATCAAAAGCCTAATCCCCGGCTCAGAGCACAGATTAAAGCAAAACCTAAAAGTGTTCATCAGACGTTGCCTCCACCGCCATACTTTGAGGCAAATTGATTCCTCAACCACCACAGTGCCACCTATTGCCTCAGAATGCTCAATCAGAGGATGAATTTATTGAACAAGATCAGATATTATGCCTCGGAACAACCAAAGAAGTTATTACTGCACCAGATTTAATGACAGAATGTTTGCAGAGTAACCCTAGCAGTACGCAGAGCCTCAAAGGTCAACAAAAGCTCCCTTCGAGCTTACTTCATAAGTATAAGCACATAAATGCAGTAGAACACCTGTATAAATTCTTCATCGAGCCTCCCAGGCCAGGAAGACATTAATTCTGCATTAATTGTATTTGAGATCTTTTTGTTAGATCTCACCTCTTCATCCTTCTATAAATACTCCAGAAGAAGATGAGTGAGGGGTTGGATTAGTTGGTTGTCAATGTAATTGCTGAAGTGTTGTAGCTATTTCTGAGTGGAAAACTCTTGACTATAAATAGTGGTTTCATGGGCTCTTGGAGCTCTGCTTGTAACAGATAGGTTAGATTGTGAAAAGAGATGGATTAAAACATTGGATTTGAAGATTGTAACCGGTTTGAAGCAATCAATACAAGCTGATTTATGGGATCCTGGTCTATGCTGATGGTGATGTTATTCTCACTGTAACTTGTCATTTTATTTATGTTTTCAATTTGTTTCATTTTCTACTATAAAGAACAGTTTAAACAATGTTAGAGTTTGCTATGCATCAGTGACCTTCTCTGGCTGAAAAATATTTATCCCAATGTTTTCTTCTAATTGTGTTATTTAGAAATGATTTAATTCAGTCTAAGCACAGAGATGCTGGCGTTCCCTCATCTTTTCGTCACTGTTGAATGTTATTTTTAAATGTTACTTTCATATATGTTGTGTAAGGAATGAATTGAGGAAATCAAAGGTTAGCCCTGAGTCCCTTTCTTGTTTGCTCAACTATTTGTCTGTTTCCCTTAGGATGTGTCAAAAGCTGACTAGTTTCAAAGTACTTCTCAGATCTTGGGCCATTCTGTGTTATCTTGGTGATTGTCTCGGAAGTAACTAAGTAAAGAAGAACTAAGATGAGGAGAAAGGTGAGCCCTGCCCGCTAGTTTCTGCTCCAAAGGTTCCCTTCAAGTTTCCCTTTGTTTTAATCTGTGTTCTATCAGAAGTGTATCAAAGGCTGGATAGTTTCAAAGTACTTACCAGATCCTAGTTTGCTTCTATTTTTTTCTCAAGTGCCTGGTCAAAGGCTGTCTAGTTTCAAAGTACTTACCAGATCTTGGGCTGCTCTTTGTTCTGCATCTATTAATTCCGTTTCTTTTGTATCACCCCATTCCATAAATCAAACTTCAAAGAGATCCTTATGCCTAGATGACTTGCCCCGTAGATTACTCTTGAACCTGGATGTTTCAATTAAATTCTCTTATGAATCCATAGCCCAATGGATTGAAAACTTGCCATCATATTTCTTTAGAATCAAAGCTTATTCTGCTCGCTTGCAACTTCTCACCTTTGAACCTATTTGCATATAGATCTTTCCGTCTCAGACAACAACTATGTTCATCCATCTGAGAAAACCAAACAAAACCCTTGGTCTTCATAACTAGCCTAATACCATCACCCTAAACTTCAAAGACAATATCCATCTTTGTACATATTGGAGAGATCCCTCTCCGGATTCAGGAGGGCTAGATCCTAGAATCCCAAAGTTGGTTGAAATGATGTCAACTCTATGATCGGACTTTGCCAATCTTGCTTGTTACAGAGACCTAACAGGCGGCCTCACTAAACACAACTCGACTAGATCCAACTTGACCCGACCAGTACAAACGTGTTTCCTTGGGCGGCCTCACACGACATGACTCGACCAGACCCAACTCGACACGCCCGAACGTGTTTCCTTGGGTGGCCTCACACAACCTGACCCAACCCGACCTGACCTGACCTGACCCATGCAACCGTGTTTCCTTGGGTGCCCTTACAATACGGCATGAACCAACATGACCTAACCCAAACTCGTTTCCAGCTAATTGGGCGCCATCACATGACTCGACTTGACCTGTACAAATGTATTTCCTTGGGCAGCCTCACACGACAAGACCTGACCAGACCTAATCCAAACCAACCGAACGCGTTTCCTTCAGTGCCATCACACGGTGCGACATGACGCACACAACCGAATGAAGGCACAAGGGAGCAACCGACAAACGAGTCGCACGAACATGCACAGGGCAGCCATGCAGTCACAACTTAGCATATTTGATACAAGCACCCCCAACCAAAATGACCCGACCCAAATGCGTTTGGGTGGGCGCCCTTAACCGAAACGACCCGACCCGAATATGTTTGGGTGGGCGCCCTCAACCGAAACGACCCGACCCGAACACGTTTGGGCGGGCACCCTCAACCAAAACGACCCGACCCGAATGGGTTTGGGCAGATGCCCTCAAACGAAATGACACAGCGCGCCTGAATGAATGAAGGCACAAGGGAGAAAATGACAAATGGGCCGCACGAACATGGATAAGGCACCCGTGTGGTCACAACTTAGCAAATTCGATATGGCCACCATCAAACGAAATGACCCAACCCGAATGCATTTGGGTGGCCGCCTTCACACGACGCACATGACCAAACGAAGGCACAAGGGAGCAACTGGAAAACAGGCCACACGAACGTACACAGGGCACCCGTGTGGTCACAATTACTTAGCAAATTTGATACAAATGCCCTCAACCGAATCGATGCGACCCAAATGCATTTGGATGGGTGCCCTTAATCGAAATGATCCGACTCAAACACGTTTGGGCGAGCACCGTCAACCAAAATGACCCTACTTGAAAGGGTTTTGGTGGGCGCCCTCAAATGAAATGACCCTACTCGAACGGGTTTGGGCGGGTGCCCTCAAACGAAATGACACGACAGGCTACTGAACAAAGGCGCAAGGGAGTAAATGACAAATGGGCCGCACGAACATGCACAAGGCTCCCGTGCGGTCACAAGTACTTAGAAAATTTGATACAGTCGCCCTCAACTAAAACGACCCGACCCAAATGCGTTTGGGTGGGCACCCTCAACCGAAACAACCCAATCCAAATGCCTTTGGGCAGGCGCCCTCAACCGAAAAGGCCCTACCCAAACGGGTTTGGGCGGGCGCCCTCAAACGAAACGACCCTACTCGAATGGGTTTAGTTGGGAACCTTAAAAAAAAATGACACGGTGGGCTACCGAACGAAGGCACAAGGGAGCAAATGAAAAATGGGACGCACGAACATGCATAAGGCACCCATGCGGTCAAAACTTAACAAATTTGATACAATTTCCCTTAAATGAAATGACTCGACCTGAACGCGTTTGGGTGGGCACCCTCACATGGCACGATACGATGCACACGATTGAACGAAGGCACAAGGGAGCAACAAGAAAACGAGCCACACGAATGTGCACAGGGCATTCGTGCGGTCACAACTTAGCATATTTGATACGAGCGCCCCCAATCAAAACGACCTGACCCAAATGCATTTGGGCTGGCGCCCTAAACCGAAACAACCCGACCCGAACACATTTGGGTGGGTGCCCTCAACCGTAACGACCTTACTCAAACAGGTTTGGGTGGACGCCCTCAGATAAAACGACCCTACCCAAACGGGTTTGGGTGGGCACCCTCAAACAAAACGACACAGCGGGCTACCGAACAAAGGCACAAGGGAGAAAACAGCAAACGGGCCGCACGTATGTGCACAAGGCACCCGTGTGGTCACAAATTAGCAAATTTGATACGACCGCCCTTAAACGAAACGACCCGACCCGAACGCGTTTGGGTGGGTGCCCTCACACGGCGCAACACAATGTGCACGAATGAATGAAGGCACAAGGGAGCAAACGATAAACGGGCTGCACGAACGTGCATAGGGCACCCGTGCGGTCATAAGTACTTAGAAAATTTGATACAACTGCCCTCAACTGAAACAACCTGACCCAAATGTGTTTGGGAAGGCGACCTCAACTAAAATGACCCGACCCGAATGCATTTGGGCGGGCGCCCTCAACCTAAATGACCCGAGCCGAACACGTTTGGGCGGATGCCCTCAATTGAAATAACCCGACCCAAACGTGTTTGGGCAGGTGCCCTCAAACGAAATGACATGGCCTGCCCGACTGAACGAAGGCACAAGGGAGAAAATGGAAAACGGGCCACACGAATGTGCATAAGGCACCCGTGCGATCACAACTTAACAAATTTGATAAGACCGCCATCAAACGAAACGACCTGACCCGAACGCATTTGGGTGGGCACCCTCACACGGCAAGACATAGGGTGCACAACCGAACGAAGGCACAAGAGAGAAACCAGGAAACGGGTTGCACGAACGTGCACAAGGCACCTGTGCGGTCACAAGTACTTAGCAAATTTGATATAGCTGCCCTCAACCGAACCGACCTGACCCAAACGCGTTTGGGCGGGCGCCCTCAAGGGAAACGACCCAACCTGAATGTGTTTGGGCAGGCGCCCTCAACCAAAATGACTTTACCTGAATGGGTTTCAGCGGGTGCCCTCAAATGAAATGACCCTAATCGAATGAGTTTGGGTGGGCGCCCTCAAACGAAACGACACAGTGGACTATCAAATGAAGGCACAAGGGAAGAAACGGAAAACGGGTTGCACGAACGTGCACAAGGCACCCGTGTGGTCACAAGTACTTAGCAAATTTGATACAGCCTCCCGCAACCGAAACGACCCAACCCAAACGCGTTTGGGTGGGCGCCCTCAACCGAAATGACTCGACTTGAATGCATTTGGGCGGGTGTCCTCAACCAAAATGACCCTACCTGAACGGGTTTGGGTGGGCGCCCTCAAATGAAACGACCCTACTCGAACGGGTTTGGGCGGGCACACTCAAATGAAATGACACAATGGGCTACAGAACGAAGGCCAAGGGAGAAAATGACAAACAGGCCGAACGAACATGCACAAGGCACCCGTGCGCTCACAACTTAGCAAATTTGATACGACCACCCTTAAACGAAACGACTCGACCCGAACGTGTTTGGGAGGGTGCCCTCACACGGCTCGACATGATGCACACGACCGAATGAAGGAACAAGGGAGAAACAGACAAACGGGCTGCCTGAACGTGCACAGGGCACCCGTGCGGTCACAACTTAGCATATTTGATACGAGCGCCCCAAACCGAAACGACCCGACCCAAACGCGTTTGGGCTGGTGCCCTCAACCAAAATGACCCGAACCTAACACGTTTGGGCAGGCGCCCTCAACCGAAACGACCCTACTCGAACGAGTTTGGGCAGACGCCCTCAAACGAAACGACCCTACCCGAAAGGGTTGGGGCGGGCACCCTCAAATGAAATGACACGACAGGCTACCGAACGGAGGCACAAGGGAGAAAATGGCAAACAGGCTGCACGAACGTGCATAAGGCATCTGTACGGTCACAACTTAGCAAATTTGATACGACCACCCTCAAACGAAATGACCCAACTTGAACGCGTTTGGGTGGGCGCCCTCACACGACGCGACATGACGTGCACGACTGAACGAAGGCATAATGGAGTAACCAGGAAACGGGCTGCACGAACGTGCACAGGGCACTCGTGCAGTCACAAGTACTTAGCAAATTTGATACAACCACCCTCAACCGAAATGACCTAACCCAAACACGTTTGGGCGGGCGCCCTCAACTGAAACGACTCGACCTAAACACATTTGGGTGAGCGCCCTCAATCGAAACTACCCATGCCGAACACGTTTTGGTAGGTGCCCTCAACCGAAATGACCCAACTCGAACAAGTTTGGGTGGGTACCCTCAAACGAAATGACACAACACGCCCGACTAAACGAAGGCACAAGGGAGAAAATGACAAACTGGTTGCACGAATGTGCATAAGGCTCCTGTGTGGTCACAACTTAGAAAATTTGATATGTTCTCCATCAAACGAAATGACCCAACCCGAATACGTTTGGGCGGGCACCCTCACACGGCGCGACATGATTTTCATGACCGAACGAAGGCACAAGAGAGCAACCGGCAAACGGGCTGCACGAATGTGCATAGGGCACCTATGCGGTCAGAAGTACTTAGCAAATTTGATACAGCTACCCTCAATTGGCTCGACCCGACCCAAATGCATTTGGGCAGGCGTCCTCAATCGAAATGACCTGACCCGAACGCGTTTGGGCGGGTGTCCTCAACCAAAACGACCCTACCCGAACGGGTTTCAGCGGTCACCCTAAAATGAAATGACCCTACCTGAATGGGTTTGGGCGGGGGCCCTCGAATGAAACGATATGACAGGCTATCGAACTAAGGCACAAGGCAGAAAACAACAAACAGGCCGCACAAATGTGCACAAGGCACCCGTGCGGTCACAACTTAGCGAATTTGATACGACCGCCCTCAAACGAAACGACCCTACCCAAATGGTTTTGGGCAGGCACCCTCAAACGAAATGACACGATGGGCTACCAAACAAAGGCACAAGGGAGAAAACGACAAACAGGCCGCACGAACGTGCACAAGGCACCCGTGCGGTCACAACTTAGAAAATTTTATATGACCACCCTCAAACGAAATGACTCGACCTAAATGTGTTTGGGTGAGTGCCCTCACATGACATGACATGGCACGCATGACTGAATGAAGGCACAAGGGAGAAACCGACAAATGGGTTGCACGAACGTGCACAGGGTACCCGTGCGGTCACAAGTATTTAGCAAATTTGATACAACCACCCTCAACCAAAACGACCAGACCCAAACGCGTTTAGGCGGGTGCCCTCAACCAAAACGACCTGACCTGAACGCATTTGGGCGGGCGCCCTCAACCGAAACGACCCGACCCGAACACGTTTGGGTGAGTGCCCTGAACCAAAATGACCTGACCTGAACGGGTTTGGGCAGGTGCCCTCAAATGAAATGACATGGCGCGCCCGACTAAACGAATGCACAAGGGAGAAAATGGAAAATTGGCTGCGCGAACGTGCATAAGGCACCCGTGTGGTCACAACTTACCAAATTTGATATGGCTGCCATCAAATGAAATGACCCGACCCAAATGCATTTGGGCAGGCGCCCTCACATGGTGCGACACAACGCGCACGATCGAACAAAGGCACAAGGGAGCAACTGGCAAACGGGCCACACGAACGTGCACAGGGCACCCGTGCAGTCACAAGTACTTAGAAAATTTGATACAACCACCCTCAACTGAAGCGACCCGAACCAAACGCGTTTGGGTGGGCTCCCTCAACTGAAACGACCCGACCCAAAGGCGTTTGGGTGGGCGCCCTAGTCAAACAAAATGACCCTATCCGAATGGGTTTCGGCGGGTGCCCTCAAATGAAACGACCCTACTCGAACAGGTTTGGGTGGGCGCCCTCAAACGAAACGACATGGCGGGCTACCGAACAGAGGCACAGGGGAGCAAATGGAAAACGGGCCACACGAACGTTCACAAGGCACCCGTGTAATCACAACTTAGCAAATTTGATATGACTGCCCTCAAACTAAATGACTTGACCCGAACACGTTTGGGTGGGCGCCCTCACACAAAATAACATGGCACGCACGAGCGAACGAAGGCATAAGGGAGAAACGGAAAATGGGCCGCACGAACGTGCACAGGGCACCCGTGTGGTCACAACTTAGAAAATTTTGATGGTTAACATTTCTTAAAAATTTTGAAGGTTAACATTTCTTTGATTTTCCCCAAACCATCGCAATATCGACACTTAGCTCCGAATGTCGCAATAGTGACACTTAGCTCTAAGTGTCGCAAGACCGACACTTTCCTCCAATCCTTCACAATTCCAACGCTTTTCTCCAAACGTCGCAATTTTGACGCTTTTCTCCAAACGTCGCAATAGCGACACTTAGCTCTAAGTGTCGAAAGACCAACACTTTCCCCCAATCTGTCGCAATTCTGACACTTTTCTCCAAACGTCGCAAGACCGACACTTACCTCTAAGTGTCGGAATATCGATACTTGTCTCTAAATGTCGGTATAGCGACAGTTGTGGGCGGGATTTGAAAAATTGATAAAATTTGGGGAAATTTATGATATTTGGTCAAAAGTGTCGGAACTAAAGTGTCGAAATTTCTGCCAAATGTACTAGTGATATAGCATTACATGCCTTGAATTTTGAGAGATGCAACACCTTGAAAAATATGGTTGAGATATAGATATATTATATTTCTTTCATGTTGATGGGAAATCCTAATGATAAGAAATATCAATGGTCAACATTTTTTTATCATTTGCATGGGAAGGAAAGGATATAGTCAAACTAAATTCTTGGATCCATAAAAAGGAAGATGATATCTGAGATTTGGAATCAAAGGGTAGAATTGGCCTCAATTATCAACATGAAATAAACCTTCAAATATTCTTGACGCCTTGGAAAATCACCAACACACATTCACAATACATACAACATACACTAGGTGTCCATAGATGCCAATATTTGTATCTAATGAGTAATCTTACAATATCCCCATCGAGTATGGTAAACTATTCTCAAACATAAAGATTTAGATTTACCTTATATTTTGAAAGGCTTTCCACATATTCCTTGGAAAAAATCAGATCCACATTTTTAGTGCAAGGATACCACGCTCATGTCTCTTTAACATGATTGAAAAGTGAAATTTGTTGGAATTTTATGTATGTAGATCTACCTTGTTGAGACTAATGTATGGATCACTACCATGAACTTGTATTCAACTTATCTCTTGCATATTCTTTACCATTATACACACTTCTCATGGATGATTTCCTTGAAGGCATTACATTTCCTCACATTCCATACAAAATTAACACGGTACTATCATTCCCTTAAGACCATAACAACTATAATGCGATGTTAAAAAATAGAGCAAGCATAACATAAGACAAGAACTTAGGAAAATAGTATTAATCCTTTCTCAACACATGTATTCATCTCATAATATCAATATATAATACATGTATTTGACGACCTCTTGTTCAATATATCATTGAAAACTCACTAATTGATAATGACAATACCTCATTAGTAGATAAGGATGAATTATCAAATTAAGGTGGTTTCAGACTATTATTGTATAGGGACTCATAGTGTAACAACAATTATAATCATCAATGTGTTAATTCATGTACATTGCATAGGTACATAATAAGAATAAAAAAAATCCAAATGTGAATACAACACACCATTTTGTATAATTAAATAAAATGGGATAACATGATATGTGATAGTGCCAAATTTATCCACATTGCTCATGATGGCCCTCAGTATTGCAACAACAATGATGAAACTCTCTAAGGTCTCAAATTAAATTGTCAACCTAGGGTTTGTACAAACTTAATAGGGTCCGACACTATATGTGCGACAAGAACTATCTCTTCCCTTTGCTAAATTTGATGTAGGTGGAAGTATTGAGATGAAATCTACTTGTACAAATACTAATCTAACTATTTTATGCTACAAGAAAAAATGAATTTGTCGGAAATAAAAGACAAAAAACAACCGCAGGCTATTTGAAATAAAGGAAGTAAAATTATTCTATTTTCAATTAATTGAAAGCACACCTATTCTATATTAAAAGGAAAGAAAACAAACCATTGAAATAAAAGCTTAGAAAAAACAAACCCTAATTCTGTAGGAAAGAAGAAATTTCTACAACTGCAGGAAAGAAGAAATTTCTATAACAATTCAAATAAAGGAATATACATATTATCTCTACTTCCAATTTCCATTCTTAGGGTTCTAGGGGAATTTTAATACATCAAATAAGGAAAATCGTGATTTGGGTGTAAATATGGGCGAGTTTCGAAAGAAAGTTGCAAAATGCTACAAGAGTCCCTGTTTTTCTACAACAAACAATGCAATGAGTAGTGGATTACACTAAATGCAAGGTTGGAAATCAAAGAAGATAAGAAAAGGATGTAAAATTATAAAGCACACATGTCCAAGTCATCACATCATCTTGTGGTAGGGTTAATGCAAGAAGGTGCAAGGCTATAGGGTTTCCTATAGTTGCAAAACATGGGATTGCACGAAAACAATAAACATTGAATGAAGGACAAAAAATAAATTTAATAAAATGAAAAAAATAAAAAATTCTATTTGAATTGTGTAACCATGAAAAATATCATCACCTAATGCTAAGATAATATGCAAGAAAATATTTCTCATAAACTAGCTAAATAACCATGCATACAAGAAATGTTTAGAAATAAATTGTAGAGATAAAAAAATGCATGAATAGAAATGGTACATGAGGGATCTCAAACACCTAGGGTGGGACTTAATAGAGGAATCTTATAAATCTTAACAAAAATCCAGACTAAGAGTTGAAATCAAATGTCACATCCATTAACTGAAAATTTTCTTGTACATGGAAAAATTTGCAGTATTTGAACTATAAACTTATCCTAATGCTTTATGTTTTTATTCTATTGCTCATACTTGTTTTTATAGGCTACTCAAACCCTCTATTTATAAAATATGGGAAAGGAGCATCCTCCTTTAGGGGAGTACTTATTTCCCTGCAAAATCCATAAAAAAATGGATCATGTTTCCCGGGTCACCATGAGTTAGTAGGAAAGAGTATTTACTATCCTCAACCAGCAGATTGGAATGTTCTATACTAGGGAACAAGCCCCACGAATATATCTAGATGGATCTTCTCAAAATATTTTTAAAATACCCTTAATATCTGATGTAATAGTCATGTTAGGCACTTAAAGCATAAAAAATCTCCTTGAATCTCCTAAGAACTCATTAAGCTAGGAAAGTGTTATTGATGCGAAAAGGAAGGTTTAATGTAGCAATGTTGTTCCTAGGAGTGGATAGATGCACCTTATGTTTTACCTATTTGGGAGGCCCATCATACGCCCCTATTGGAAATGTTTCTCGCCTTTTGAGCAACTTACTCTTCCTCTCCACTTTTCTCTTCCTTAGTCATTTATTTTACAACTTGTTTAACATTGCATGTTGAGCTAGAGGTGGTTGTGTTTGTTGGGTGGAAATATGTATTCTCTTCAATGTACTGTCATTCCTTGGAATCATCTTCCTAAATTTGATGTTATTTGAGTCTTATCTATTGGGTATATGCTATATTCTTTCCACGACTAGTGCCATGCGGTATTACGTTGTGTGGGTGCAATAGGGGGGGTGGGGGGGGGTGGTGGGTTTCGCAAGGGGGCATAATCCCCCCTATCAGACCCCTTACGCAGAGTCTAGGGTAGTGCCCTGGGAATTATTTTTAGGAAGACCTAAGGATGGGGGCGGACCCAAGGATGGTGGGTGGACCCACCCATGGTTTCATATATGTTTTTTGCCATGATGGTTTTGACCATGGTATTTTGTAGAACTGGTCACGGGAACTAAAATTATGTTCTAATCCATGGTTAATGGATTGGGGTTTATGAATGATTCGACATGTATATAATGTATTGTAACATTTGAAGGAATATAATGAAAAATCAATTTGGTTTTCTTGGTTTTGGGTTCTAGGAGAAAATATTAGTGTATATTTTTTATGTTCTCACCATTGTATATTTACTATTTTTAACAATTCGTTTGCAGGTCATTTTTGTATAGGGTTAAAACCTACACCAACAACAGGGGTGGATTGAACCTAACCCAAACACATTGGAATCGATGCCTATGAATAATAATTTTTTACAAAGGAGTCTTGGAAACTATATCCTATAATCGGCTAGGAGAGTGGTATTATCTAACCTTCATATTGTGGGGAAATGTTGTCCATCTCCTTTGGAAATTCTGTGAGATCTCCTCTCCTAACATCTTGAAAGTATATTCAAAGTGAAGGATGGTCTCCACTTACCTATGCTTGTAAAACTCCACTAATTTAGGATCTTATACCATAATTGCATGAGTGGAGGTGAGGATAGATGGGTTTGGGTGTTCAGGCCTAATCCACAATGGCTCTTTCAACTCCCCATCCAAGGTCTTCTTTACCTCTTTAGCTCTTATCTCCTCATGCCTAAGCCTATATGTTAGGGCCAATAATTTTGTGTCTCCCAGATTTGGGTTTGGATCCCACATAGTCAAATCTGTAAGCACAAGGTTATGAAGGTAGAATTCAAAAACCTTGACTTTGTCTTCCATACTACACTATAGACAGAGATCAACAAATTCCATGACTTCTTCCAAAGGGATAAATCCTTTCTGTGGAATCATGTTTATCTAAAGTTGACACCAATATTCCTTGAAGAATATTGAGTAAGTTTTTGAAGGCTTTATGCAATTGATTGCCTCTAAAGAGAGGTGCGCCATACTTCCTAAATTTGTTTCCAAAGTTTCAACTTAAGTGTCCCTTGCTTGTAGCAATCCTTGGGAAGGGTTTTCCAAAAGTAGCTTGCTTTTATGATTTTTCAGATTATATTTTTTGTAGAAAAATTCCCCTCACAAGGTCCATCATGGAAATCTAAGAGGATCTAATAAAATTCATCCTCCATCACACATATTCTCATAATTTGATAAGGCCCTAACTTGAAAAGGCTCCCCCAAATCCAAGTGTAAGATGCACTCTTTCTAACAATCTTGCTTTTCTTCTTCAAAGATAAAGGAGGAGGGAATTGGCCAGTAGCTAGAAAATTGGAAATGTCAGAGAACCATGGAGACAAGATTGAAATTAAAATAGATTTTCATTAAGGAGCCAATCATCTATCACTTCATCTAAAAATAGGGTTAGCATTGATATAAAATCTACAACAACATTCTCCTTCTCAGGTTTGTTAAAAATAGTCAAGTCAAATTGTTGTAGGAGTCATAACCACCTAATTATCTGAACATTCACATCTAGTTTATTCATTAAGTATTCAATCATTGCATGGCCAATGTGCATGAAGAATTGATAACCAATGATGTACTGCTTGATTTATTAAATAATGTAAAATGACAAGAAATTCATTTTCAGTTACTATATAGTTGAGCTTGGCCTTGGCCAAATTTTGCTAATAAAATAAATTACATAGGAGATTTTTCCTTTGAGTTGTCCTAGAGATGCCCCAATTTCCATTTCTAATGCATCTGTATGAATATTGAAGGGCATGGTCCAATTTGAGCCTCTGCAAATAAGTGTTGTTATAAATTTTTGTTTAATTCTGTCAAATGCTTCTTTACATAAATTTGTCCAACAAAACTTGGAATCTTTTGTTAAAAATGAAAATAGAGGAGAAGAAATTTTAGTAAAATATTTGATGAATATTCGATAGTATCCAAAAAGGCCTATAAAACTTATAACATATTTTTTTTATAGGAAAAGGAACATTTTTATGATCACTATTTTTTTTTGGTCCATTTGGATTCCTTTTAAGGAGAGGAAATTCCCTGAGAAAATTCCCTCATTCATTAGAAATAGGCTTTTCTCATGGCTCAGGGAAAGATTCATCTCTTCACACCTTTGCAAGACTTTTCTTTGGATTTAAAGAGTTTCCTAGAAATCATCCCCATAGGGATTAAAATCATCCATGTAGGTCTCCACTAATTCATGCACAATATCAAATAATATACTCAACATGACCTATTGGAAGGTGGCGGGGGCATTGCATAGGAAAAATGGGATAAGTTTGTAAGAAAAAGTTTCCCATGGACATGTAAAGGTAGTCTTATCATAATATTCAAGAATAATGTGGATTTGGTTGTACCCACTAAACTCATCCAAAAATGAGAATAAATTTTTCCCTATAGGGACATTAAGAACTCAGTCAATAAAAGGTAAGGGAAAATGATCCTTTTTTGTGGCTTTGCTGAGTTCTCTGTAATAAAAAAAAATTATCCATTTTCCATTTTTCTTAGGGAAAATGACCAGGTAAGGCACCCATTCACTATCTTATATTGGATAGATACAATATCACATCCAACAATTTATTCAATTCATCTTTCACAATGTCTTCTAGTGCAGTATTCATTCAACTTTCTAGAAGGTGAACATGTTTATGATCCTCCTTGATAGATATATGGTGGGTGGAAATCGAAGGATGTACTTCTTTCATCCCCTTATAGTCACATGAAAATGCACCAATATGATATTTTAAGATAGTGAGTAGTTGGTTTTGTTAGGTCTTCGTAGTTTGCAAGATTGGCAAGTACAAACACTGCAGAGCCTACATCAAAACCACTTTGGAATTTTAGGACCTAGCCATCCTATATTCAGAGAGGGATCTCTCTATGTATGAGTTCAAAGATATGACCTTTTAAGGCTTGAAGTGTGATTTTAGGCTAGTTATGAAGAACAGAGTCTTTGTTTGTTTTTGGTTGGGCAAGGATATAATGAAGATGAAGGAAGTCTTTATGAAGGGTGAAGGTGTGAGTAGGTGAAGGAATGGTTCAGCTGATAATATAGGCAAGGAGCAGCATCAATCCATTGGGCTATATAGTCATAAGAGGATTTAATTGCACAACAAGGTTCAAGAGTGGTCCATGGGGCAAGTCATATATATTAAAGGATCTTTTTAAGTTGGTTTTATGAGATGAAACAATAAGAAATGAAGTGAAAGAAATAAAACACATGAAGAAACAAAGAGCAGCCTAAGATCAAGTAAGTACTTTGAAACTATCTTGATTTTGGCATGCACTTAAGGAAAGACACAAAAGTAATATAAGATCAGGTAAGTACTTTGAAACTAGCTTGCTTTTGATGTACTTTCAAGAGAGAATATTTAAAAACACATAATAGCTTAAGATCAAGTAAAGACTTCTAACTTAGCCTGCTTTCAACATATTCAAAGGGAAAACATTTATGATAAACACAAAAAGTAGTCTAAGATCAGGTAAGTACTTTGAAACTAGCCTTCTTTCAACATACTCTTAAGGGAACTTTTCAAAGAAACTATTGGAGAAGCAACTAGAGGACAGGGCTAACCATAGACTTCTCTAGCTCAACCTTTAATTAGAAAACTTATCAAGAACATTCAAAGATAAAATCTCAAGTTGTACTTAGGAAATATGGGCTAACCAACACCTCACTGGTTATACTCTATTGAATTACCTCCAAATTAACAATCAGCAGAAAACATAAAGGATAAATTTTTTTAGTGAGATTCAGGGTACTTCAGAAGTAAATCCTAATCTATATTTGCTATTCTTTATCAGAGAAAAATGGACAGAATGGAAACAAAGAAAATAACAATTTACAGTGAGAAACACATCACCATTGACATAGACCAGCATCCCATAAATCAACGATTTGTATTTGATGTTCAAACCAGTTACAATCTTCAGGTCCAATGGGCCTCTACAACTTCAAACTTCTCATCTCAGCTTATGTGTCTTCAATTAAAAACAGAGTTACAGTAGCTTCAAAAGCTATTTACATGCAACAAAATATCTAGAGACCAACCTCTATAATGTCTTCTACAGAAGTATTTATAGAAGAAAGAGGAGGTGGAGTGTAGAGGGGTTCATTTGTTCAATTAATACAGAGTAATGGTGTATTGACCTTTGGGAGGCCAAAGGGAGAAGATTTCAAGTGCTCATCTCTGTTTTAATTATTTTACATTAAATTTCATCAACCTTAGTTACTATTGTTGACTTTGGGGGTTTTGGTAGGCTGATCATAAAGTTTGAGCTGTCTTTGGCAAAATAACTCTGACTGGTCATTCATTGTGTATTATTTTGCAGAGATAAATCTGCAGGTGTCATTTGAGGAGTAATAGCCTTGATGAGGTGGCATCCGGAGGTTCTTTTGTTGATATGTCTTCTCCTATGGCTTTAAGCATTGGTCCGCCTTTAATTTTTGCTTCATCTTCATCCATCAGGTTAAGATCTTTGATCCTCAGTCTTTATGTATTAACTCTTTAACTTTATTGGCTCACTGGTACTCCTTAATCCTTTATCACTACGCTTGCTGGTGTACATGTGTATGGGTACGCTGCGGGTTTGCTTGTATAACTAGTACTCTACAACACCGATTAAATCATCCAATTAACTCTAGAAACCTTTGATCTGTGTAATTCAGGCTTCAGAGGTAATGGTCTTCGACAGTGCTCCTTATTTAACCATGAGAAGGCTGCTGGCTTCTAAAAATGTTATATAAAAACTTGCAAAAACCATAAAAATCATTATAGAAATCTGCGATGGGGGTTTCATTGCTTAGGAGGCTGACAGAGTGGAGGAGCGATGCAGAGGGGGTGAATATGCAGGCGGAAAAATCCAGTTCAAAATGTGTTCGGCGTGAACTGGACAAAGCAGTTTTTCATAATACCGCGGGTGGTTATCGCATGAACTTTAGGCGGTAAATGTTTTTTCCCAGAGGTAATGCGATTCCATTGATTTCTCGCTGCGTGGCTTTTGGAAAACCGTCGGTATCACATTTTTTTGGAGTGTTAAACTCTGGGTGCCAAAATTATGCGATATGGAATACATGCTGTCGGATGAGGGAGGGGAGATCTGATGGTGTGGGTTGCATGCGATGAAAAAGTTGCACGGGTGAAAAGGAAAGTGGAAGACAGGTGGCAACATAAGATTGGGTGAGCGTTTGTGTGTGGTGGATGGTAGGCCCCAGTGGAGCTGGGTCATCGTGTTAGATGAGGATCATCAGGTCAAAATGGATCGATGGATAGGATTCACTCGCAAGGGTGAATAAATGGGAGGATTTGGATGGAAGGAGGATAGGGGAAGGGCGCGACAGCCATTGATCTTTAAATATCAATGGTTGGGATCTTAGCGGGGGGTTGTTTATTGGAGTAGCCATAATACAAGGAAAAAGGCATGTTTTTCATGGAAGTGTCGATGCGATGGGGGCTGAGGTTAGGCCTGAGGCATGGTCTTATGCAACAATGTATGACAAGGGGCAGAGAGACAGAGGCTTATCGCATTAGGGAGAAATTGTAAAGAAAGCTGGTTTGTAACAAGAAAGGGACGATGCGATGAGGGGCTAAAGGTTTTTGGCACCCGGTTGTAGGGCCAGGTTATATGGTGGAGGGGCCATGGCTTAAACCCAAAAAAGGGGCTTAAGGCCTGTGAGTCTAAAAAGGGTGTTTTTAAGGTAAATAGAGGGTTTTGTATGGGTTTTTTAAGGGTTCTGATAGACAAAATAGGAGTTCTTAAACAATCAAGAGGGATTTTTTATGAGTTAAAAAGGGATTTGGAAGGTTCCCTTTGGGATAAACGAGGATAAAATGAAGAGAGAAGGGGATTTTTCAGAGGTAAATGGAGGATAAAAGCCGTCAAAGTGAGTGAATGAAATGATGAAAGAGGGGTTATTTAGGGAACAATTTTGCAGGGGGCAGCAGGTTTAACTTGGTTTACTTATAATGAAACAATAGTGAAGATTAATTGCAAGGTATAAAAAACACAAGAAGACTTCAAGAATGAGCATTTTTTCATGAAAAAAATCTCTTGAAGGCTTAGGAATTATTTTTAGCCATCGTTTGCTCAGTCAAAAAGTACTGATGGCTAACAGGTTTTATTGATAAGATGAGAGAAAGGGGATAATTTTCAAGGTCGTAAAGGGGATGATTTATACCATTTTCACAATATCATGCTGAAAACCAACAATGAAATAATATTCCCATGAAAAATATTGAGAAAAAATATTTTTATTTATATATTATTCTTATTTTAAGAAATTAATATTCATGGAAACATGATATTGGTTTTGTATAAATTTATCAATCATATTTTATTCATCATTTTCCTACTGCTAATGGTGGTTTCTAATGTATATATAGGGTAGGATGATGAGAGGCAAGAGTCCTCTTCCTCTTCATCTTCTTCTTCCTCTACCAAAGTAGGAAACTCATCTGAACAAGAGGTTGAATTGATGGATATAATACAAGTTGTTTTCTCGATTTCCCATTGGTGATTGTCATGTTCCTAGAGCTACAGTTGATGTATGCATAAAAAATGGACAACCAAGGTCTTCCTAGGATGAGAATATAGTTATTGAACTTGGTATTGAGCTTAAGGAAAAAACAAATTGGGATACTCTCAATAATCAATAAATACCATCGCATCGTCTATGATACCTTTGGGTACGATTATAGATCTTTTAGCAAGTTGTAGAATAACATAGGTATCTATTAAATATCCTTGTAGGTTAAGTTTGAGCATGGTTTCCTTGGTAATGATGTTGATTACATCTCCCTAGATCAATGAGAGTGATTGGAACCGTAATTTCATTGATGTGCACATCTAATATTGGGCTCCAAATATATAAGTACTTGTGGATGATTACTCACTTAAGCATAATATCAAGTAGATTCCCTATGAAATTAATAGTAGGGGCATCCTTTTTTATTCCTCCCAATCCTTCTAATACATTCTCCTGAGTGAACTTCTTATAGATAAGAACATCTATGATGACTTGAAGGAGAGGGATATTAACACACATATTTTTTAGTTCTCCTAGAAGTTCAACTTCTTCTGTGTTGTATGTTTTGTAGGTTGTCGAACTTTAAAGACATGAAGGTTTTGGTTGGGTGACTTGAGGTACAAGTTCTTCCTTCTCTATTGGAGGAGGTGGATGAACATCTAGAAGGACCTTCCTAGACCTAAGGTTGATTTCTTGGATTTATACAACATAAGTTTGGTAAGTAGTTTCTCCACTGTAGATTGGTTGAGCTTTCTTATTTTTGGGATTCTGATTTGGTTGGGTAGGAATTTTTGGTTTCTTTAGAGGAATTTTTTGTGGTGCTTAAGATTTCTGAGCAGGAGGAATTAGGGAAGGTGGTTGGGCCACCTTAGGCATCCATCCTAGCGATGGATTACCCCATTAAGGAGGTTGAGGAGGGTATGGATGGAAGGGAGGAGTAAATTTTTGAGGAGGATATGAGCAAGGAGTGGGCATATGAAAAGGTGAATGGTTAGGAGGATACCAAGGTTGTGTTATACTATGCAACACCCCCAATTTATTTTAATAAATTGGGACACTTTATAAATAAATAAGAAATTTATTTTTAGCTTTAAAAATAAAAACTTAGGAAATAAAATTTTTCTTTTGAGTTTTCCACTTTATTTATTTAGCACATCTCAAATCACATAACTTATAACTTAAAAAGGCTTACAATCCTTTAAGTTACACGAGATGAGAAGTGTGCTAACCTTTTTTCGAAGATATGTTTTAAAAGCTTGCAAACACTTCAATTTTCATTATAATCTCTTTATCGCATCACACCTTATTTAAAACAACCAGCTCATAAATAAATTCGATATAAGTGTGATTGTGCAGACCCAACGAGCCAAAAAAGATCCAAAAATAAATCCCTAAATTCCTATTAAGTGCAGCCGCTTGAATTTTTAATGCGCATTTTTCATTTCGCATAACTTAATTGTAAAACAAATTCATTATAACATAAAAATTTCAATGAGCGGTTTGCGCACATCGCATGTCACAACATTTATTGGTAAACATCACAAATGTTAAGAGTTATATATGGTGATGTGCAAATTGACGATATTTAATTACTCAAGCATGCGAAGTGACTTATATCGTATCAAAACAAAATTCGATATCTAACAGCTTAAAGTTGATTGACAGATATTTCATGTGAAGGTGTAAGTAATTCGATTTTGAATAATTATTGATGATTTTTATTATATTTGAAAAGATTCATATCTATTCGTGAATGTTGGATATAAAAAATGGATTTGACTCTCTGTTCTCTATAATTTTAATGCTCACCCTGTTTACTTGAAATCACGAATCCATTTAACGAATTAAGGAAGACTGAAATGAGAAAGACGAGTAAAGAGATTTCTCAAGTGTTGCCCATTGAAGACTCAGACATGTCTCCCTTATTTTCAGACGCTACCTACAACAAGGATTGCGGAAGTTCATAATGGGAAACAATGTATAAACTATTTGAAGAATAATATCCAAAACTAATAACCAAAGTCTCTGCAATAGGTACGACATCTACTTTAGACGCGACCTACTTCGATGTTCCATGTTCATTCGTCCATAGAGTAGCCACAAGATTGAAAATTATCCCTTACACAAACATGGTTAAGTGGGTAATTGACCACTTAAGCATAGATGACAGGAAATTCAAAGATTCAAAGGGAGAAAAGATAGGGTCTTTCAGAGTAGAAGATTTACAAGAAATGTACCATCTACCCTCCCCACAGCCAAAATTTGACAAGGCTTTTCTGCAAAATTTTAGATCAGAGCATCCAAATGTCATGAAAGTTATCAAAGAATTGAAGGAAGAACAGGGAAAGCTGAAGAGAGATAAACTCGATACGTACCCAATTTCCCAAATTCTTTCCCCTTATTGTTATGCTGCCAGTATGTTGTGTTGATTATTTTCCAAAGCTGATACCACTAGGTTTTCAGTAGACTGGGTTCCATTGATTGACACAATTGTCAATTCCTCAATTCTGAATTAGGAAAACATCCTATTTTATAGTTTAGCCAAACACATCACATAATATGGGAATAAAATAAGTGTTTCATCTAGAGAAATACCTTCCTTTTATATGTATGCCTATGTCATGGAGGCAATATAATTTTCTTCTAGTTTTCCTACCATGGGATGGAAATGGACTACCCAAGACCCTACCCCAATCCATATTTACCACAGAGACCTTTGGGATTTAGACTTCCACCTGCATTCATATTACCTATGCACAAAATGATATTCAATAACAAGGCCCCTATGGTTTCTGAAGAGGCTAGCACATATATTATTTCTATGGCTAGGTGGTTTACAGTGGAGAATTTCACATATGTCAAAGTATTCAGGAGTTATGCTTCTCCCCACGTCCTACCATATTATGTTCCTATTAAGTTTTTTTCACGAGAGATAGCCTACAAGCATGTTAATGGTATCACTAAACAACTGAAAGATGCTAAGAAGGCCATTTGGCCTAATTTCCCTATACAATGCAACGACTTTTCACTTTTTGATATTGGCCATACCTACAAGGAGGTTTCCAAGATTAATCTATTGAAATTGGTAGAAATTCCAAATAGGTTATACGGTCGAAATGATGTAATTAAAAATTACACTACAGAGCTCAAAATAAAGCCTTTTGTAAAGTAAACATATGGATTTGATGATCCCTTCCAAGGCATGGAAAATTTTTCAGATATAACCAAGTTCGAATCTATCCAATTGAGTCGAGATGATTTGGAAGCATTCCAAGTATATAGAAATAAGATACTGGAGAGAGTTCCTCTAAATTTGTTAACTATTGAAGATGCCAATAGACCTAATCCAAGTATCAACCTGGATAATGAAGCAAAAGACATGTCTGAGGATGAATTAGGTCAATCAGAGCATCAATCTCACAATTCGGATCACTCTCAAAATGAATCTGAATCTAGGAAGGATAGCCTAGAAAAGATAATTGATCAGGTAATCCAAGAGATAGAGATGTAGGAGAAAAAAGAAAGTAATGGAACATAGTCAACGTCTCAAGAAGTTCAGCAAAATCATAACGCATTAGATTAGTCTGAAAAGTCACAAAAAAAAGAATTTCAGTAGTGAATGGGAGGAGTTTTCTGAAGCAATAAAAATTCCTAAATCTAATCCCAACACTGATCAAGTAACTAGTTTTCAGACACCTGAACATTCTCAAAAAATAGTGGAAATTGTTAATCCACTACAACAAGTTCCAGAGACTCATGATCGAGAGATCATACCAGCCTACCTTACAGAAAAAATAGTTTTACAAGTTTAAGAAATTACTTCATTGGATATTTTCTATAGTCCTAGCTATAAGGTTGTAGTTAAGAGGAACAAAAGGAGAAGAACTGATGAAACAGTCTCAAAACTCACAGATGAATCAGTTGACATACTATGGAATTATTCCTTAGATGATCCTACAAAACTTCTAACTAAATTATCACAGTATTCCGGGGCACATGCTACTGCCACTATTGATAAAGCTACTGAGGTTAGAGTGCTACAAAGGAAAAAAGAAGCCAGAGTACAAGAACTAGAGAAGCTGTTAAATGAAAAAAAATCCAAATCCAGTGAGAAAATTAAAGCAAAGATGGCCCAATTTCAAAAGAATTTTGAGAGTCTTAAATTGCAACATCAAGTAGAAATCAATGAGAAACAAGTAAAACTAGAAAGAAAAATGAATAGGTTACAGAGAAAACCGCAATTAGAGAAATTCATAAAAGAAGCATTGGATGTAAATGCTAAGTTAAAGAAAGAACAAGAAGGATTTTGTCATCAATTTTCTATGATTGACTCTTATTGTGATTCAAATAAAATACCGATCAAGCAAATAGCTATCTAGAAACTTTAATGTGCAAGACTCGCAAAGAAAATCAATGAACGCATTCAATGGTAGGCATCAGAATCAGGAAAGAAAGCTGATCTACCTCAGGTATATAAGTTTCATAAGGGAATCCTATTCAAAGATTGGGAAGCACAAATCAAGCAGGCAGAGAAAGCAACAACATTAACATCAAAATTATCAGATGAAATTATTGAATCTGTATGTGAACAATTGGTAAAAGAAGAAATTCTAAAAGAGTAAACTTCTAAAGTGTTCTCAGAAGTAAAAAAGATAGAAACACAGTGGAAGCAAAAAGCAGACACACAGGATGAATTAATTAAAAATTTAAATAAGTTTGATCAAGAAAATTATTGGAATTTTCTGATCAAACCTTATCATCAGTATCAGATTCTGCAATCCTTAACATATTCAATAAAAAGATCGCAACCGATACTTTCAAATGTAGTATTCAAGGGATAGGTTAGATCAAAGATTTCGAAACCAACTAAGCTCAAGCCTATGATATATATTTTTCAACTTCGTGAACAAATCCAGAAGAAAGGGCGGAATGCATAAACGAAAATTGTTATTTTATTTTTCCTAGATTGTAGTTTAAATTAGTCCTACGAGGATGGTTGTTTGAAACCTCCTCTATACTTTTGTAATAATATATTTTAGAACATAGTTAGTTTAGTAGTTAAACCCCTCTCATGCATTTAGAGAAGGGTCCAAAAATTTGTCAAAAACATTTGTAAAGAATGCACTATTGTAAGTTTCTGAATGCTTTGATGAATTAATGGAACACATCTGTTATCTTTTGATAATTAAAGCTGTCTAACCGATGTTGCACTACTGTACTCTTTAAATTGCTTAAAAGTGAGAAGGAGCAGATCAATTACAACCAGCTTACATGAGTAGAAATTTGTACATATGGTACTTTTATTCACTTGTATTAATTCTTACTTTATATATTGACAATCATCTTTTATTGCATTATATATTTGAAGTGTTATTATAGATCAATGTTACTAGCACTTCTATTTTAATATTTTCCTGTAGTTTCTTATTGAATGTATAATCACACATATGAATGCGATATATTTTTCACAATTGTTCTAGTCAAAATATTTTTTTAGAAGAATCATCTTACATAATTTTCATCTCTTTCAACTGTTAAATGATCTATATTACTAACAATTGAAGGATGTCTTTGCAGATCGCACAAAGGAAGAAATATCCCTGATATATAGTAGAATAAATAGTTTAGATAGATGCATAAGATATATTAAAATAATTTCCATTTGAATTTCATATAATCAACACCCTCAAAATCATCCTTACTGGGAAACTGGTCCCATTACCCCCAGTCGGAGCCACTACACCAAATGGAAAAGGAGCTTCTTTAATGTTCGGACCAGGTGGTTTTTCCCCATGTTTCAGCAGCAGAATTCTAAGGCCTCAACATTCTGGTGCTAGAAGGAGGGCATGAACCCATATGAATGGAAAAAATATTTGATCAATCTAAAGGTCAATCGAAGAGTCTCTCTCCCTCTAGATCCCCATCAACTTCCCGGAAATTATCTATTTTCTCATCTTTAAAATATGAAGTTGATCATTCTTCTCCTAAGTCTCCTAGTGATACTCAACCCATACTATCTCCCGATTCACATCAAGCTTCCCCAAAAGTTTAGTCTTTGATAGAAAATTTAGATAGAGTATCTATTTCTGCTAAAAATTGTGAATCTTCTCAAATATCGGATATCAGTATTTCGTCTTCTTTACAACCTCGAAGAATATTAACTCAATCAGAAAGTCAAAAGACAGGAATCCTCCCTTTTTAATTTCCCATCGATAGTATTCGAAAAATACTAAAGAGGACCCAATCAGAGTCAATCACCAACGATATCTTATCCCATTCACCTCCAATACCTCTGCTCATTTCCACAACTTCCATTCCAACAATCAGTCTTACTTTGACTAGTTCCAGTACTCAAACTACTATTCCTTTAACTAGTCCTAGCACTCAGCCTTCCTCTTCTTCAACTCAAAATCCACCCAACCAACCTATCCAAAATCCAATTGCAGGTCAACCACCTCCACCAAATGTAAACCCATGGAGCAATTCAGGGGCTGTGAACATGCCCACTCCTCCTCATGCTCTTCCTAAAAATCCTGAAAGATGGCTACCTCAATTTAATCTTGATGATGGTCTTCCGGCAGAAGAACACATTCATAATTTTATGTTAGCTATCAATCTGAATGGAGTAGTTGAAGAGGATTTTTTTGTAAGACTATTTCCATATACTCTAAAAGGATCTGCAGGATCCTAGTTTTTTTCACTACCTGCCCGCTCTATAACTAGCTGGAATATGTTTGAAGAACAATTTCTAGCTAAGTTTTGGGATGACAGGACCACTGCTACGCTCATCAATTATTTGTCAAATCTAAAATCCAAAACAGGTGAGAAGATAAATTATTTCAATTCAAGATTTAATAAATTACTCAATAAAATTCCTGCTGCAATAGTTCTTGGTGCAGAAGTTCAAATTGAGTGGTATATTTCATCTTTTCCATCTAATATAGCTATTTTCAGTGATAGAGAAAAACTGGAAACACTTGCAGAAAATATGAAAGGATCTCTATCTATAGAGAACCACATAACCACTCTTAAGAAAAATAATTCTCTAGAATATCTAAAATCAAAGAAAGTGTCTTTGAAAGATGATTCTAAAAAGAAGGCACCAAAATATCCTTTCGATGTATAAGGTCTTAAAAACGTTTTGAAAACCATGAAAAACGAGATGGCAGATATCAGGAAACAAGTGTTGAAAATTCTACCTTGAAAAATACTTTTAGAAACTTTAAGAAAGGTCAATCATCTAATACTCAACCTCCAAATATCATATTTAATCTCGAATCTGATCAAGAAGAAGAGGAAGAGCAAACAGAGGAAGAAGAAGATGACAAAGAAGAAGAATTTGAATTAAATGGAATGTGGGATTTCATCCTACCAAATGAAGAGCAACTTGAAGCTTTACCTTTGAGCACAAGGAGAAAAAATACTACTAAAGAAACACAACCAAATCAACAGCAAAATATTTCAACTCCTGCCAAAGAAAAATCAGTAAGAAAAAAGTCTAATTCAAAGGCTACACAAACAAGCCCTGTTACTTCAGAGACTCCACCTACATCTAAGACAATGGTAGTCTCAGACACCATTGAGTATAATGTAGTTGAAGATACGAAGAAAACCAGGCCAACATTTCAATTCATGAGCTTACTAAATTAAAGCAGCAATAGAAAATCTTTCTTAAAGACTTAAATGCGGTTCCTACTTCAAACTTACCTACTCTAGTAATAGTGCATGCTGCTAATGGAATGGGTAAGCCACCTTCTCCTTCAATGAAAATAGATGCTACAAAATTGATTATGATAGGGGATCGATCTATCTCTCATACTCATCCATTTCTCTTAACCTATGAGATCTACAACAAAAAAATTCATAATTTTTTAATAGACTTAGGGGCTTCCTCAAACATAATGCCTAAATAAGTTTGTGCTAAGTCAAACATAACTCTGCAGAGTTCACCTATTCATATAGTACAACTTGACAGAGAGGTTGTAGGATAAATAAATTTTGTTTCCATCATATTATCTTCAAACCCCAAAGTTGCTCAAATAATTGATATATTAGTGGCTAATATTCCTGAATTTTACAACATAGTTTTAAGCTGAGATTGTTCTGAAAAATTTCATGGTTATTTTGCAACAGATTGGTCACATATGTGGTTATCATATAATGGAAAGAAAAATCAAATTTGGGTATATTGTGAAAAGTTTATGAAGCATACAATCACTAATCTTGAAGGAGTAAATGAACCAGTAGCGTTTAATAACAACATTATTGGAAACTACTCAGCATAGTCATTTTTGGGAAATTTCAATGCTCAACATTCACCTTTCTTTGATAACACAGTTGTTTCTCAGATTGAGAATTTTTCCCATCCAGATAATTCCAAATGTATAAGTTTTGCAGATAGAAAATTAGTTATTTTTTTTTTTTTACTCTTTATTTCGATGGTTTTAAATCCGAAGATGGTGCAGGTTGTATTTTAATAAACCCTAAAGGAGAAAATACCATGTTAGCCTGCAGATTATAATTTTATTGTAAAAATAATGCAGCTGAATATGAAGCATTAGTTCAAGGCTTTTTAAAAGCCATTAATATTAATATCAAATATCTAAATGTTCTAGGAGATGCAGAAATCATAGTTAGACAAGTAAGAGATACTATTCATTGTAATTCTGGACATTTAAAGCATTACCAATCATTAGTCCAAGAATTAATCACTCATTTCTTAGCCTTCAACATTTCTTCTGTACCTAGAATGCAGAATGATAGTGTAGATCCACTGGCTAATGTGGCCTCAAAGTTAAATCCCATCCCAAGAATTTAGTCCCAATAAATTTCCTATTGAATTGATTTTTAGACCATCTATTTCTGATAATATTACCAATTGGAGAGTATTCAATAATGATTCAGATATCATAGGTTTTTTAACATCTGAAGGATCTTATGATAGTCAAATTTTGGATGAGAATGAACATGACATTCAGATTAAGAAAGAGCACGATAAAAATCCTATTCCTAAATCTGTTGTCAAGTTAGAAGGCATATATGATCTAAAAGATAGGTTTAAATAGTGACTAACTCAAAAACACAAAGCTCTACCTTAATATTTGAGTTAGTAAATCTAGGAACTGACAAAAAACTTCAAAATGTAAATCTAGGTCTTGGTCTATCTTTTGAAGAAATATTATCATTTATCAGATTGTTTAGAATGTACAAAATTGTCTTCGCTTGGGATTATACTGATCTTAAAACATATGAAACTTCTGTGATTTAGCATACGATTCCTACGATCTCAGAAGAAAAGCCTATACAACAGAAATTGAGGAAAATTCATCCAAATCTGGAAAATCAAATTAAAACAGAATTGAACAAAATCCTCAAGGAAAAAATCATCTTTCCAGTCAGGCATTCTAAATGGGTATCAAATTTGGTACCTGTCAGGAAGAAGAATGGTGATATTAGAATTTGTATTGATTTTAGGAATTAAAAAAAAGATTTTTAGAAGGAAAACTTTCCATTACCAACCATGGAACAAGTACTACAGACAGTAGTTGATTCTGAACTCATGTCATTTCTAGATGGATTCTCAGGATATAATAAAATTCTCATACATCTAGATGATAGATTAAAGACTACGTTCAGAACTAAGTGGGGAATCTACACCTATCAAAAGATGCCATTTGGAT
Organism: Pinus albicaulis; assembly: GCA_034641835.2. Lineage (NCBI taxonomy): Eukaryota > Viridiplantae > Streptophyta > Pinopsida > Pinales > Pinaceae > Pinus > Pinus albicaulis. The sequence continues at coordinate 1,135,223,309 of CM076582.1, forward strand.
TAATTAATGCAGGTGCCACTTTTCAGAGAGCTATGGAAACAAATTTTAGGGGGCTCATAAGTAAAACAATAGTTATTTATTTTGATGACATTATAGTCTTTTCTAAACAAGTAACCAATCATGTGAATGACCTAAAGCAAGGCTTTGAGCGATGCAAAAGGTATGGAATCTCATTGAATCCAAAGAAATCATTTTTTGCATTAGATGAAGGAAAATTTCTAGGGTTCATTGTGTTAAAAAGTGGTATCTATATTGATCCTGAAATAATTGAAGAAATCAAACGAATTCCTTTCCCTCATAACAAGAAAACTATGTAGTCATTTCTTGGGTTTTTTTTTTTTTTTTTTTTTAAGATTTGTCCCTAAATTTTCGCAAATTGTTTTACCTTTATAGAACATTATTAAGAATTTTTTTTCTTTAAATGGGGACATAATGAAAGAGAAGCATTTTATTTGATTAAACAATCAATTGTTAATGCTCCATTCCCAACTACCCCCAAGTTTCATAATCCTCTTACATTATACACTTTTTCATCGGATACATCATATGTTGTTGTTTTAACACAGCTGAATGACCAAAAAATTGAAGCACCAATATCATTTTTTCAGTTAAAATTTGCAAGGTGCAGAACTAAATTATAGATCCATCGAAAAACAAGCATTTGTTGTTTTTAAGGCTATAAAGAATTTCAGTCCTTTTCTCCTAAAAACTCAAACTAAAATCATAGTTCCATTCTCTGCAGTAAGACAAATCTTGATGCAAAGAGAATTAGGGGAGAAGAGGGCTATCTGGGTTATTTCTTTACAAGAATATGACTGTTAACACTGGAAAATCTTAGAAGCAAAGATGATATTATTTAATGTTAGACAGAAGGATTTACAGGGCTAAGAGACATTAGAGAATCGAGAAAGTATTTAAAAATCTCTAGTTCTGAGGAAAAATAAAATTTGAGCAAGTCATAAATTATTTTACGTGCATAATCCTTCAATAAGAGTGCCTTTGTGCATGTTTTGACCCAAAATGCAATCCTGGGAGTGGCAGAACATTAGGAAAATTTTGAGGTCTAAAATGGGCCTCATAAGGAAATAATAAAATAATAGCTAAACCAATAAAATAATATTTATGAATTTTCAATTCACTTTTTGCACCACAATCCATGTAACCATAGTTAAATTCAATTCAAAAATTGTATCAAAATAAAATTAATAAAAAAATTGCATTGATGTGACTATAAATAAGAATGAGCTTTTCAAGAAAAAATCATTATCATTGAACAACTAATGCATTTGTCCTTTGTACTTAAACAACTTAAAATAAAATATAAATATAAATTTATAAATTCTTAATTATATTATATGCTATTAATTAAAATTTATATTATTTAAATTGTATAATAACATGTAATTAATATACTATATAAGAATAATATAATATAATAAATGTATAGGGATATGCATTGTTTCTTTCAAGAAATATGAAATGACAATAATATATTTTTATTCAAAAAGTGTGAAATGACATTTATTATGAGTACTTTACTTTGACTTTAAAATTACTTAGAGCACTACCATGGTTAACCATGAGTTTTTATCCACCATTGAGAATTTGACAAGTAAGTACCTTTAACTCAAGAAATGTCACATCAACCATTGGGGGTGATGTGATCTCCTAAATTGTGATTGGTTCTCATAAAGTGAATTTTGATTGTACATTTTCCTTAGGAGGACCATTTTAGACCTCAAAATTTCCCTAATGGTCACTTTCTGGGACCACAAAAAGCACACTCTAGAACAATGATTTCACACTTGAAGCCACCTAAGGACATCCACCAAAGCCTCTTTGGACATCAAGGGAGCACACAATGGAATCATCCCCCTTTCTTGGGTCACTATCCACAGTGTACCAAGAGAGGGAAGGAGGATTTTAATTCTCCTATAAAAGGCCACTGAGAGATGAAAAACTTGAGAGCACATTGTTATGTTGACCAAAATTGCCCCAAGCAATACCAGCAGTATGTGATACGGAGCTGAGATAGAGGGGACTCAATTGTTGGCCATCCAACAAGTTCAGTCCGCCATAGTAGAGATAGGGAGACTTTGCACCAAGGCAAGCTTGGAAGTAAAGACATCCTTGCATCGAGACTTAGAACCCAAGTTCTAAGGGCCCCTTGGCAAGTGGGCTAAAGTTTCATCCTCATTTCCTACCAACACTCAATAAGAGGGCCCGAAACCACAACCGTTTGGATTATTGTAGTTGTTTGACTCTATTTAGAGCTTTATTTTTTATTTTTTCTAGTTTTAGTTTGAATATGCATGCTATTTCTCTATATAGTATGTTTATGTTCTAGCATGTTCCACTAACTTGCTTGATTCCACTTCTTTTTCTTCTTGTGACCAATAAATTAAGAGGGTAAACCACACCCCTTAAGTTGGTTTGAATTTGTACATGCATGCACCAAACACAGTAACACAATATTGGTGACTCCACTAAAGTTTATTTCCAAGTTTATGTGGTTTTTCCTTTTTACAGATACCTACGTCTGTGTTGTGGAGTGGGGCTAAATTTCCCCCTTTTTCTCTTGCAGTCCGTAGTTCATCCCAAGTGACAGATTGAAGTAAAAAAACTCCAAAAATTACTTTTGTAGGAATTTGCACACTTTTCCCTCCCATAGACGCGTCCAGGGCGCACGTTCAGAGCTGACCTGTGCACAGACATCGCGCCTATTGTAGCCTTCTGCATGCAAAAGACAGAATGAGAAAGTTCGCTCATATTTATGTATTTTACTGCTTGTAAAGTGCCTGGCAGCCCATAATACATCTACCAGCACTAGTTGAGGTACCCCGCAGCTTGCTAAAGATCACTCTTAGCTGCCTTTTGTAGGCTTAGTGTTAGTTTTACTTCAAGTTGATTTTTGTAAAGTTCATAGTTTAAGTAGGGGGGAAAATTAACTTGCATTCCGAAAAAAAATATGTTTTTAAAATTTAGGTACCAACACACCTAGATAATTAGTCAAAGTAAGTGGCCCAACTCCATGCATGCTTAGCTAGTTTCTTTTTTCTAGTGTAAAAATCATTAGTTTAGTTCAATTTTTGCACTAGGAAAGCATATGAACGCTCTCTATTCATAACTCACCATCTCCCTTTAGTTGATCACATAGATTAACTAGGAAAAATAGAAAGCAACCCATATCTACACATGTTTATCTTTTGAGCAAGGAACAATACAACATAGTTTAATAGGGGATTTTGAAAAAGATCATTGCATATCCACACATTAAAACTATGTGATTTTCCACTTTTTTGTCACACACATCCACACACTAAGAAAAGCAAAGACACCTAAAACTAACTTAAAAAAACTCACTAAATTCTCCGCACGGGGGCCACAAAAGAATTTATAGTCTAAGTTAGGATCAAGGGGGTAGGCATCCAATAAGCCGCCTTGATTATTCTTCATATTGAAACATAGAAGTTGACTATTTAGGGATATTTAAATCCACCTATCCGCCCACGGAAAAGAAAACCTGAGCGCGACAAAGACCCGTTTCAGAGGGGGTTAGGCTTAGGTGCAGTGCGGGCAGGTATAAGTTGGGGCTACCTGACCCAGTTAATACTCGGTATTTTTAGTTGAATTACTAAGAAGACCAAGACTCGAATTCTCACGTGGGACAGTGGTACTTAGTGGCCAAATCTACGGAATTATTTCCTATAGGTGACGGTGTAGGCAAGCGCTAGATCCTCTACCCTTACCTTGGTGGATTTTCTTCAGCTGTCTGGGGGCATCACTAGCTCTTACGGAACGTTGTGCCAACACTCGTAAGATATATTCTCAAGGCCCAGTTACATTTGAGTGTGTGAGGATGAATAGGTCTTCTAGGATTTGAGTATCATACATAAAAATAAAAAACCATATTTTTGATTAACTGATCACATAGGATTAATTTAAAGGGAAAATTAATTTTATTTTTGTTTTGTTTTATGTATGTGATCGTAATTTTTCTTTGATCATATTCTATATCCTCTCAAATTTTTCCAAAGCCAGACCTAGTCAACACCAAAATGGTCCCAACAAGACCTCGTTGATCTAGACGTCTTTTGGACCTCCCTCATTACTGGGAGGGGTTCCAAGTCTTTCGCCCTTTAGGCATCAAAGACGAAACACTACCACCATTATTGGTTCATCTGTTATTGGGGAATCCTTAGTTGGGAACCCTAGTCATTCTCGCAACGCCACACCACATACCACTCCTCCCACAACCGCTAGGGGGTAGAGGAGTAATACCCATTTGGGAAGCGAGTCAAATACAGAGCAGGGTACATCACAAACAAACCCTCTTCCTAACTAGAACTTTGTTTCTTCACAGGTTGCAATGGCTTCAACCTCAAAGTCACCTTTTTTTAGCTTCGTTGAATCTGCTAGATTTAACCACGCTGACGAATGACCTCATTGCACACAACCCTACATGGCCTCCCATGCCCACGAAGGTCCCTTCAGATATTCCAAAGTTTGAAGGAAAGCAAGCGGAAGAACCAGGTAATCATGTCATGACCTTCCACCTGTGGTGCTCATCGAACAATATCAATGACGACACTATTCGATTGAGACTATTTCAATGCACTTTCACAAGAGTAGCCACGAAATGGTATGTGGAGCAATCCTCTATTACACATGGAACCTTTAGCGCTCTCGCCATCGCGTTCCTAACATATTTTTAGCTACCCATATACCATGACTCGAGAATGGAATTACTGACACACTTTAGGCAAACCCCCACCATCTATATCTCAGACCATCTACACGAATGGAGACAGCGTCATAGTTTATGTAAAGCCAAACTCGACGATCATGTTCTTTTAGAAATTTTCTTGAAAACTCTCACTGCAGAGATTTCAAAGGGTGTGGTACAACAAAGGCCCATATCCAAAGAGGACACCATCAACAAAGCTCAATAGCTCGAGCTGATTTATATACAGTCAAGATATATTTACAATATCCTGCCGAATGCCCTGCAGCTACAAAATTATCAAGAATTTCCGGGCACACCAAACTCTATAGACTATTTGATTGGTTCATTGTAAAAACCCCGGTTACATGTATGGTTCTACCCAGAACGTAATACGACCTGGTTTTCAAAGTCATCATATGCCTCAGCAAAATTTTACCAATAGGGTGCCAACATATCACCATGGAGGACCCTATCCTCCAGCTTAGGGGAACCAATACGCCAATATAAATACTGATGGAAGAGATCCCTGCCAACAACCAAGTGAAAACTAGGAACCACGTTATGCTCAGTCCCCAACACAAGACCCGCCTATGTAGAACAACGCATAGGTGAAATTTGTCTAGGCTTACCAAAACCAACCACACAAATCATATAACCAGGAGAACTACCCTCCTAACATGGTTAATAAAAAAGGAAAAAACAAACCCAAAGGGAATCCTCGATAGGGGGAAACAACCAGCAACGCCTACCACAATCTTAGGCTGAAGGCAACTCCAACCGGAATCAGAACTAGGAGCCAAGAAATGCCCAATGGTAAAGAAAAAGGCCACCTCTTTGAACAAACCACTCTTGTTCAATCTATGGTGTGTATGGACATTATCCTCACCACTGTCCTAATCTCCATGAACTGAAGAAATTGCAGAGTAAACGAGGACAAGGAGGATCTTCCCAACAAACAGTTGTGATGCAGGAAACGTTCCCCCATCAAGGGAAAATTAGCACTCAACAAAAAAATTCTAGAAGACTCGGAAAAAAAGAGTCACAATTACGACACCCCACTAGACACCAACACGTCAAGGGCTAGTACCAGTGCACCAACTACACATTTGACCATTTCAAATATGCCTATTGAACCATTTCCAAAGATGGCTAAGGGACTAAATAGGTGAGCAAGAAACTACTCCAAAGCGGGCCATAATTATAGCATCATTGACGACCTAGCCCAATCTCCCGCTGCTATGTCAGCTTTGGAAGTATTTTAGTCATGTCGAAAACAATGAAAAGCCTTGCTTTCTGCGTTAGTTGCTATTAACCTTTCTGATACGTGCCTAATGGCTTTTGATTTAGACAAAGCCACCCCCAGGCTTCCTTTGATGGTCGCCTTTCAGATACCAGTGTCGGTCCATAATATCACCATTCACCAATGTGTCATTGACAAGGGTGCATCCATGTGTATCATGTCAAGAAACGTTTGGCAGCAGTTAGGGTCTCCCAAACTAAAACCATCAGTCATCATGCTTAGAGCATACAACAATCATCCTTGAATCCCCATCGGTCTCTACCAAAACGTCTCGGTCTACTTAGCTAGAAAGATGATCCATATAGAAATCAAAGTCTTGGATGCCCACTTTGACTATAATATACTCCTTGGTCGGAGTTATATGTACACCATGTCAGCCATAGCCTTCTCCGTCTTCCACATTATGATGTTCCCCCATGAGGACCGCATCATTACCATCGGCCAACTGACGCATAAAAAAAACGACCCCTAAAAAACACCGATATAATTCTACCCTATGTAGATACAGCCTTGGATATGCTTTCACGGTACCAAGAATATGGAACTGGCTAGTTCAAGTCGTCGTCTATCTTAGGATCATTCCTAGGAGATCCCCCCATTATACTTGAGTCATCACCTGATGTTGTAGGGGCTTTGGTGTGCATGATGTCCACATCAAGCACCGAAGCTAGTAAGGACACAGACACAAGCAGTAATGACACCACGTCCGTGGCCATGGTAGCCTCTCTAGCCTACGTCACTTCCCAAACCCTTTTCCTCTACCCCCAGCTGGTTTTGTCTCCCAACAGGTTTTGGCAACAGTGGTGTTACCAAACATATCATTTTCAATACTAGTTTGGTATCCCATTTTGTAGGTTTTAACCTTGAACAAAAATTATCTACACATGAATCTTATAATAGAAAATAAACAATAACGAGAGCATAAAATATAAAACAGATAAACATAGAGATTTTCCCCTGGATCCAAAATTGGGACGACTAGCTTGATTTTTCATTATATTCCTTTTAGTGTTACAACACATATATACACATGCCGAAGCATACATAAAACCCAATCCATTAACCCTAGATTAGAACATAACTGTAGTTCCCTTGACCGGATCTACAAAATACCAGGGGCTGAAAACCATCGTACCCCAAAACCATGTGAAAAATCATGCACAAAACATGGGTGGGTCCGCCTATGAGTGGGTCCGCAAACCAAACAAATTTTCGCTGGGGCACTGCCCTGGACCCCAATAGTGGGGGCTGCCTCCCCCCTTGTAACCCCCCTGCTGCGCCCGTCGCAATGTACAACGCGTGGGGCTAGTCGTGGAAAGAATATAACACATACCCAACATTCTCCCACTTGTTGTTTTCTTTCCACAAGGGGCCACATGAGAGCTTAGTCATTGGGTCAATTCTTCAACACCCATTTTTTCTCTACACCAAGAGAAATTCTGAGTGCTCACAGACTTCGTCAATGCATATGCAACATTCTTCAAAGTGTCCACCTTTACCAGAAACACCCTTTTAGGCTCAACCATATCTCTAACAAAGTGATATTGAACATCAATGTGCTTTGTCTTTGAATGGTAAGCAGGGTTCTTAGCCAAGAAAATTGCACTTAGGCTATCACAGTCTATCCTTATAGATTTCTGTACCAACCCCATACTTGAACACAGTCTTTGCAACCAAACTGCTTCCTTGCTTGCATGAGTGGCTACTATGTATTCTGCCTCTGTAGTTGAAAGAGCCACTACAGACTGTCTTTTACTCATCCAACTGACTGCGCCTCCAAAGAGGCTAAACACATACCCACTTGTAGATCTTATTTGGTCCAGATCTCCAGCCCAGTCTACATAAAAAAAAACACAAATGTCCAAAATTCTTTCCAATCCTGATCTTCCCTGGTAGCACAAGCCATAATCACTAGTGCCATCTAAATATCTGAAAACCCGCTTCACTGCTGTCCAATGCTCCTTCCCTGGGTTTGACATAAACCTGCTCAATACTCCCACTGCATATGTAATGTCTGGTCTAGTACAGACCATTGCATACATTAGGCTACCCACTGCACTTGCATATGGAACACGGGACATATCCTCCTCTTCTTCTTGTGTCTTGGGACACTATTCAGCAGATAGCTTTACACCTACAGGAATAGGAACATTCATCGGTTTACTATCCTGCATATTGAACCTTTGAAATATAGTCTCGACATACTTCCTCTGGTTTAACCAGAGCTTCCTCTTTGCCCGATCTCTCTTAATTTCCATGCCCAAAATATAGTTTGCAGCACCAAGATCCTTCATGTCGAATTTGGAGAACAGCCGGGTCTTCAAATCTTGGATAATTTCTTTGTCATTTCCAATCAACAACATATCATCCACATACAAGACCAAATAAATAACACGGTCACCAATTAATTTAAAATAAACACAGTGATCCTCCTTGCTTCCGGTGAAGCCAAGTCCCCGTATATAGGTATAAAATTTCTGATACCACATCCTTGGTGACTGTTTTAACCCATACAGAGACTTCTTCAACCTGCACACTAGTTCCTTCTTACCCTTCACCATAAAGCCTTCAGGTTGTTTCATTTAGATCTCCTCTTATAGATCCTCGTGAAGAAATGACGTCTTCACATCCATTTGTTCTATCTCAAAATCAAATGCAGCAGCAACAGATAAAAGTAATCTAATAGAAGTAACTTTGGCAACAGGAGAAAAAATATCACCAAAATAAATTCCCGGCACCTGGGAATAACCTTTTGCTACCAACCGAGCTTTGTATTTCTCCACCTTGCCTTCTACATTCATCTTCTTTTTAAACACCCATTTGCTCTTGATGGGCTTTCTTCCAGCTGGAAACTCCACCAGATCCCATGCCTCATTTTTGTGCAAGGATGCCATTTCATCAACCATGGCCTCCTTCCAAAGTTTTCCATCCTCTAAATCTATTGCATCCCTAACAGTTCTGGGATCATCATTAGTTATAGTTAAGGTAAAACCTGAACAAAAAGCAGATGGACTATACCTTTACAAACTTTCCAGGAGATTTAGATCTCCCTCTAGATTTGGATCTCCCACTCAAAACCTTATTCTTGTTTCTATTCTGGGACCTTCCTCGTACAGATAAGGCATCTCCATTTTGACCCTCCATATTTCTCCGTCTCATTTCCTCCGACAGCAAGGCTGAGACAATGTCATCAAAATTCAAGGTAGTTGTATTGCTACCTATTGCAATAGCCAGACTGTCCCACGAGTCTGGTAGAGAGCACAACAAACTGATGCACTTATCTTCATCTGAGATTTTAATATCAACAGACGACAGCTGACTTACCACAGTATTGAAGGCGTTCAGATGCTCTGTCACCGAGTCTCCATCCTTCATCCTCGGGTTATACAGCTTTTTCCGCAGGAACAACTTATTCACCAGAGACTTAGATTGGTACAAAGTCCCAAGTTTTTCCCACAAATTCTTCGTCGTAGCTTCCCCAGATACATTCAACAATATTGAATCTAAGACACACAACCGTATTGTGCTCTTAGCCTTCCGATCCAGTTTCTTCCAGTCTTCATTTGACATTGCCGTTGGTTTAGTACCTGGATCTACCGCGATCCACTGATCTTTATCCACCAGCAGATCCTCCATCTTGAGCTTCCACAACTCAAAACTCTGACCATTAAATTTCTTGATCTTTATCTTTCCGCCACTCGCCATCTTCTTTCATCGCAAGAATCGATCCCGCAAATCTCCCACTGAACAGGGTCTACCTCAGGCCCGAGCAAAAAACCCTCAGTAGCAAAGGCGTCCCCTTGAAACTGAAACATCTCTTATACCAAATGTAGGTTTTAACCCTGAACAACAATTATTTACACACGAATCTTATAACAGAAAATAAACAATAGCGAGAGCATAAAACATAAAACAGATAAACACAGAGATTTTCCCCTGGATCCCAAATTGGGACGACCAGCTTGATTTTTCATTATATTCCTTTTAGTGTTACAACACATATATATACATGCCGAAGCATACATAAACCCCAATCCATTAACCCTGGATTAGAACATAACCGTAGTTCCCTTGACTAGATCTACAAAATACCAGGGGTCGAAAACCATCGTACCCCAAAACCATGTGCAAAATCATGCACAAAACATGGGTGGGTTCGCCTATGAGTGGGTTCGCACACCAATTTTTTTTTCACTAGGGCGCTGCCCCGGACCCCAACAGTGGGGGCTGCCTCCCCCCTTGTGACCCCCTTGCTGCGCCCGTCGCAACGTATAGCGCGTGGGGCTAGTCGTGGAAAGAATATAACACATACCCAACACATTTACCCTACAGGGACAGAAGCCACACACATCACTGCCATAGGGTTAAAGCCCCTCAGTCTCGAGGAGGCCCAACCCATTCAAGAAACGGTCGAAAACATCCCTGCAAAGGAAATTCCCATTGAAAAATCGATGGTTGCGTCTAAGAAAACCAAGAAGAAAAGAAAGAAACTAGAGACTCCCGCCATACAATGGGAATCACTAGTCTGCGCCATATGCGACATAATAGGAAAACCTACCCAAATATTCCCAGATATGGACAAGTTAAAACCACTCCTTAGCTCTGAGGCAGACATTGCGACACCGCGTTCCCATAAAAAGGAACCTACCAGCAAAGGTAAAGGAAAAGCATTACGTACCAATAAGGCATGCACCATCTGTAGAATTTATGGGCACTATACCCATCATTTCCTAGATATCCCACGATATAGGGACGCCTTACATGCCATCGAGCGACCTATCATGAGGATCCCTCCATCAAGTCTGCTGAAGATGAACCTCGTATCATTGTGTACCTACAGGGGGAATGAAGGGCACCAGAAAGACCCTGAGTCATGCCCCCTCCCATTATACACTGCAAGTTGTGCAATGAACGTGGTCACTTCCTCGAAGAGTGCGCAGCCCTGGAACTCATCCACAGATGGTATCCTATAGAACGGGTTTACTACGTCGGATTGCATACCACACAATTAACATGTCTTTTATGCATCGACAATCACCTTCTGGAAAATTGTCACTATATCCCTCGATTCCAATTAGCCCTCGCTAGTTTTCACTTAGCTATAGTCCACCTCTCCCAAGAAGATGACATGGACTCAAAATCCATAAACAGTTTGAAAACCCAAGAGGATGTGATGAGCAGATCCATCTTATTTTTGTCAGCTGAAAAGTGACCAATCAGAGAACCCCTAGTTACCCCCAACCTCTCTCTACAAAGAAGACCAACATCCGCATTATGCAAAACGCCCAATCATGTGGTCACCATTTTCCCTAATTTAGCAGCGTTACGACGCTTGTACCCTGCCAGACTGTAAACTAAGCATGACAGGACTCCCATATCTAGGCTATTTTTCCCTATGTGTCAGGGCAATCACTATGGACAACGTTGTACTTATATCCTGCGGGTCCGTCCCCTCATCGATATGATTCATACAATAGAAAATAAATGAAACGATAACCTTTGGTGATTTAGAAGGTATATCACCCCTAGGCTAGTGAACCCACACCCACATGGGCGTGATGGGCAAGCTAGGATGACACACCAACCAAGCATGACCCAGGCCAAACCTAGGATGACATGTGGACTATGCAACCTGAATGACCACGTAGTCAATTAGTGCCAAGAACTAAAGCCTCTCATAAGCCGCTTTCACACAGTCTCTTCACTCCCTCAAATACTTCTCTCTAACTAAGAGAAGATCACGCATACCTATTGCCAGATTTGTTCACACTCGCACCATACGATTAAATGTACACATCTCCCCAAGCTCAGAGTGGCAATAGCAGCGTTAAATCTACAATCCACCAAAGATTTAGACACACCCAAGCCAACAACATGGATGTGGAAGTAGAATACCACCTCTTCTACAACAGATCCTTTCTAGGCATCCACATCAGGGATGATGGGTAGTGTTGATTCCCATACGATCTACTCAGTTGGCACAGTGGTGCCATGCACCTTTTGCACTGGCCAAGACCACAAGGTAGAGGTATGCCCGCTAATGGAAATATTCAGGCACCTCTGCAGTAGGCACAATTTCCACCCACAGGAAATTGACCATCCTATTGGGGAACCCAACCTTGCGATTACACAAATTCCCATCTCGTATATTATTCCCCCATCGAACGTTGACGACATGATTCACCACATACGATTTGTATCATCGCATATCAGAAATACGATTGCAACCGCCCCCATGTCCCAGGATTTCCACCTTATTCCTATCACAAAAGGTCAAGGTACATTACGCTTTTGCATTTATTTCTGCGAGATCTCGCATTTGTATGTCGCTATCGAACTCCTCGATGATACCTAAACTCTAGAACATCGCCTAGTACAACTAGATCTCGTTGATGAAAGCTGACGACAGTCACAGCAACATTATGAGGCCCATAAGAAAAGGGTAAAAGCATCATTCGACCACCACATCAACCCTCGTTCATTCACCAAGGGAGAACTAATCCTCAGCTCTGATATCGTAAAAGAAGCCCTAGGGCCAGGAAAGTTTGAAACCTTGTGGAAAGGACCCTACATCATAAAACATTGTCTTCGCCAGGGGGCATATATCTTGACGGAAATGGACGGGACATGCCTCAGCAACCCCGTCAACGGCCTTCACCTCAAGAATTTATACCCATAAGGGCCAAGATGGCCCTACCCTAGAGTGAACGTACACAAACCCAACCACTTTAAATTTTTGACCAAAAGACTTATTAGGAAACGCACTCAAAGTGCCACCATGGATTACCAACCCGAACCTTACTTCATATTTTCTGATGGAGCATCAAGATGGTCTCAAAGTTTAACAACAGCTGCCTGGGTCACCTATCACCCTAACCGATCACCACTCTACACAAACGGTGTGTGCATCGGTTCAGTAACAAACAATCAGGCAGAATATGACACCGTCATCGGACTTATGTGCGACGCCCTCCATTAGGGCATATGCCATACAGGTATACCTTGATTCCCAGTTAGTAGTGTCATTGTTAAACCAAATATTTTAGACAAGAGATTCACATCTATCTATAAAATATTTGCATGCAAAAAGATTAAGCAGATAGTTTGACTACATCACATTTACACATGTACCAAGGAGTCAAAACCAAACAGTTGATCGAATAGCTAACAATATTCTAAACTAGAATGCATCTCAAATAAACCATCATACATAAAAAACCAAAAACATAGATATCCATCAGTATAACATTATCCATAAACAAAAACAGGTGACACAACATGTAAAGCCGGAAAAAATATCTCTTATATATATATATATATATATATATATATATATATATATATATATATATATATCATGGTGTATATGTCTGAGTACAAAAAATAGTGTTGTTGACCCAATGGCCAACCCAAATATACACAAAAAAATCATCAAAAATAGGGGAAGCATCCTCATAATGGGTGCTTTCCCCGTGTACAAGTAAGCTCTAGGGTGGTGCTCCCTCAGGAGGGGCACCTGGACCCACAACTGCTCGCGAGAACACTATTGGAGCCGCCGTCAAAACTGAGGATGCCACCCAATGCAAAATAGGCTGACAGTCCCTCTCCCGGGCCATCATCGTCTACAGCCAGACCTCCTCGAGGTTATCCAAAAAAACTCAAGAAGGAATCCCCTGGGTCAAGCGGTCCACTTGAACCCAGGCATACTCAAGAACTAACACCTGAGTAGTCAGCTTAGCGTTGCAAGCCTCCGTTGCATCAGCATGTGCTGCCTCGGCATCGGCACAAGCTCGCTCAGCCACAGCCTCAGCAACAGTTGAGCTTCCACCACTAGGTTCTCCTGGCCCGAAGGGCCAACACCACCACCAGGTTCTCTCGACCCCCCACGATCACCACGAGGTCTCCGAAGAGGACTGTGGCTGACCAATCAAGCCACAGGGAAACCTACCTCAGCAACATCTGCTAGAGTAACCAAAAGTATGTCAGTGTCACCATCAAAACACATAAGCACATATATACTCAAATAAATGCAAAAAATATAAAAAAATATCTATTGGCCCCCAAGCATAATTAGGAGGGTGACCCATCTCTGGACCCCCCTAGAAGTCCATCCCTACATATGGAAATGGCAGAAACATCCGGGAGTTCACCTCAAACTAGGCCTTCATCGTGGCATTCCACTAATTCCCCACCATACCACCACCCCCTTGTGGCATCACAGGAGCCCACCTCCTCACGCGAGCCTCTCGTGGCCCCCCTGGAGGCACTGCCACCACTGGTCTCAACAACACTACACTCCCATACATAATGATGCATATAATACTGGCGTACGAAACAACTTTGATCCACTACATACCTTAGTAAGCTGCATCACCATCCCGTCATAACAAAAGCGGGTAAAATCAAATAAGTGTCTGGACCTCAACCGGCGCGAGACTCCAACCTACGGCCCAGATGCCCGATGTGGAGCCGATGACCTTGCAAGTTACACAATGGATGCCAGAGCACACGGCTCAGCCAAGTTTGTCACCGAAGCAATGCTGATGTAGCCCTATGTAAGTGGCACCCCGATGCAATGACGTGCCTGAAACCGCTCCAAATCCACCCTCCCAGAAGGTTGTAGATAGTGCAACGCCTAACTATGAGGGAGTGACCCAGTCAAAATTATACATCCATCTCACAAAGGAGAGCCAGGTTAGTCCCATGCAACACAAACATGTTGCGCCTCTTGTGCCAATACTGGATCAAGTAACGTAGCAATCTGTCCTGCGACTGAAGAAGCTCGTTCTCCACGAAATTCAGGATCCCCCATTGTGCTAGCTGATGGTGTGCCCTAGCATCGGTGTCTAATGCACTACGGATCTTGGGACAATCTGCTCCCTCCACAACAACCTGTCATGCAAACAGGAACCCATAAGCAATAGAAAAAACATAAAAAAAATAGGCAAAAAGCTCAAAAAAATTTCCTCGACCTTTTGTGCACCTATCTCTCAGACATGCGCACTCAAGGCATGCATGGATTTTCCACAAGCATGCATAAGGCACACCAAAACAAGGGAACAGAGTGCTTAGAGTGCGCAAATCCCCAGAAAAATGCACACAAAGGACATGCCCTTGCCCTAATCACCCACGCAATCTAGTGCAAAAAAATCACTCATAATCCATACAAACCAAGTTTGTATGGATGCCTACACACTCAGATTGAAAAAATTGAAGTGCAGGATGTCATGGAGGTTACCTGGGGATGATATCGCTAATCCTTGGTGCTCAGGCTGACCGCAATGGCAAGAACTGCTCCACAGAAGTCTCTGACCTCTCAAAAACTCAACAAGTACAAATGAATTGAATTAGGGCCATATTCACCGATATCTCCATTTTCAAAAACTTTGAGGACCATAACGAGAGATCAGAAGGTCTGTTTTCTGAATCGGAAGTAGCACTGTGATCAGCACTCCATAACGAACAGAGGCGATGCCACACATTCGCATTCTCAAAAAAAAAAAAATTTCAGCATTGGGAGGTGTGCCCTCTCCCATATTCTTTTTTAAAGCTCATGACTTTCAATAATATTTGATAAAGAAGATGATTTCACTTGAGGTAGTTGTTTTTGCAGGAAAGCTCACAAACCATCCACAACACCATCCACTGAAAGTTCCAGAGCAGGTATCATTCTACCCCCAGCATGATAGAGTCCCAGAAAAATCTGCATATCCTGACATTATTTCTCCATTAGAAATCAACCATAGGTTCCACATCTCTGACCATGTTTATCATTACCTCACCCTGCACATGATAAAAATCCTCATTGGTCGGTAGATCCTCCCCTCCATGGCACTCTTCACCCACAGTAGACCACATATCACAGCAAAAGTGATGCCATGGCCATATCACTTTAGTTTGGGAAACAACTCATGCCCATCCATCCATCATGCATAAGGTCAAATTTTACCATACAAAATAAAACCCCTTTCCCGATCAGGTTGTACAAGTAGATCAAAAGCGCACTACCACGCCTCACATTTGGCCCACCATACCTCTACCAACATAATCCCATCTGCATCCTTCATCGAACGCACACATGAGACCAACCAATGGGGCCCCCACCCTCAGAAAAACACCTTCCTCATGACATCAATGAGTGAACACTTTCATGTTTTGGGGCACCCATCTCTGTTTTTTGTACAAAACAAACCCCATTATTTTACTCTTTTGGTAAGTATACAAAGATCACAAATGGTGCAATATGAACCCCACCTAGTCATTCATTTTTTCTCCCATGGTAGCCATCCCTAAACACCCTTGGTCGGAGTATCACACCCTCATGCAAAGCCACCATGACATTCATAGCCAGTTTATACCCACCCAGGAAGTCCTACCGACTCTAGGGATTTCCCCATTAGAAATAGTTATGACTGCCGCAAATTTTCTTATTATACTCTGACCTTGGGCCATTGAATCCCCATCATTAGTTTTCAGTAACCCCTTGCCACCATGCCTATGTTAAACCCATCACATCCAGGTCCCTGACCCTTCATATTAGCGACCCCTCATTCGGTTGAGGCTCCCTTTTTGTCGAATTTAACACCTATTTTCCAAAAAGGAAGTGGTACCTTGGATCACCCCTCTCCATAAAAGGGGCATCCTCGGGTGGCACTATGGGAGACATCATTGCCTACAGATGTCATCGATCCTCACGACATTCGACTTCAACACAAGATTTCATGTCAAGATGGTATCGTACCTTACAACCATTGCACTTTGATCAAATTTGTTGAAGACTCGTGCCTTCATAAGCATCTCTTTTAGCAATGCTTACATGGGAAGGTCCCATCCAACACTTATGCGCATAATGTATAGTTATATGCCATAGAAATTTTACACATATGGGTACCAGATTCAACCTATTGTCAAATAAAAAAAACCCCAGAGGGCGTCAATAGTTTTCGTCATCAACCACCATATCACTACCATATTAGTGACACAGACATAACATGTATCTATCAAATAGATTTGTTTAACTAGCCACAACATTAGGAGCATGGGACATGCCTGCCTCGTAGAAAATTTGTATATATTGTATTATATTTTCTTATAGGTTTCCCGTAGGACATGGTCATTCTTCGAATCGGTGCAGGGTGTCTCTAATTCCAAGCTACGGGCAGGTCTCTCTCTCTCTCTATGCATAATATACATAAAATAAACTATAATGTATTTTGGCTATATAGTTCTTCCTAGACCTCACACATTAGGGGGTAATTGTTAACACTGGAAAATCGTACAAGAAAATACATTAGAGACATTAGATAATCTGGAAAGTATTAAAAAATATCTAAGGTCTAAGGAAAAATCAAATTTGAACAATTCATAAATGCTTTTGTCTGCATAATCATTTGAGAAGAGTGCCTTTTGACCCAAAATGCACACAATTATGGGAGTGGTAGAAGTCACTTTTCGGGACCACAAAAAGCACACTCCAGGATAGTGATTTCACACTTGAAGCCGCCTAAGGATAGCCACCAAAGCCTCCTTATACATCAAGGGAGCACACAATGTAATAATTGTGGCACATAATGGAATCATCGCCCTATCTTGGGTCACCATCCACAATGTACTAGGAGAGGGAAGGAGGATTTGAATTCTCCTATAAAAGGCCACCAAGATATAAACAACTTGAGAGCGCATTGTTATGCTAGCAAGAATTTCCTCAAGAAATACCAGCAGTGTGTGATCCGGAGCTGAGATAGAGGGGACTCAATTGTTGGCCATCTAAAAAGTTCAGTCCACCATAGTAGAGAGAGGGATAATTTTCACCAAGGCCATCTTGGAAGTAAATAAATCCTTGCATTGGGACTTAGAACCCAAGTTCTAAGGGCCCCTTGGAAAGTGAGTTAAAGTTTCATCCTCATTCCTACCAACACTCAATAAGAGGGGCCGAAAGCACCATCATTTGGATTATTTTAGTTGTTTGACTCTATTTAGAGCTTTTATTCTATTTATTTTAGTTTTAGTTTGAATATGCATGCGATTTCTCTATCTAGTATGTTTATGTTCCAGCATGTTCCACTAACTTGCTTGAATCCACTTCTTTTTCTGCCTGTGACCAATAACTTAAGAGGGTAAACCACACCCCTTAAGTTGGTGTGATTTCGTACATGCGTGCACCAAACACAATAACATAATGATGTAGAAATTAGACCCTCTAAAATATTTAGAGGTCAAGGTTTTTGCAGAATACTTAGTGGAGCATCCCATCTATCATAAGAGGAAGAATCAGGTAACAATGTGCAAATATCAGAGGTAAGCCTCAACGATGCACAATCACAATAAACTTATCTTATATTATATTTAAAGAATGGATATGCTCCAAATCAACTCAGTTACAAAACAAAACGAGCTTTAATATTAAAGGCCAAACAATATGAATTAATCAACAATGTGTTATTTAGGAGAAATTTTGATTATGTACTTTTAAGATGCTTAGAAAAATCTGAAGTAGAGAAAGTCTTGCAGGAACTCCACGATGGACCAGCTGGAGGACATTTTGGAAGAAATACAAAAACACACAAAATCCTACATGCAGGTTACTATTGGCCTACACTTTTCAAAGATTCTCATGAATATGCAAACAAATGAAAAGTGTGTCAAAGTACATTTGGAAGACAATGGAAGCCAACATTCCCATTACACCCAGTCACTATCGAACAACCATTTGAACAATGGGGATTAGATATAATTGGTGAGATTGTTCCTAAATCTTCCAAAAAACACAAATATATTCTCATAGCTACAAATTCGTTTACTAAATGGGTGGAAGCGATTCCACTAAAAGTAGCCAACTATGAGAATATCATTGATTTCATCGACAAAAATACCATAACCAGGTTTGGCTTACCTATTGATTTAATGTTTGATAATGCATCTTACTTCTCAGGAACTGCTATGATGGAATTTGTAATTAAAAGAGGTTTTAAACTTGAATATTTTGAAAATTATTATCCGCAAGGAAATGGTTTGGCAGAATCTACAAGAAAAAACTTGATTAGAATAATCAAAAGGATTGTTGATCAAAACCAACGAAATTGGCATAAGTCATTAACTTTTTCTCTTTGGGTAGATCGAATAACTCAAAAAATTTCTATCAGAACTTCTCCATTTAATCATTTTTATGGAAAATAATTTTTACTTCCTACCAATGGAGTTTTTCCCTCTTTCCTTAGTACACTTTATTGATGAATATCCTGCTTCTTCTTTACAATTTAGACAATGTCAAATTCTTAAGTTAGAAGAAGAAAGAGAAGAATCATAACAGACTCATGCACATCATCAAAAAATAGTAAAAGGCTCGTTTGATTCAACTTCTGTTACTAAGAAAATTTTCAAATTGGTGATTTGGTATTGAAATGGGACAAAGCGCATGAGGAAAAACACATGAAGTTTCAAAAACTCTCGCTAGGTCCATTTCAAATAATTGAAGAAATAGGGCCATCAACATTCTTATTGCAATATCTATCAGGCAAAAGAGATTATTTGACTATTAATGGGCAAATTTTGTAAAAATATTTTTCATAGGAGGTAACCCCTCCTATTCCTTGTATACTAGTGTCTTTTTCTTTTCCTTAGAAGAAATAAAAGTTGCTTAGTATAAATTTTTGTATTTTCAAAATAAAATCTCAAATGATCCTTTTTGATTTATCGCTTACAGAAATAAGAAGTGTTAAGGAAACAATCGAAAGATTTGAAAGAATGATTTTATTTTCACTGAAAAATGTAATTTCACTGAAATTATTTATTTTCTGATGAACTCTCATATTTTTATAGCATGATTATTCTATTATCAGTGAAGAAAAAAATCTTTAACATAGTAAAGACTCTTTTACAGAGAAGCAATATAAAACTCGACATTATCATCCATAATCCTCAAAAGGACCAATGATTCACCCCATCTGGGAAAACTTATAAATTTTTGAAAGAAATTCAAAAAGATTATAATTAGAAAAAAAACTTAAAAGATAATAAGTCTCATCAAGAGCTTGTTTACCATGTTCATAAGGAAATTGTTGAACTGACATTACCAATACTATCTACCAAAACAAGGTAATGACTTGAAATTATATCAAGAGGACAAGGAGTCTCATCAAGAGCCATCTTGATCAGTTTAATTACAACTAGTGAATGGCATTGTCATCATTTGGTTACCAAGCTAAGACAATGCCTTTTAAGTAAATAAAAAACATGATACAAAAAAAAGAAAAGTTTCAAAAAATTAGAGTTTGTTTTTTAAATTGTAAGAAACACTAGATGGGACAATGAATCATTGTTGGTTGAAAGGTAACCCTGCCAAAAGCTTAAAATTTCCTATTGGAACAGAGGCTCTACTTGTGATAAAAGATTAAATTTTTATAAAGCTAATCTGTAAGGGCTGCCTACTTTATCTCTTTGAACTGAGTAAAGATTGATATAGATTTTCATACTTATATCTTTAAAAGAGGGATTCCTGTGAATAGTAAATAAGAGAAATTTCATTGCTTAGTAAGATATTATTTTTTTGAAATTCATTCCTGCAGCTATTTTTATTTTCAAAAAGTTTTTAGAAATTTCAAAAATTTAGTCAGAGATATCTGGTTCTCCCAAGTGAATTTCCAATTATTGTGCAATACAACACCCCCCATTTATTTTAATAAATGGGGACCCTTTAGAAATAAATATGAAATTTAATTTTAGCTTAAAAACAAAAACTTAGGAAATAAAATATTTCTTTTGAGTTTTTCACTTTATTTCTTTAGCGCATCTCAAATCACATAGCTTATAAATTAACAAAGCTTAGAATCCTCTAAGTTACCCGAGTTCTGAATTGCGCTAACTTTTTTTTGAAGATATGTTTTAAAAGTTTTCAAACACTTCAATTTTCATTATAATATCTTTATCACATCTCACCTTATTTAAAAAAACCAACTCATAAAGAAATTCGATATAAGTCCAATTGCACGGACCCGACGAGTCAAAAAAGCAACAAAAATAAATCTCTAAAGTCCTATTACGCACAACCACTTGAATTTTTAATGTGCATTTCGCATTTCACATAACTTAACTATAAAAAAAATTCATTATCACATAAAAATTGCGATGAGCGCTTTATGCACATCGCATGTTGTAGAATTTATTGGTAAACATCACAAACGTTAAGAGTTATATATGGTGATGTGAGAACTGGCGGCATTTAATTACTCAAGCATGCGAAGTGACTTATGACGTATCAAAAAGAAATTCGATATCTAACGACTTAAAGTTGATTGATAGATATTTTGTGTGAAGGTGTAAGAAATTCGATTTTGAAATCATTATCGATGATTGTTGTTCTATTTGAAAGGATTCATATATATTTGTGCATGTTTGATATAAACAACGGATTTGACTCTCTTTTCTCTATACTTTTAATGCTCTCCATGTTTCCTTGAAATCAGGAAACCATTTAATGAATTAAGGAAGATTGAAATGAGAAAGAAGGGCAAAGATATTTCTCAAGTGCTTCCCACGAAGACTCAGACATGTGTCCCTTATTTTCAAATACTAACTGCAACAAGGATTGTGGCAGTTCATCATGGGAAATAATGTATAAACTGTTTGAAGAAGAAAGTCCAAAATTAATAACAAAAGTCTCTGCAATAGGTATGAAATCTACTTCAGACGTGACCTAATTCGATGTTGCATATTCATTCGTCCACAGAGTAGCCTCAAGACCGAAAATTCTCCCTTACACAGACATGGTTAAGTGGGAAATTGACCACTTAAGAATAGATGACAGGAAATTCAAAGATTCAAAGGGAGAAAACATAGGGTATTTCAGAACAGAAGGTTTACAAGCAATGTACCATCTACCCTCCCCGCAGCATAAATATGACAAGGCTTTTCTGGAAAATTTTAGATCAGAGCATCTAGATCTCATAAAAGTTATCAAAGAATGGAAGGAAGACCAGGGAAAGCTGAAGCAAGATAAGCTCGGTACGTACCCAATTGCCCAAATTCCTTCCCCTTATTGTTACGCTACTGGTATGTTGTGTAGATTATTTGCCAAACCCGATACCACTAGGTTTTTAGTAGACTGGGTTCCATTGATTGACACAATCGTAAATTCCTCAATTTTGAATTGGGAAAACATCCTATCTGATAGTTTAGCCAAACACATCATAGAATATAGGAATAAAAGGAGTGTTTCATCTAGATAAATACCTCCCTTTTATATGTCTGCCTATTTCATGGATTCAATCTGCTTTTCTTCTAGTTTTCCTACCATGGGATGGAAATGGACTACCCAAGACCCTACCCCAATCCACATTTACCTCAGAGACCATTGGGATTTAGAATTACACCTGCATTTCTATAAAAAAAATTATGGATTCATATTTCCTATGCACCAAATGATATTCAATAAGAAGGCCCCTAGGGTTTCTGAAGAGACTAGCAAAAATTTTCTCTCTGTGGCTAGGTGGTTTGTAGAGAAGAATTTCACATATGTCAGATTATTCGAGAGTTATGCTTCTCCCCACGTCCTACCATATTATGTTCCTGATAAGTTTCTTGCACAAGAGATAGCCTACCATCTTGTTAATGGTATCACTAAACAACTGAAAGATGCTAACAAGGCTGTTTGGCCTAATTTCCCTATACAATGTGGCACTTTTGCACTTTTTGATATGGGCCATACCTACAAGGAGGTTTCCAAGATTAATCTATTGCAATTGGTAGAAATTACAAAGAGGTTATATGATCCTAATGATGTGATTAAAAACTACACTACAAAGCTCAAAATGAAGCCTTTCATAAAGGAAACAGATGGATTTGATGATCTCTTCCGAGGCTAGAAATTTTTTCAAATATAACCAAGTTCACATCTAGCCAATTGAGCCGAGATGATTTGGAAGCATTCGAGGTGTTGAAAATGTAGCAAGATGATGGAGCTTAGTGAAATGAAGTCGCCTTCACTAAGTAGGCCCGCAGGCTATTTTTGGCGCAAAGTCTATTTTTAGACTATGTCTATTTTTAGACATATGGAGCATGGTCCAGGGGTTGTAGTATGTTATTCTTGGAGTATTGGTCATGTTGGTAAAAATATATGGACCTCTATTTTTTTGACCTATAGGTCGAAGTCTATTTTTAGACTGCCTATCCTAAAAATAGGGAAGTCAAATATTATTTACCCTTAATAATATTTGGACTCTAAACTTCAGTTTACTCTCTTGGAGCACTTCAGTTCAAGCTACAGAAGTGTCTCATGCATCTGACAGAGGAATTACGCTACTCCTAAGGGTTTTGTGAGCTCATGCATGGTTTACTTCAGTTAGGACTTCAGTGGCAGAAGTTTGGTGGAGTTGATGAGACGGTTGGTGGAGTTGTGTTCGGTTTAACTTAGTTGAACTAGTTGAGATTAGTTTAACTAGCTAATCAACTAGTAATGAGTGGAGTGAATTAAATATTATTTAATTCACTAATTAGTAACTCATTATTCAACTCAAGAACACATCAGTTCACTAAAGTGCATGGACAGTTCAGTGGAGACCAGTGGAAGAGGTAGATGAAAGGGTGAGTATAGCTATCAGTTGTGACATCAGTTGTGCATGAGATTTGCACCACACTTGGAGGAATTTCCCATGATGATTGCGCTTTCAAGCCAAGGAGATTCGAACCTTGGATCTCTCATTAGACCAACCTTGATTGCGCAATAGAGGCAGAAAATTAGTGGATGTGTTTTGAACCTGTGACTTGTTCAAAACCAAGCTAGTTTGTGTGTAACTTTATGAGATAGTACTGAGTACTTGTGAGGAGTATTGTGCTATGTACTGTTACATGTTTTCTCCATTATAATATACACAATAGCTGAGGGTTTTTCAACTACAAGCTTTCCCCATACATACTGTGTAATGTGTGTGATGTTTTGATGATCTTTTGATTGCATACCGCTTGTTTTATTTCCGCATGTGTGATGATCTGAGTGGAAGAGATTATGTGTTGCATATGAATTCTAATTGATATGTGATCAGGATAATCTCGGTGGATAAATCTTCTTTATTCAGCAAATTTCTACACGAGGTATATAGAAATAGGAGACTGGCGAGAGTTCCTCTTAATTTGTTAACTATTGAAGATGTCAATATACATAGTCTGAGAATGAATCAGGTCAATCAGAGCATCAATATCACAATTCAAATCACTCTGAAAATGAATCTGAATCCAGGAAGGATAACCCATGAAAGACAATTGATCAGGTAATCCAAGAGATAGAGATGCAGGATCTAAAATAAAGTAATGGAACAGAGTCAACTTCTAAAGAAGTTTAGCACAGTCATGACGAATTAGATTAGTCTGAAAACTCACAAACAAAGAATTTTAGTAAAATGAGAGGAGCTTTCTGAAGCAATCAAAACTCCTAAAGCTAATCCCAACAGTGATTAAGTAATTGGTTTTGAGACACCTGAATATTCTTAGAAGATAGTGGAAATTGTCAATCCACTACAACAAGTTCTAGAGACTCATTATCGAGAGATCATGCTGGCCTACCCTACTGAACAAATAGTTTTACAAGTTGAAGAAATTCCTTGACTAGATATTTTATACAGTCCTAGCTATAAGGTCGTAGTTAAGAGGAAAAAAAGGAGAAGAAATGATGAAACAATCTCAAACCTCATAGATGAATCAGTTGACGTACTATAGAAGGATTCCTTAGATGATCATATGGAACATATAACTAAATTATCACAGTATGGAGGGGCATATGCTACTGCCACTATTGATAAAGCTACTGAGATAAGAGTGTTGCTAAGGAAAAAGGAAGCCAGAGTAAAAGAACTAGAGAAGCTATTAAATGAAGAAAAATCCAACTCTACTGAGCAAATTAAAGCAAATATGGCCCAATTTCAAAAGAACTTTGAGAGTCTTAAATTGCAGCATCAAGCAAAAATCAATGAGAAATAAGCACAACTGGAAACATCAATGAACAGGTTACAGAGGCAACCACAATTAGAGAAATTCATAAAATAAGCATTGGATGTAAATGCTAAGTTAAAGAAAGAACATGATGAATTTTTTCATCAAGTTTCTATGATTGACTCTTATTGTGATTCAAATAAAATACTGATCTAACAAATAGCTATCTAGAAACTTGAATGTGAAATAATCGTAAAGAAAATCAATGAACACATTCAATGGCAGGCATCAGACTTAGGAAATGAAGCTGATCTGCCTCAGGTAGATAAGTTTCATAAGGAGATCCTATTCAAATATTGGGAAGCACAAATCAAGCAGGAAGAGAAAGCAGCAATGAAAACATCAAATGAAATGATTGAATCTGTATGTGAACAGCTAGTAAAAGAAGAACTTCTCAAAGAGTACACGTTTGAAGTGTTCTCAAAAGTAAAACAGATATAAACACAGTGGAATTAGAAAGCAGACACATAGGATGAAGTAATTAAAAAGGTAAATTAATTTGATCAAGATAATTATTGGAAGTTTCTGATCAAACCTTATCATCAGTATCAGATTCTGCAATCCTTAACAGATTCAGCAAAAAGATCGAAATCCATACTTTCAAACACAGTATTCAAGGGAAAAGTCAGATCTAATATTTCGCAGCTAGCTCAGCTCAAGCCTATGATAGATATTTGTCAACTTCGTGACCCAATCCAGAAGAAAGGGTGGAATGCATATATCAAAATTGTTATTTTATTTTTCCTAGATTGTAGTTTAAGTTAGTCCTATGAGGATGGTTTTTTGAAACCTCCTCAATATTTTTGTAATAATCTATTTTAGAACACAGTTAGTTTAGTATTTAAACCCCTCTCATGCATTTAGAGAAGGGTCCAGAATTTTGTCAAAAACATTTGCAAAGAATGCAGTATTGTAAGTTTGTGAATGCTTTGGTGAATTAATGGAACAAAGATTCTGTTATATTTTGACAGTTAAAGATGTTTAACTGATGTTGCACTACTATACTCTTTAAATTGCTTGAAAGTGAGAAGGAGCAGATCAATTACTGTCAGCTTAAATGAGTATAACTTCATACATATGGTACTTTTATTCACTTGTATTAAGTCTTAATTTATAGATTGGCAATCATCTTTTATTGCATTATATATTTGAAATGTTATTATAGATGAATGTTACATGCACTTATGTTCTAATATTTGCCTATAGTTTCTTATTGAATATATAATCATACATATGAATGTGATATATTTTTCACAATTCTTCTAGTCAAACTATTTTGTTAGAAGAATCATCTTACATAATTTTCATCTCTTTCAACTGTTAAATGAACTATATTACTAACAATTGAAGGATATCTTTTCAGATCACAAAAAGGAAGAAACATCTTGGGTATATAGCAGAATAAATAGTTTAGATAGATGCATAAGATGGATTAAAATCATTTCCATTTGCATGTCATATAATCAAACACCCTCAAAATCATCCTTATTTGGAAACTGGTCCCATTACCCCCAGTCAGAACCACTACATCAAATGGAAAAGGAGTTGCTTTAAGGTCCAAACCGAGTGGTTTTCCCCCATGTTTTGGCAGCAGAATTCCAAGGCCTCAACAGGTTGATAATTAACATTTTAATTACAATTGAAAGGAGAGGGGAAGTTTATACCTTGTTGAAATTACTAAGGGGCTTGTGGCTTCTTTTGGTTAAAAAAGAATAGATGCTCCATGCCCCCTTTTTCTCTCTAGTATACATTTTTCATACCTAGAAAATATTTGCATTTGTTGGTGGAATGATTCTCTCACACACATAACATGTTTCTATGAAATTCAAATGACATTTATTCCTAGGATGTCCTTTATTGCATTGAGGGTAGAATATCTAATCCCTATTATGATTCCTCCTATTTTCTCTTTATCTAACGGGTTTCAATCTGGATGGAAAATGTATGTAAGATTTTGATCTTCATATCCTCTAGCATACCTCCTATCTCGTTTTTAGTCATCAGGGAGGAGGAAGAGGGACTTAACAAGATTTTGTTTACTCTACTTTTTTTTCTAGTATCCCTTGAATGATTTTGGAAACAGTTTTGATATCATCATAATTGAGATGATATATGTCTCCATTGGCTAGTATGTTGAGATTTTCCATCATTTATTCCATGAATCCCTATAGTAGGGCTAGATTTAAGGAATCTGGATCCAAGGTGCAATTATGCACCCTTCTGTAAATAAACTAAAATCTCTCCTTAAAATATTCCAAAGACTCATTTTCTTCTTTGATCATTCTAAATATCTCGTTTCTAGTATCCCTTTCTTTGCAATAATGCTGGTACTTGTTGTTGAATGATTTATGAATTTTTTCCCAAGTGGTGATGTTGCCCCCTTCTAGGCTCATGAAAAATTGATGGGTTGCATGCTTTAGAGTGGAAGGAAACACTTTTAGATTCTTCTCATTAGTTGTATAGTCGTAAGTATTATATACTACAACAAACTCAAATATGAAAGTGTTTGGATCTTCTTAATCAAACCATAGTAGGGTGGGAGGAAAAATGTGTTGGGCCACAGAAAAGGTATAATTTCCCTCCTTATTTCCTTAATAATGTTATGTTTTTAGGAAATTTTATCCTTAGCTTGTAATAATTCGAGTGAAAAGAATGATAAAAGTAAGTTAAAAATAATATATTAAATGTGATATTTTCTTATTTCAAAAAGGTTGTAATTATGGTAAATCGTTATGCAGATCAGCCTAAATGAATGACTGCTATTCCTCGAGATATTTGAGTGAGATACTGATTGAACCAACGTCGTATTTATAGCAGGTTACAACTTGATGTATGAGCACGATCGAAAAACGAAGGAAATAGGAAATTGATTGTTACTATACATAGATTTATGGTTGAATGAGAAATCCTAAGGATCTTTCAATTCTCAGTATAGCTCTACATTCAGTTTTAAAATGTAATATATAAGACATCAAAGTGAAAGACAAATGTTGTTGATTCATTTTTCATGTTCCGATTTATTATTTCACTTTTACTGTATATTATATACAATGATATGAGTTAATCCCTTTTGAGGTTATTCTATAAAACATTTTGAGTTAATTAATTTGAACGAGATTTTACTTTAGTCTTCTGGATTGAGTTTATCTAGGCAGTACTTCTGGAGACCGTGGGCCCAATCACCAAAGGTATAACTGTCTATTATGTATCATTGATAGTCAGATTACCTTTCCGTAATTTTCATTAGTTATATTAATTTTTATTTTCCTTTTCGTTTATTGTTGGTAATTGATTAAATCCTGTAACTTGAATTCTGCTAAGTGTTTTCCGAAATTATCGATTGGATTGTGTTACACAGATGTAAAGCATGAATGCATGAATCTGAGAAGTTACTTTTGAAATAGATATTTCTAGAATTTGTGTGATTAGTAGTTTTTCCTTATGCATAGGGTTTTCTGAGAAATATATTAAGGTGGTTTGTGAGTTAGAATAGTTTATTTCATCAAAATTGTAACTATAAAAGTAATTGTTTGTTGTTATCATTTATTTCTACAACCGTTGAATTAGGATAATGATTCAGGTAATAGTTATTGTGAACTATGCCATAGTCTAAGACTTTATTATTGTTTGTTGATAGCCTTGAAATAAAAGATGAATCCCAGGTTGATAAAATTAATGAAATAGGATTAAGATTGATTTTTAGAAGTCATATTAGTGCCCAACATTTTGGTGTCGTTGCCGAGGAGGTTGTCAAATTCTATGGTGTGTCTCTAGAAGGTTGGGTATTGAAGACAGAAGGTAAGAACCTACACACGCATTAAGTAAAAATCTCGTGCCCAAAACCCACTTTAAGTCGATGCGATTAGGCTATATAAGTGTGTATCTAGTTTCTTTTCCAATTTTTAGTTGAGTATGTATTCAATTTTCTTCCGATTTAAAGTATTGATGCAATTGTGTATTTAATTTATTTTCCGATTTAAAATATTTATGTGTATTAAAGAGTTAGTCTAAGTGTGTACAGATAAGAAAAAGAATAAGGTAGCAATAGAACGAAAACGAACCCCAAAAACCACAAATTCTTAGGGACCGGTGAGTCTTGGGAGGGCGATCTTTGTTGATGAAATTATCTAAAAATTTGAGTCTCAAGCATTATTAGGACCCAAAAAACGTCTGGGAAGGGCTCTACTGCAATCCCTCAAGCGGAAAAATCACCAACTGCATCTCACACTGAGATTCACAGTAAAAATAAAGGATTTGAGCAAAGATTTCAAAGCACATTTGTTCGACATTCTAGGCCTTCACAAGAGGGAAATTCTTGTAATTTAAAAGAAGGAGAAGGAGAAAACAGTGGAGCAGATCCATGGTCCTTGGGATCTAGATCTCCTATGATCTTGATAGAAGGAAACACACCTGATATTCTAGACTTAGGCAGTGAAGTGAAACCCCCTAGAGAGCCAAGTAATATCCATAACTCCCCTGCTTAAATAATACCTCCTGACCAAGAAATACCTGAAAATTATTGGAAGATATTTGATCATATGGAAACTCAAGAACAAAAAAAACAAACCTTGACATTGGAATATCCTATTGTCGATCCATTAGCTAATGCCTTAATGAAGGCCATCCCTTTACAAAATATTCCAACATTTCAGGGGATGACCTCAGAAAATCCATATGCCTTCTTATTTTAATTTGATGTCTTGTGCAGAGAATCATACCACCGATCCAAAAATATTAAATTTGTTCCCTTCTACTTTGAAGGAGGCGGAATTATGATGGTTTATGGGCTTGGGAGGGGGCACTATCGATTCTTAGGATGTAATGAAAAATTCAATCCTTACAAAATATCAATATTACTAATGATACATGGATTTAAAAGATGAAATATTTAAAATGAATGCAAAAGACAATGAAAATTTAGAGGAATACATTGCTAGATTTCAGTACAACTTTGAAATATCCCCATACACTACCTTACCAAAAGAAGTATTAAAAGTTGCTTTGATAAAAGGCATGAAATACGAATGGATAGAAACATTGAATTTAATGGGTGAAGGAGATATTTATCAGGAAGAATATGAAAACATTGCTAAACTGTGTATCAGGTGTTCACATGGCAACAGATGAGCCAGATCTGGAGTACGAGATCTCCTCACCAGAATCAGCAAAACCACTAGAGGAGATGTAACACGAACATAAATTGGTAATATTTTAGAAGATTTTAAAACTGATATTTTGGGCACGCTAACTACACATCTAGATGTTTTGCAGGCTAAAAAAATCAAGCTGAGGTATAGCAAGCAATTTTCATATTCTATCCATGATGCCGAAAGAAACACATGGAGAGGGAACGCAAATGGACATGGTTCGAACTTGCGCTATTTTCACTAAAGAGAATTTAATGGATCAATGTCCATCTCTCCCAGGATTAAAATTCATACTCAAAGAAGCCGAGGAGGAAACAAAACCTATATACCTGATGGCTTAACGTCGACAATGAAAATCACGTCCTCCAGATATGATGAAAGATCCCTCCTCATTTTATTCTGGCTAATACATGCAAAAAATAATCATATAAATGTATGGCAAGGACAATGAACCTTTAATTCCGCCTAACAATTTCAGTCATATCCTACTTCACCATGGATGAATCAATCTTTTTCTGGATCACCATGACCAAATTCCCAATATCCTACCCCATTGTGGCAAAATAAAGTTACCAACTCCTATCCCACTCAATGATTTAACACACCTGCACAGAATTTGATGATGCCTCCAAACTAAAAGCATCCTACAAGATTGGTAAATCCATAACTAGGGTCGATCCCTAAATCTAAACCCACACTGCCATCTCCATTTAAGTTACCTCCTTATCCTCAACCTTTGATGCATCCTCAACTACCAGCTCAGCCAAATCCTAACCCCAACAATAGACATGTATAGTATGTGCAAATCGTTGAAAATCCGGTCTATGAAATGAAACCTTAGGATGTAATGAGCTTAGGCTGAGGTCTAGATGCATTGTTTCTCCTAAAGAAAATAATAATGATAAAGAGCAAGAAAACAGTAAAGAAGAAAACACTATGATAAATGATTCGACTGTGTTATTTTAGAAACAAAGCCAACAAAAAACACATTTGAGCAACAGAACCCTGAAAAATTCATAGCTACTTCCCCTTTATTCCTTGAAAGACTCATGATAACCAAACCAAAAATTTACCCCGAGCTTGATATTTTAGGGGAATTGAAAAACTTGAGTATAAAGATTCCACTCCTGCAAGCTATACGCAATATATTGACCTATGCCAAAATAATCAAGGAGCTATGCAGGAAAAATCCTGGGAGAAAACGAAAAGATCCACCCATAGTTTCACCCTCATTTCAGGAAAACAGGTTCTTGTTAAATATGATCACCCAGGAAGTTCTATCATAACTGTCCAAATACAAGGCTACAATTTTCCAAACATGTTGGTAGACTTAGGAGAAACTATTAATCTTCTGACCTATGAGACCTGTAATATATTGGGTATCACAACTTTAAAACCAACCTCAATCCTGTTAGAATTAGTTGACAGGTCAATGGTCAAGCCTGAAGGAAATTTGGAAGACATTATTGTCTCTGTAGACTCCTGGGAATATCCTATAGAAATCTTGGTCATCAACCCAAGAAGTAGACTAGATGGACATCCGCTGATACTAGGAAGACTATGGCTAGCAAAAATAGATGCATATATAGGATTTTGAGATGGAAACATGACAATTGCGAGAGGAAACGTTGTCAAGAATATTATTTTGTATCCTCTGGATAAACTGAGTCTGCCTGCTGTAAATTTTCAGTTATGCCCTCCTAGATACTAAGAATACAATTTGTGTTCGCCCCTTTCCCTAGATGAAGCTATGGGACTTAAATATCAATTATAAGATGATGTAATCAACAAGTTCATCAATAAACCAGCTGTTATTAGAATCCCAACATGCCAAATACTAAAAGCTCTGCTTGATAATTACGCATAAGGATATCCCTTAGAAAATTTAAATGACAATCATATTCCCACAACTGTTGTCCATAACAACATCCCAATTGAAATAGAAAAAAGGAAAACCCTTAATATTAATGATGGTCTGGAAAAACATCAGCAACAGAGATTGGTTGAGGTTCTCCATAAATACAAGAAATATGTTGACTGGGAATATTCAGACATGAAAGGTATTGACCCTCAGCTATCTACCTATCACATCTGCTCTATTTGGAAACCCTAAAGGAGGTTGAATCCACACCTCAGAGACATTGTGAAACAAGAATTACAGAAACTATTAGATGTAAAATTTATATACCCAATTTCAGATAGCTAGTGGGTTTCCTCATTGGTAGTCGTCCCCAAGAAAAATGGGAAATGGAGGATTTGTGTAGATTACAAAGAACTCAATAAGGCTACCCAAAAAGGCCATTTTCCCCTTCCTTTCATAAACCAAGTCCTTGATACTTTAGCTGGAAAGAAATTATTTTCTTTTCTAGATATCTTTAGTGGCTACAATCATATTCAAATTTCTCTGGAAGACCAAGATAAAACCACGTTTACTTGTCCATGGAGGACATTCACATATAGGGTTCTACCCTTTGGACTATGCAATGCTCCCACAACCTTCCAAAGAGAAATCTTGAGAATTTTTTCTCACCTAATTAATGAGGGACGTGAATTGTATATGGAATATTTTACCTCATTTGGGGATGATTTTGATCAAGCTCTAAAAAAAAAAGTCCTTGAACATTGTATCACTACTAGATTGTGTTTAAGTAATGAAAAATGTTGTATGATGATGACTGAAGGTGTAGTTTTAGGGCTTTACATTTCTGCTACAAGAATCCAGGTGGATCTAGCCAAGATTGAGGTAATCCTTAAACTACCTATGCCCCACACATAAACAGAGGTACGCAATTTTCTTGGTTATGCAGGGTATTATCACAGGTTTATAGAACATTTTTCAAAGATAGATACACCTTTATACACTTTAACATGCAATATCAAATTTGAATGGTATGGCAATTGTGATGTTGCATTTGCAGGTCTCAAAGAACTCCTTTCGATAACACGAATATTAAGAGGAACAAACTGGGAACTACCTTTTCACATCTCCTCAGATGCATCAGACACAACCATAGGTGTTGTTCTAGGGCAAGAGGATGATAGAAAACCTTATGCTATCTACTATATTAGTGAAAACCTCACTCTTGCTGAGTGAAATTATATAGTAACAGAAAACGAATTTTTAGTTGTTATTCACGCTATTAATAAATGTCAACAATTTATAACATGCTATCCATTTTTCTATACACTGATCACTCTGCTATTAGATATTTAGCTAACAAACCCATTACTAATGGCTGGGTGGCTTGATGGTTATTGTTTTTGCAGGAATTTGATATCACCATCAAGAATCGACCAGGAAAAGAAAAATGCATGGCCGAATTCCTGTCTTGAGTACCTAAAGTAGATGACCATGAGTCAGTGGATGACCAATTTCCAGATGAGCATCTATTTTCCATGACAATAAAAACACCCTGGTACGCTGGTGTGGAAAACTACATGGTGGTAGGAAAATTACCAACACATCTCTCTATCACCACGAGAAAGGAAGTTGATCATACAACACATATGGTTCAGTGGGTATATTTTCCACACTAGTTTTGATTTTCAATTTCAAAGGTGTATCAAAGAAGATGAAGTTTATGACATCCTGAGGGAGTGCCATGAAAAAGCCTGTGAAGGACTCTTTGTAGACCGCTGAACTAGACATAAATTTCTTCAAATGGGCTGCTATTTTCCCACAATATTTAAAGACATGAAAAAGTATGTTCAGGCCTATGGTAGTTGTCAACGAATGGGTCGTCCTGGCCAAGATGATGAAATGCCCTTACAACCGCAAGTGGTGGCGGAACCATTCGAAATATGGGCACTGAACTTTATTGGTCCATTTAACTCGTCATAAAATTAGATAGTGTACATATTGCACGGATTATGTAACAAAATGGGTTCAAGAAGTAGCCTTGCCAAGAGCTACGGAGGAGGTAGTGATTAATTTCTTGTTTGAAATTTTTGTACGATATGGATTACCAAGGGAAGTAATAACAGACGAAGGGCCGCAATTCACAGGTCATAATATTTCAGCCACTCTTCGGAACTATCATATCAGGAATAGAATTACTTCCCCATATCAACCCAGGAAAATGGATAAGTGGAAAGCACTAACAAGGTCTTGGAAGAAATTATGACTAAAATCATATCCGCAAATCGTCGAAATTAGGAAACCAAGCTCCCTGAAGCACTATGGGCATAACAGACAACATGGAAGAACACTACTAGCCATTCATCATATCACCTTGTCTTCGGAAAAGAGCCCATTTTTCCAATAGAATTTGAAATAAAGATTCTCAAAACTGTGAGGGAAATCAGATTGGATTTTATAGAAGCCCAAAAAAAGTTCCTACAACAACTTAATGAGTTGGATGAAGCACATATGTTTGTTGTGGAATTCACTGCCACTATACAACAACAAAGAGATAAATGGCATGACCAACTGATTAAAAGGAAATCATTTCAAATAGGATATTGGGCATTGCTATATGATTCTAGGTTCCACTAATTTCCAGGGAAATTACAAACAAGGTGGCTCGAGCCGTACAAAATCAAATAATTCCACAATAATGGTACTGTAAAATTAAACACCATAGATGGATCTGGTATGTCCTTCCTAGTAAATGGACATCGGCTACAACTTTACCATCAACTTCTCACAAAGGAGTCTTTTTACCACGAGATAAGCAATGATCTTGTTTTTCAGATCTTAGCTAACTGGGGTAGAAACCCATCAGCTTCATCTTCATAAATATGATTTTATTTATCAAACTCCGTATATAATGTACATATGTTTTCTTTACGAGTTAATTAAATTTATTGTTTTTCTTTGTTTCTTTTGATATATTTTTTCTTCTCTCTTGATAATAAAAATAAAGGGGTAATGAGGCCTTGGGCACAATTGTTGCTCCCTTCAGCACAATTGATGTTCCCTTTCTCTTTTATAGCTATTTTTCCCGTCAGCACAATTGTTGTTTCCTTCGACACAATTTTTGTTCCCTCCAGCACAATTGTTTTTCCCTTTGGTATGATTGTTGTTCCCTTTACGCCAAACCATTTCTAATGTAATTAAATCCAATATTTGAAAGGGAACTTAAAAAGTATTGATATTTATTTTATCATGATGATAAAAATAATGCCTTATCTATCACCCCATGAGGAACATTATCATTAGGGGAATTTTGAGGTCTAAAATAGGCCTCCTAAGGAAATTATAAAATAATAGTGAAATAATAAAATAATATTTGATTACATCATCAAATTTCAGAGGCAAAAAGGAAAAGACTACTTTTTCAACTCATATTTTCAACTTATCTCCCAAAGTTTTTACTCAATTTCAAGCCAGAGTACTCGTTGGATGAAAATTTTAATTCATCATCCAAGGAGTACCCCTGTTTCATACTTCTGATGGGTCTTGCCACATGAAAAATGAGAAATACATGAAAAACATGATTGCAATCACATTTTTTATGTATTTCTCATTTTTCGTGTAACAGGGTCCATCAAAAGTATGCAACATGGGTACTCCTTGGATGAAGAATTAAATTTTGCATCCAATGAGTCTCCCATTCGAAATTTGAGTAAACACTTTGGGAGATAAGTTGAAAATAGAGTTGAAAAAATTGTTTAATTATTTAATTATTTTATTTTCTTTTTACCCTTTTACTTAAAAAATGGTGAATCATCCCCCATGTTTGACATCATCATCTTGAATCCTATTGGTTCTTATAAAGTGTATTTTTTTGTACATTTTTCCTAAGAGGCCCATTTTAGACCTCAAAATTCCCCTAATGTTTACCCTCTGGCACATCCTATTTTAAATATTTTCTTATATTCGAATCTTTCTGAAAGAATTATAAATTGTTCATGATCTATCATTGCCATAGAAGTTTTGTCTTTTGTGTACATATTTAAATGGTGATTCTCTCTTAATATAATAAAGGGTTGACACATATTTTATTTGGCATCCTTTTTCTTCCTTGCGCCATCCTTAAAATCTTAAGGAGTTGATGAGCCACCCTTGATGAATAAAAATATCATTTTTTCAAAAACAATATGACACTTAGAGCTATATTTCCTCAAAAGGATAGGGGGTCTCATCAAGAGCTAGCTGTTGGGCCGAGAATAAGGTACGTTTCACCATATCTTTACCACGAATTATTATGTACTTCTACGAATTTTCCCCTCATCTTAGAAATAAAGGAAAGGCAATTAATGTAAAGTCAGGAAAAAATGAACTGATGATAAAAGGGGTGTTTAACAATGAAAAATTGACCTGTTGTATCTTTATTAACATGGAAACAAAGCAGCTAAACTGATGATAACCGAAAGACAACTGAAAAGAGAGGAAAATAGGATCATGATGGCTCCCATGGGCCGACAGAAGATGGAAAGGCACATCCACGCTTGGAGAACTCAAATGACAGCCACGAGCTGTAGAATCCCGTATGGAAAGGACCCATTACCACTATTGAATTCACCTTTAAAAGGCTAGAGATGAACAAGATAGATAGATCTGAATAGAAATTTTCTTTTGTAATAGATGTATCAGGACATAATTGTCTAGTTGTGTCAATGTATTAATCTCCAACTTAATAAATATTTTGGCATTTTTGAATAGTCAATATCTGAGTTTCCTTAGCGGTAGGCTTCTGGTGGCTTTGGGCCCAGTCCCGGGATTTTTCTCCGCTACTTATGTGCTATACGTTTGATTACAAAACTTGCGTTTCCAGTCATCTAATGCATTTGGTGAGATATCATTTAATTGGTTGAATTGTGAACATAAGATTCTATGGTTTTCACTTTCATTAGAATAGTTCATCGTTCATGCTTTCTTTCTTACCATAAATGTTTCCATAATCGTTAGGATTCTTTCATAATTTCCCAATGATTTTATAATCATTTGATTAATTTTATAATGACTGCTGCTGAATTATGTATATAGTTAAATTTGGATCTTTTCATTACCATTACGAGGCAACCGGTTGCTGTTTGATTCTGAAAGGTGTTATTTATTAATTTAAAAGATAATTCCATTGAAAATTTTAGATAAAAAATTGTTGTTCAATTTATTAGAGCTGTTGTTCAATTTATTAGGACTGTTGTTCAATTTGTCACAGTATGTTGTTCAATCGTAGTTTTCTTTTTTCAGCTAGAATAGTCATTTCTGCATATGCCTAGAACAGAGTAGTCAAAAGACTTCTATAATTCCCTTCCAATTTGATTTGATTGAACTCGAGAATTAGATAGTCTTCCTTATGATAATTTAGAGTAGTTTTCCTTTGATTTCACTTGCATATAATTTTCTTACACTCTTGAAATAACAAGACTTTCCCTGGGTTGATAACTAAATGAGAAGCATTCAAGTTTCCTGTAAAAAATCATCTTTATGAACCAACATTTTTGGCAATGTTTCTGGGGAGAGTGTTTAAGAGTGATGTCCTTTATTTATTTTCCCTTTAGCTGCGAAGAATTGGGTATTGAAAATGAGAGGTAAGAACCTGCGTACCAGCAAGAAAAATTCTAGCTCTCCAACCAGCTTTGCAGAAATTGTGCAGAGATTAGTAGGATAGGTGCTCTTGTTTTATTACTAGGAAGAAAAAGATAGAAACAAATCAAAATCCCCCACTTAAATCCACAAAAACAAAAGGACCGGTGATCCTTGGTAGAACAAAATATATAAATGAAATCATTAAGAAGGTTGAATCCTAGGCATTTGTAGGACCCAAAACTATTCCTAATCAAAGTCCTACTACACTCCCTTAGGCAGCAACCTCATCATCTGCAGCAGACATCGAGATTCATAGTGAAATAGAAGGGTCTTAAAAAATCCTTCAGACTTCTAATCATGTAAGTCTCGACCCTTCGAGAGAGGGAGGTTCTTGCAATTTACAAGAAGGATAAGGAGAAACCAGCAGTGCAGTACAGGTAATAACTCCAGATCCTAGATCCCATGAGAGAGTGGGTGAAACAGAGAAACCCAGCGTCCCAGATTGGGGAAGTGATGTATGGCTTCCTCCACATCCACTCCCTAATTCCGCTGAAATTATTCCTCCTAAACAAGAAATCCCCGAATATTATTGGCATATCTTTGATCAAATGGAAAAAAACCAAAACTAGAACCAAAGGCATACATAAACATTATAATATCCCATTGTTCATCCAGCTACAAATGCCCCTATGAAATCCATTCCATTACAAAACATTCCCAGCTTCCATGGGTTGACCTTGGAAGATCCCGATGCATTTTTATTTGAATTCTATCTCTTATGTAGGGGATATGACTATATCACTGAACCTCAGAAATTGAAACTATTTCCATCTACCTTGAAGGGAACATCATTATGCTAGTTCATGGGGCTCAGTGGAGGAACCATTAATAACTGGGATCAGATGAAGAACATTTTTCTTAACAAATATCAAGACTATTGCCGAACTTGAGAATTAAAAGATGAAATCTCCAATATGTCTCCAAAGGACAATGAGACATTAGAAGAATACGTCAAAATATTTGAATATAACTTACAAAGGTTTGCATATACTACACTATCTAAAGATATCTTAAAAGAAACAATGATTAAGGGAATGAAAGAAAAATGGGTTGAAACACTTAACATAATGGGGAAAGGGGACATCTATCAAGAAGAATACGATGATATTATTTCGCTATGTATCAGGTGTTCTCGGGGTAATATGTGAAGTATCCAACCGGGCGAGACTCAGCTACAAGGAACCCTAAGCAGTCTAGTGGCAACATGACCATAGCAGAATTTGGTAATATTTTAGAATATTTCAAAACTAATATCTTGGGCACCCTATCAATGTAGCTAGATGTGGTACAAGCCAAGAAGAAGCAAGATATAGTAGAACAAAACTTGGTCGTCTTTTTCCCACACTGTCGGAAGAAGCACAACCAATAAGAATGTCCATTTGACATGGTCCAGGCATGTGCTATTTGTACTAAGGACCATGCCACCGACCATTTCCCTTCGCTTTCAGGGATGAAAGTAGTTTTTGAAGAAGCAGAAGAAGAGAAACAACCAGTCTATCTAATGAACCAGCATCGACAATGGCATGCATGA
This sequence comes from Pinus albicaulis, assembly GCA_034641835.2. NCBI lineage: Eukaryota > Viridiplantae > Streptophyta > Pinopsida > Pinales > Pinaceae > Pinus > Pinus albicaulis. The sequence goes on from CM076582.1 coordinate 1,135,262,528, forward strand.
CCGAGTATGCCACAAGACCTGCCTCAATTATTTTCTTCTCCACAGTTTAACCGTCATAACCCTGCAACAGCTTGGCATAACCAATCACCTTTCTCTACTTGGCCATCTCAATCATTTCCTATGCCTCCTTTGCCAACACAACCCTCTTCAGGTAATAATTTTCCAAGTTTTCCTTTTTCTCCCCTTTACTGGCAAAAAAATCCCTATGAATCCCAGTGGTTGGCCTCCCCTTCATAAGCCACAAATTGGCCTCAGAGCTACTAGCGGCCTCTGGGAATGACCAACCTATTGATGGGGACAAGGGTCCAAAATCAACATACATTGCCAGCTCCATACCCAGTCCAGCACAACCCTCAGCCTATCATGTGGCCTCAATTTCCAGCTCAACCCAATCCTAATCCTAACAACATGCCAGTTCAGCTAATTCAAATTGTTGAAAACCCAAACCCTGAAACTGAAAAGAAGCAATGAAATGAACTAAGGTTGAGATCAGCGCGTGTTATTTCACCAGCAGAAGATATAACCCTACCACAACTTGAATCTGGAACTCTGACAGAGCCTAGATAAACAACTATGACTGAAACAAAGGTAGAACAAGGGAGGAAAGTATTTTACCAAGGGAAACCTAAAAACCTTATAATTTATCCCCCTCCATTCCCTAAAATATTAACACTACCTAGGCCGATATTTTCCCTAGATTTCGATATCCTAGGGGAGTTAAAGAACCTTTGCATTAAAATTCCTCTTTTACAGGCTATACAAGACATTCCTATCTATGCCAAGACAAGTAAAGAGTTTTGCGGAAAATAACAGGTGAGGAAAGAAAAAACTCTACCCATTGTTCATGTGGTAGGGGCACTATCAGACTTACTGTTGGGTAAGGAAACACCTGTGAAATATGAGGATCTATGGAACCCCATAGTAACTATGCAAATCTATGGTCACTCCTTTCCAAACACATTGGTGACTTAGGGGTGGGAATTAATAGCTTAACTATAGAGACCTGTGAGAAGTTAGGCATAACAATGTCAGAACCCACAACTACCTTGCTGGAACTTGCTGACAGATCTGTTATCAAACTAGAAGGAATATTACAAGACATCCTGGTTTTTGTAGACTCATGGGAATATCCAACTGAATTTTTAGTTATTAACCCAAAAATTAGGATGGACAGACACCCCCTGATACTTGGTCAACCTTGGCTAGCAACAACTAATGCTTACATATGCTTCCAGACAGCCAGCATGACCATTGCTAGAGGTGATTCCATAAAAAAAATTATCATTTACCCACTTGCCAATCCAAGTCTACCCACGGTAAATATTCACAGGCATCCACATACATAATATTAGAATCACGATTTCCATTAGACCAAAACCTGCAGGCTTTATTCTACCTTACAATCATTAGAGTTAGGATCCACGAGAGGCGGTTAGTCCATATCACAAAACACATGGGGAGCATTGAACCCAATGTCCAACAATCTCCCCGCAATGCGAGCTGGGTAAGTTTCGAACTCGAGACTTGTCGCTTTGATACCACTTGTTTGTTGGAAATTGGGTTCAATTCTCCCCGTGTGTTTCGTGACATGGACTAACCGCCTCTTGTGGAACCTAAATTTGGAAATTGTAAGGGAGACTGAAGCCTGCGGGTTTTGGTCTAATGGAAATCGTGATTCAAATAAGAGGTATCAAAAAACGAAGAAGAAGGGTTGACCATAGAATAATTTTCTAATGAGGCAATCAGGCTTATAAAAGAGCTCAAGGATGAGAAGATTCATTCCAATACTCTTGAAGGACAAGTTCAAGGTCTCAAAATTGAAGTTGAAGAACACAAATGTATTGAAGGGTCACTTCAAAAGAAGTTGGAAGAAAGAAACCAAGAAAGGGAAGCATTATAAGACGAAATAGTCTCGCTGTGTAAGGAAGTGAAGAAGGGAAAAACTGTCCAAAACTATGCTAACAGCTGAACGGCATTGGAAGAACTCATCAACAATCAACGATCTTACAATGACATAACTTCCCTTGGTTACAAAGAAGAATAAGCAAGACCTTTTACAACAAAATACAATGAACCTATGAGATCTGACATGCATGTAGAATTCATTGGATAAGATTTGCAAGAACATCCTTGGAAGATGATTCCTTGACGAAAATTTCCATCCAGGTATCAACAGGAGAAGAGAAAACCATTGGCTCGGGGGGGCTCAATGAAATCAGTCAAAGACAACCCCAATCCACTCCATCAAAAAGGTGTTTATTGTATAAATTGCTCATGCGGGTAATGTTATATAAGAGAAATAGGAAGATCTTTCAAGATTAGGCTCAAAGAACATGGAGCTCACATCAGGATTGGGAGAACCAAAACCTCAGCACTGGCAGAGCACTCGAATAAAACTCTCCACCACATTTTCCTAGAATATGCTAAAGTAATAGCCAATGAAAAGCACTATTATAAATGGAAAATACGAGAGGCACTTGAAATCATCAAGCATCCAAAAAACCTCAATAGAGATGGAGGTTTAGAAGTCAACAGAAATTGGGTCCCCTTGTTTTCCCACTCTTAAACTTGTCCTTTTCCCTGTTTTCACCCTAGTCATACTCTTCGTTCCTCTTCTCGCCACCTCCCTCAACTTCCCTTCTTTTATAGCTTAGAATGTTGCCAACTCTTAAACCCACCACCCCCCCTTCTTTGCTTTCTTCTTTTCCTTCCCTCTCCATTCAATAACCCTTCCTTCGCTTAAAAATTAAAACCCTTAGAACCTTCATCCTTCTTAATAAATAATAATGAATTTAATACATTTATATCAATTTTTAATTTAATATCATTAGTAATAGTTATTTTAACTAATACTAGTTTTATTAAATTAATAATTGACATTAATCTTAATAAGTTATCCTTTGAACCTTAAAATGTATTAAAACTTTAATTAATAAATATTATAACTAATAATTAATTTTAATATCCTTAAAATAGAAATAAATAAATAAACAAAATAAAAAATAAAAAACAATCTTTAAATTCAAACATAATAGATAAACCATTCCCACCTTTTAAGATCTCTTTAAATTAATTTATATTGGTTTAATATAAACAATACATTAATAATACTTAAAACATATGAATACATTATCCTTAAGTTAGGTTTAATTAATCCTTAAAATATTACAAGAATTTAGGCTAATCTTTATTGGAAATTGATAAACTTTGCTTATAACAAAAATAGAAACTTTAAATAATTTATTTAATTCTATTAAATACTAAATATTGTAGGGTTGGTCGGCCTTCATCCTGCATTCTTGTGTATATATATTTGATGTCTTTCCTCCTCTCTTTTCAATAGGATTTGTCCTGATGATGGGTCTTGTTCTAAACCCAAAACGTAGATGCAAAAATGCTCACTATGGAGATTCCGAACTCAACAACTCAAAACTCACACCACATAAATCTGAAATCTATAGTAGGCATATTTTTCATGGCTATTGTTATTCAGGTGGAAAATTTGGTCATAAAGCAGTAGAATGTCGCACGTACCCTAGGAACCAATACAATTCGAGGAGATCCTTCAAATATGAACCTCCCAGGGCTCAAAGAAACATTAATAGATTTGAACATTTAAGAAATAATATGGAATGTTACAAATGTCAAAACTTTGAACACAAAGCCAGAGACTGCAGAATTGAAAATCCTCCAAAAGAATCTTCGAAGCCACAGAATGAACGAACATGGAAGAAGAAGAAGATTGATAACTGTGATATCTCTCTCAATGCTCAAAACAAAAACGATGTGTGGTATGTTGATAGCGGTTGCTCAATGCATATGACTGGAGATAGAAGGAAATTTGTATCTCTGAAAGAGAAGAAGGATGGAACTGCATCCTTTGGAAATGATGGATCTTCAAATGTTATAGGATCAGGTACCATCACTCTTAAAAGAAAAGATGTTATAGCCAAGGATGTTCTATTGGTTGAAAAAATGAATCACAATCTGCTTAGTGTTGGCCAAATGTGTGATCAAGGACACACAATGCTATTGAACTCCACAAAATGTAAAATCAGGAAAGGTAGGTATGGTAAAATTTTGGCTACAACAAGTCGAGCTCCAAACGACATATATGTTCTGGATGAAGCAACTAAAGCATGTATACTAGCTAAAGAAGATGAAATCTAGTTATGGCACAAAAAAATGGGTCACATAAACTTTGAAAATCTTGTCAGGATAAGAAAAAAGGAAGCAGTACGAGAAACGCCGAAAATTTCAAAACCTTCCAACACACTATGTGAGGCTTGTTGGCACGGCAAGCAGACAAAAGTTCAATTTAAAACAAAAGAACACTTTGCATCACATCCATTGGAATTGATAGATACTGATCCTGTGAGAACAAAAGGCTTAGATGGAGAATTATATTTCATGTTAATGATAGATGACTATACCAGGATGACATCCACCAGTTTCCTAAAGAAAAAATCTGAAGCATTTGAGTGATTTAAGATCTACAAGGAGTTGGTCGAAAATGAAACTGATTTGAAAATAAAGTATCTAAGGTCAAATAATGGCGTAGAATTCACTTCCAAATTATTTCAGTAATACTGTGATGAAAATGTAATAAGAAGATAATTTTCAACAGAACGAACACCTCAACAAAATGGAGTTGCTGAAAGAAAGAATAGAATCGTACAGGAAATGGGTAGAACAATGTTGAAGGAATAAAAATTGGATGAAAAATTTTGGTTCAGGCAATTGATATGAAAATCTTCATTATCAATCGAAGTCTCCTCAGAAATAATTGCAACAAGACCCCATATGAATTATGGAAAGGAAAACTAGCTAATGTAAAATATTTCGGAATCTTTGGAAGAAAACGTTATATCAAAAGAGAAGATCAACATTTAGATAAGTTTGAATCACGCATTGATGAAGGCATATTTGTTGGTTACTCATGCAAAATAAAGGCCTATAAATGATATAATCTAAGACGAAAACAGATAGTGGAGAGCATAAATGTTACATTTGACAAAGATGGTGTTCTAACGAATAATGATGAGGATCTAGAATATTTGAAACTTGAGACAGAGGCTGAAAAAGACACAAATAAAATTATAGAACAAGAAGCAACTATCAACCAGGAAGAAGTAAATAATGATCATCAAGATATACCAGAACAACAACAAAAAGCTCCTTTAAAGAGAAAAAAAGAATGGATTCAAAAGAACCATCCATCAAATCAAATCATTGGTGACATAAACGAAGGTCAACAGCTTTGTTCATCATAACAATCTCACATTGCTTTTATATCAACCTTTGAGCCTAGTAGTTTTGAGGAAGCCAACCAGAATGGACATTGGGTAGCAACTATGAATGAAGAATTGGATCAAATCGAAAATAATAACACCTGGGAATTAGTTAGATGACCAAAAGATAAAAATGTCATTGGGACTAAATGGGTGTTCAGGAACAAATTGAACGAAGATGGATAAGTTACTAGAAACAAAGCAAGATTGGTTTGCAAAGGCTATGCACAAGTGGAAGGAATTGATTTCGAAAACATTTGCACCAGTTGCCAGAAAGGAAGCCGTCAAAATGTTTCTCACCTATGCATGTTCAAGAAAAATCAAAGTCTACCAAATGGATGTTAAGTCAGCATTTCTGAATGGTGAATTAGAAGAATAAGTTTACATCGAACAACTTGAAGGTTTTCTACTATCAGAAAAAGAATAATATGTTTGTAGGTTAAAGAAGGCTCTATATGGTCTCAAGCAGGCTCCTAGAGCATGGTATGCTCGTCTTGATGGATATCTACATCAACAAGGGTTTAAGAAAGGTATTTTTGATAGAAATATTTATGTACAAATAGATAAAGATAATTTAACAATCGTTGAGGTATATGTGGATGATATAATATTTGGTAGCAATGATAATCAACTAAGTAAGAAATTTTCTACAAATATGAAAAGTGAGTTCGAGATGTCTTTACTTGGTGAGCTGACATACTTCTTAGGGCTTCAAATATCTCAGCAAGAGAAAGGAATATTTATATTTCAAGCCAAGTACATCAAGGAAATTCTCAAGAAATTCAAAATGGAAGATTGCAAAGCCATCCTTACTCCCATGGTAATAGGTTACAAATTGAGCATAGACGACTCATCTAAGGATGTGGATCAGAGGTTGTACAAATCTATGATTGGTAGTCTTCTATATGTAACAGCCTCTCGGATAGATGTTATGCAAGAAGTTGGACAAGTAGAAATATATCTAGCAGCACCCAAAGAATCACATATTATTGCTTTCAAAAGAATTCTTTGATATCTAAAGGGCACAGAAGAATATGGCTTGTGGTATCCCAAGGGTAGAAATCTCATTATTCAAGCCTTTACAGATGTTGATTGGGCAGGAATCGTTGATTATTTTAAGATTACTAGTGGAGCAACATTCTATCTAGGTGGTTGTCTTGTATCATGGTTGAACAAAAAGAAAACCTCAATCTCGTTATCTATAGCGGAAGCAGAATACATTGCAGCAGCAACATGTTGTACTCAAGTGCTTTGGATGAAACAAAATTTGCAAGATCTTCACGTAAAATTTAGTGAGCCTATTCCCATATTTTGTGACAACACTAGTGCCATCAACATCTCCAGGAATCTTGTCATGCATTAAAAAAAAAACACATTCCGATCAAATATCATTTTGTTAGAGAACAAGTCACTGAAAAGAATATCAAACTTGAGTATGTTGGTACAAAAGAACAAATTATTGATATCTTCAATAAACCTTTACCTCATGAAGCATTTGAATATCTTCGCCAGAAGCTTGGGATTCTCCCAAGTTCTCATTAGATTTCCCTTATTCAGAATATAAAGGGGGAGTGGAAGTGTGTACAGGTCAGCAGGATGGTTGTGTGTCAAGGGGAGTGGAAGTGTGTACAGGTCTGCAGGATGGTTGTGTGTCAGGGGGAGTTACCCTTTGCCATTGATGTCAAAGGGGGAGAGAATGTTGTAGGAAGAGGTCTCATGATCGTAGGGGGAGTACTTGTGTTGCCATCAATGCCAAAGGGGGACATTGTTGATTAACAGTTGTCATTGATGTCAACCCAAGCAGCACCAGGGGATACCCAAATATTGCATGGGAATTTTGACCTACAAAATTACTATATTCCGAGTCAAGAATATTTTTAATGGTTTCTACTTGTCGAGATTTTTCCATTGATATATGGCATGCCACATAATTCTTCACAGTTTGAGAGATATTCATGTTTGAAGTTTGTAACCCCAATTAGTGGGATAAAAACCCAAGGGGTTGTGGCATGGGTCATTGAAAATTCAATAATTAATAATTTTTAATCTCCTAAAATCCCTCCCACTTTCACTTGTTGAAGCGCCCTCTAAACCTAAGCATTTATATAAATTGTGATCTTCATATCCTCCTTATGCGGGGATTTCGCTACCTAAAATAGGTCATCATGGTGTTTGCACTCTAACTTTGTTTCTATGCAGGTTTAGAAGTTGAGATGTTTATGAGGTGAAGAGGAAATCCTAAAGCAGATCTTGTAAAAATTTCAGATCAGGTTGCACAACATTTTCAGAGATATGATCTGTGGAAGTCAATGTTTTTGCAGGCTCCTAAACTTAATCGCAAAGAAGTGACCTTGGAAAAATTGTCATAAATCTCTCTCTGAGTATCAGATTGGAATTTTGTAAAGAGTGGAAGATAGTGCATGGAATATAGTATTTTCTGTATCACTTTCAGAGACAAATGAAGAAACAGTGACATGTGGCACACCATACAATTTCGCTCCACTGAAAAATTCCATAACTAGGTCATTGTGAAATATTGGGTATATCTCTCTCTTGAAGAATCCAAATTGGATTAGACCTATGGCATTGGAAATAAGGCTTAGATTAATACTACTAAATTTAAAATCACATATTGGGGAGCTAAAATAATAGAGATACACCAGATTCAATATCGAGATCCTAGAACGCAAGAAAAAGCTAGATCATGTGTTGTCAAGGGTTGCAAAGAACCAGACTTTCTAGGGCAGCAAAGCAAAGCAAGGTACAAAAAAGGTTAGCATGACAAGAGTAGCAATAAAGGTGCAGAAAAATAGCAAGAAGTTTAGCACATGAAGTCTTCAAGTGGAGAACACTGCATACAACCATTGTAAAGGTATCATTGTACTAAGTCATTGTAAATGCATCATTGTAAAAATTGTACGTGTCTATTTTCCAAGAGTTGAAGAGGTGGTGTCGGGAGGTCTAGGATCATCATTAGGTGGTTGTGTCATATTTTTGGTTATGGTATAGTGTGTCTTCTTCTTGTACATCATTCTATATCATTGTAAAGTGGACCATTTTCCCTGGTACGATAGTCCATTCTTGTTTTATTCTTCTATATGGTGGTAGGCTAGTGCTAGGTTGGTGCATGAAGTCACCAATAGGTTCAAGCCTGTGAAAAATTTAGGGTGGTAGGGTGGTGCTAGGGTGAGTTTTAGCTCATTGGGTGTTGGGGCATCCATTCAGTTGACTACTAAAGAATCTTGGGTAGTTTTTGTCTCGGAGAGGGTTTCTGCCTTAAAAACTATGTGCATTTGTGTTCCTTTTGTTTACTGCTATCATTGTACAAAAAATGATAATAATTGAAGATTAAATAATGCTCTAATTGAAAGGAATATTGATTCACCCCCCCTCTCAGTATTTCCAACACATACTGGGACCAAAATATCCATTCACCACTGACAATATTTGAAGCTCTTGAATTCAAAAATCAAACTAAAGATGATGTAATCAATAACTTCATGAATCAGTCATATGCATCTGAAAAATTCAAATTCCAAATGTTAGAAATAGTTCTTGATGATGAAACACAAGAAGAACCCTTGGCAGACATTGATAATCAACACATACCCATGAACGTTGTTCACAAAATCATACAAATTGAAATTGAGCCAGGGAAAGTTTTAAATATCAATGGAAGTTTGGATAGCGACCAAAAGCAAAAGCTCGCAAAGGTTTTACAAAAGTATCAAGGAGAATTTTCTTGGGACTACCCAGACATGAAGGGTATAGACCCTCAGTTATGCACACATCACATCTATACTGACAAGGAGGCTCGACCTATTCAGCAACCTCAATGGAGGATAAACCCACATCTGAAAGACATTGTAAAAGATGAATTGCAAAAGATGTTGGATGTAAACTTAATTTATCCTATCTCAGATAGTAAATGGGTCTCTCCTTTAGTGTTCATTCCTAAGAATAATGGGAAGTAGAGAATCTGGGTGGATTATAGAGAATGGAATAAAGCAACATAGAAGGACCACTTCCCCCTTCCTTTTATTGACCAAGTCCTAGATACATTGGCAGGGAAATGGTTCTTTTCCTTTCTTGAAGGGTTCAATGGTTACAATCAAATCCAGATAGCCCCCGAAGACTAGGATAAAACAACCTTTACCTAACCATGTGGTACATTTGTCTACAGGGTATTACCATTTGGACTATGCAATGCCCCAACAACCTTCCAAATAGCTATACTCAACATTGTTTCTGATTTAATAAATGAAGGACTTGAAATTTACATGGATGAATTTACCCCATATGGAGATGATTTTGATCAAGCAATAGAAACACTAGAAAAGGTATTGGAATGATGTATCGCTACCAAATTATGTTTAAGCAATGAAAAATTCCACATGATGATGACTGAAGGAGTATTCCTAGGACACTACATCTCTGCAGCTGGAATATAGGTAGACCCGAAAAAAATACAAGTAATCCTTTTATTAGGCACACCTTGTATGCAGACAGAGGTACGGAGTTTTCTTGGACATGCAGGGTACTATCGCAGGTTTATAAAGATTTTTTCACAAATTTTTGCACCCTTGTATGCATTAACTCGAAATGTTGAATTCCATTGGTATGATAAATGTGACATTTTTTTTACATATTTAAAGAAACAGGTCTCCACAACATCGATCTTACGCAGTCACAACTAGGAGCTTCCCTTTCACATTTCTTTAAATGAATCCGACACTACGATAGGGGCATTTCTCGGTCAAGAAGAAGGCAAAAATCCCTATGCTATTTATTATGTCAGCAAGAATCTCATTCCTGCTGAATTAAACTATACAGTGAATGAAAAAAGTTCTAGGTTGTCAGTTATGCTATCAAGTACTCTTGTATACTGATCACTCTGCCAGTAGATATATAACCAATAAACCAATCACAAATGGGAGAGTATCTAATATTCCCAAATGGGAAAAGTAGAAATATTAAACAGTTATGCAGAGAAATAATGCAAATCATCTAAGTAAGAGTAGGAGGAAAATATGGAGGCTCTTTATTTACATTTACATTAGTAAAATATATGCACAAGATATCCCATGAGATTTACAACAGGAAATAGAAGACTTTAATGGAAGAAAACCCTCAAAAAGAGGTGTCACAACCATGTATTAAGACTGAAAAGAGCTTGAAAATGTTATTTTATTGACTGCAACAACTGTAGATTACAATTCAGATCTAGAGCAGATCCGTGTATAAAATGTTAGATTACACTTCAAATTCCCCTTGGGGTTTTCAGCAAAACATGAAGTACAAGGAGTAGACCTGAGATCTAATGCTTCATATCTGCAGAAATATTCAGAAATTCATGGAAATTCAGATCTGATATGATATATACATTATGATGATCCCCTCCAATGGATCTCAAATGTGAAGGGAAAAGCCCCAACATATGAAAACCACTCCAAAAAACCTGCAACAGTACCCACACAAATAATGTAGTTCTGGAAGCAATACTGTGCTATAGGATTTAGAACATGTTTGGCCTCATGCCAAGATCTGAAAATGTAGCTCCAATCATCCAATACTCTCTTGCCAATGGGATATAAAATTTCCCCACTGAAAGGAGCACTATAATGGCCTAGATCTTAGTAGATCTAGCCTCCACTTGCTGCAGCTTTCAAAGACAACCAAACCCTCAATATAATTTGTGTTGTAGTTGGAAGAAGAATCTTGGACTTCAGCCAAATATTGGACAAGAAATGCAATGCTCCTCCAAGAGGCCTCTCAAGGAAACAGGTGGGATTCCCGATCAGGAACACCCAGTGCTAAACAACACTATTCTCAGCTAAACATCAAGAGAATGATATATGTCTAAACAAAAAATATATTCAGAAAATAGTATACCATCAACAACCTTCTCATGCTTCCATCCTCTTCCTTTTATATGTTGAGAGCTTGCGAACCCTAAACCACCTTCAATGAAATAGCTCCTTTCCCATGAGCCATCTCCATCTAAAAATACATTGTGCCTCATTGATGGCCACTCCTCCAAGACAACGATGTAGATTTGGTCATGGTTGACCCAGTCAAAATGTTCAGCCCCTTTCATGCCTAAGGTACATGGAGAATATCCATTCCATAGGGCACATACATACCTTCCCTCCTTCCTCCATACATCACCATAAAAAGTACAAGTACATCATCCATGTAAGGGATCAAAACAACATATATGCAAACATAAATTTGTGCATATGGAAGTGGGTCATAGTCCCACATGTGGAACTAGCGTAGTGCATTTCTTGCCTACATTAGATCTAGATGTGGTAAGTGGTTTTTCCGCCACTTACTTGCTACCCATAACATCACACCATAGTTGAAAGTGTGAGATATATTTGGTGCCTTAGGGAAGCACCCATCATGCTGCAAAATATCCCTTTGCTCATCAAGGGAGTGGCCAAATTCAGAAATTTTTGTGACCCAATATTGACCATGAAGTTTACAAGATATAATACTTCTCCTTGGAGCCATGGCCTGCATAAACATGGTGAAAGAATGCATACAATCATAATATAAAACATGTTTTACAAGAGCATTTTCTTCACCAACAATACTCCTCATATAAATGGAGTGGTGCATAGATCTATCCTCTTCCTCAAAAAGAGAAAGAGAGGGTTGATTTAACTCTTCCATAGAGTTATGTTACTGCTCCATCTCCACATGGGGCATGCATATTTGACAATGCTGATATATTTCTTCTTCAAAGCCCTCCCAATAGTAGCTCCTCAAGATGATGTTATTGAGCTTCATGGAATATGTGTGGCTGAAATAGAACTCTTCATAGGCCCTTTGTAGTAACTTCTCCTTGAGCTTGGAGGCTGTGGACAAGAAGATATTACCATGATAATAGATGAATCCATCTTGGATTGAATAGCTCTCATCATGTAGCAAGTCATCAAGAATCATGCATGTCTGAAGATCCTTGGAATATTCCACCAATAGTTGGGATTTCCAATATGGATCTAATCTACCCAACAATGACAACATTGATAATGTGTCAACTGCAATGGCTGCCATGTTGCTGCTCTTCTCCTTGACATATCCTATGCCAAAGGTGTATGTTGGAAGGCCATACCTCCCATTTCTCTCCACCTTGACATCTCCCTTGCAAAGGTATAAGATGGAAGGTTGCTAGTCCTTCCTTGCCGCCCTTCTTGCATATGCACATGCTCAAATAAAAAAGGAAGTTCTTTGAAGTTAGTCTCCCATGGAAGGCAATCATCTATCCAAAACCTCCTTGTTCTTGCCAAAGTATGCATGTGTGACCACCATCTCCTATCATGTATGGAAGATTGCTCTCCAAATGAGATTGTCTTCTGATTCTTCATAATCAAGGATTGCCTTCCTTGCTCCATGATGGTGTCATTCTTCAACCTTGCAGCATCTTTTCTCAGCACAGTATGAGATGAGAAAGTGGATAATGGTGATAAGGGAAAAATATCTCCCCTCTCCTTGAGCTTTCCCAATACTCTCAGCATTGTAGTATCATCTTCTAATGCTCCCTTCCTTCTTGGAACTATGAATGGAGCATCAATACATGAAACATATTTCACCAAATTTGAATTAGGTGGTCCCCCAAGTGGTTTACCACAAGATAATTATGTATCATGGTTCATTCCCATGAGAATAACAGATGGTATCATCATATCATTGCTTCCACTGCGCAAATCCATCTCTGATTTTGTGTGGAAGTCTCATGATAATGGTTATCACTCTTAAGGATGCAAGAGTGCTTCTGATTGGAGAAATTTCCCCATCTTTTCCTACATGTAATAGTGGATCACCTCCTGTCATGTCAGCGCTATGATCCTTCCTCTTTTCTTCTTCTCCTACCTTCTGCAATATCTCACAGTCTAAGGTGCTTCCTTCAGATGTAGTTAACTCATGAACACCCAACATCTCATTGGTGTCAAGAGTCTTGATCACAAAGGAATGATTTGTCATAGTGTGTGTTTCCAAAACTGTATGCAATGTTGGAACACATTCCCTCCATTTTTTTGTCTCATTGTCTATCATCATAGACACATGTTGCTTATTATCTTCATGTGTAAGATCCCTGGGAGCTTCTTGCAAAGATACAAGAGCCCTCCTAGTGGAAGCAATTGTTTCACCTCCATCTCCCAACAAAAGTAGATCTCCTCTTACTGTCACAACGCTAGAGGGTCTTTCTAGCTCTTCCTCTTCCTTCTTCTCATCAATGGAGAATGAATCATCATTAAGAGATCCCTTCTCTTGATTTCCTCTTGAAAAAGGAACCTTCATGTCTTATTCTTGAGAAGAATATTCTTGCTAAAGTGGGGCCTTTGCCCTTGGAAAATCATGTAGCAGATCTTTAGCCCCCTCAACAATGTTCTAGAATGGCATTATCTTCATGGATCCTTCCATCTCATGCAAAGGTTCTGAACTCTTGGGCTTGGTTTAATCTCCCAAGGAAGTTTCAGATGGCTTAAAATCAAATCTTTTCACTAACCTCCTAGTGAACTTTGCATAAGTATAGATATTTACATTTTTCAATAAAGAAGATTCAAATAACCACCAGGAATAAGCCTTACCTTGGAGATGTAGTGCTCTAATCTTATGGATTCTTCTTCTGAAACATGATGCAGCTGGAAATATGTGTCTAGATTCTTTACCCAAGACTTGGTTGAGCTCTCGGGTGATCCATCAAAAGTAGGTAGCAAAATCCTACCCAAAGTGTGCTGCATGCACCCTATTCTTCTCTTGTATTTGCTGGATCTTCTTTCTTCTTTAAGTTGAAAAAACTCTGGGAAGCTTAGATGCTCCTTGAATATCTTAGGCTAAGATTCACATTCTTGGATATAGTCACCAAGAGTCTCCTCTTTTGGTGTCTCTCCTTCTGCTTCTTCTCTTGCTCGGAATGTAGGCATGCTACAACGTTGCAGATATGATTGTGTCACTAAATTCTTACACATATAATATGAAGAACTGCGGCTTTCTTCATGTGCAAATATCCTTGAGAGATCTATATTTCTTTCCCTCCTCATTCCCCTGATTTCTCTTTTTAGCTTATGCATAGTTTGGAACAGAGTTTTTGAGAACTCTTTCCCTTTCATTCTTCCAGATAAATGGGTTTTACCCTTGCCTTCTTTGTCTTCTGTGTAAGCAATCTTCTTCTTCTGTATTTTCTTTTATTGAAAAGACATATTGGCTTCTTATAAAGTACAAGTTGTGCCAATATGATGCTATGATACCACTGTAATATTCCCAAATGGGAAAAGCAACAATAATAAAAATTTATGCAGAGAAATAACGTAGATCATCTAAGTAAGAGTAGGAGGCCAATATGGAGGCTCTTTATTTACATTTACATCAGAAAAATATATGCACAAGATAGCCCATGATATGTACAATAGGAAATAGAAGACTTTAATGGAAAAAAATCCTCAAAAAGAGGTGTTGCAACGATGTATTAAGACTGAAAAGAGATTGACATCATTATTTTATTGGCTACAACATATGTAGATTACACTTTAGATCTAGAGAAGATCTATGTATTAAAAGTTAGATCTATATCAGATCCATACACTAGATAGGCTCTTCTTCAAATTCCCCTTGGGGTTTTCAGCAAAACATGAAGTGCAAGGAGTAGATCTAAGATCTAATGTTGCAAATCTGCAAAAATATTCATAAATTCATGAAAATTCAGATCTGATCTGATATATACATTATGATGATCCCCTCCAATTTATCTCAAATGTGAAGGGTAGATCCCCAACACATGAAAACCACTCCAAAAAGTGTGCCAAAAGACCTTGCGACAATACCCACACAAATAATGCAGTTCTAGAAGCAATACTGCGTTGTAGGCTTTAGAAAATGTTTGGCCTCATGCCAAGATCTAAAAATGTAGCTCCAATCATCCAATACTCTATTGCTAATGGGATAGAAAACTTCCCCACTGAAAAGGAGAACTAGAATGGCCTAGATCTTAGTAGATCTAGCCTCCACTTGCTACAGATATCAAAGAAAACCCAACCCTCAACAGGATCTGCGTTGTAGTTGGAAGAAGAAGCTTGGCCTTTAGCCAGATAGTGGACAAGAAATGCAAGGTTCTTCCAAGAGGCCTCTAAAGGAAAGAGGTGGGATTCCCGATCAGGAACACTCAGTGCTAAACAAAACTATTCTCAGCTAAATAACAAGAGAATGATACATGTCTAAACAGACAATATATTTAGAAAATAATATACCATCAACAACCTTCTCATGCTGCCATCCTCTTCCTTTTATAAGTTGAGACCTTGCAAACCCTAAACCACCGTCAATGAAATAACTCCTTTCCCATGAGCCATCTCCATTTAAAACTGTGTTGTGCCTCATTAATGGCCACTCCTCCAAGACAACATTGTAGATTTGGTCATGGTTGACCCAGTCAAAATGTTCAGCCCCTTTCACACCTAAGGGTGCCTTCTTACTTAGCCAAGATATAGCCTTTTTCACATTTGGAATTGATTTATTTACTATTTAGGAGTTTTATGATCCTCATTTACAATTTTATTCATGAAAGAGAAAAGCAAAACAAAAATGAATATTCCCATTAGCTTAGGACTAATCGGGAATATTACAGAGTAACTCGTTGGTTGTTTCTTTTGCAGGAATTTGATATAACTATCAAATACCATCCAAGGAAGGAGAATATGGTTGTAGACTTCCTATCCAGAGTTCCTAGATCAGATGACACACTAGCAGTGGACGATCAGTTTCCTAATGAACATCTGTTCATCGTAGCAATAAAAACACCATGGTATGTAGATGTAGAAAACTACCTGGCAGTAGGAAAGATGCCCATATATTTAACATCAAGGGAACAGAAGCTGATTGTTCAATGCAGTGCTAGATTCTCCTGGATTGGTGAATACCTCTTTCATACAAGATCTGATATGCATATACGCAGATGCATCTGGGAAGACGAGATTTATGACCTTGTATGGGCCTATCATGATGAAAATTTTGGTGGCCATTTTGCAGATCATAGAATAGGGCACAAGGTATTGCAAATGGGTTATTATTGGCCTACGATTTTTAAAGATGCCAAGAAATATGTCCAAGCTTGTGATAGTTTACAAAGAATGGGCCACCCGGGCCAAGATGATGAAATTCCATTACAACCACAGTTGGTAGTAGAACCGTTCGAACGGTGGGCACTGGACTTCATTGGACCGTTAAACCCACCATCAAACCAGAATATCTACATACTAGTTGCCACATATTACGTAACAAAGTGGGCAGAAACAATAGCCTTATCAAGAGCTACAAAATAATCTATGATTAATTTTCTTTTTGAGCTATTTGTGCGATATGGCTTACCATGAGAAGTGATAATTGATGGAGGGGCACAGTTTGTGGGAAATAAAATTACGACCACCCATAGGAAAACGGGTAGGTTGAAAGTACCAACAAAGTCCTCGAGGAAATTCTCACTAAAAAAATATCAACACATCGCCGGTATTGGGCTACTAGACTACTAGAGGCCTTGTGGTCTCACCGCACAACATGGAGAAACACCACTGGATATTATCCGTATCATCTGGTATTTGGATGAGAGCCTATTTTTCCTATCGAATTCGAAATAAGGAATCTAAGGACAGCCCAGGAGGTAGGGCTAGAATTGACAGAGGTCCAGATTAGAAGAATCCAACAAATAAATGAATTAGATGAAATACGACTACTGGCTCTGCAACGCACCACAATCATCCAACAACAAAGAACCAAGTGGCATGACAACCTCATAAAAAATAAGACATTCTAGAAAGGATATTGGGCGCTTCTCTATGACTCCAGATTCCAAGAATTTTCGAGCAAATTACAAACAAGATGGCTTGATCCATATGAAATTCAGGAAGTACACAACAATGGTAGCCTCAGCTTGACCACCATAGATGGATCTGATTCTTTATTCTGAGTCAATGGGCACAGAGTGAGCCTCTATCACAAAAAATTTACAAGGGAGTCTTTCTGCCAGCAGGTATGCAACGATCCCACCATCCAAATTTTAGTAGTAGGGGGTGATAGCCCCACAAATTTAAGTACATGAGAGCTTGCTACTTCCTTTTGTAAATATTGTATATAATATCCCTGAAATTTATAGTTTTCTTAGTTTGTTGTACATTCTTCATACTCACGGTTGTATCCTTTTCCTTCATCATCCCTTTTGTTGTTTATTTTTGTTGTTCAAATCTTTGAACGACTGCTATACAGTCTAATTGAACATATGTTGTTCAATAGGATTGAACAACCATGTTCCTTTGCGTGTTTATTTTTGTTGTTCAAATATTTGAATGGTTGTTGTTCAATCCAATTGAACAACTGTGTCATTTTGCATGTGTATTTTTGTTGTTTAGATCTTTGAATGACTTCTGTTCAATCTAATTGAACAACTACTATTCAATAAGATTGAACAACCGTGTCCTTTTGCGAGTTTATTTTTGTTGTTCAAATATTTGAATGGATGTTGTTCAATATTATTGAACAACTATTGTTCAATAGGATTGAATAGTCGTGTCCTTTTGCATGTTTAATTTTGTTGTTCAGATATTTGAACGACTGTTGTTCAATCCAATTCAAAAACTACTGTTCAATAATATTGAACAGCCGTATCCTTTTGCGTGTTTATTTTTCCTGTTTAAATATTTCAAAGGCTGATGTTCAATCCAATTGAAAAACTTTTGTTAAAACAGATTGAACAACCATGTTCCTTTGCGTGTTTATTTTTGTTGTTCAAATCTTTGAATGGTTGTTGTTCAATCCAATTGAACAACTGTTGTTCAATCAGAATTGAACAACTGTTGTTCAATCAAATTGAACAATCATGTCCTTTTGTGTGTTTATTTGTTTTCATTAAAATATTTGAATGGCTGTTGTTCAATTCAATTGAACAGCTGCTGTTCAATTCAATTGAACAACTACTGTTCAATTGGATTGAACAGCCGTGTGTTGTTTTTGTTGTTCAATCGGAGACATTTCTGAGCAGGAATTGGCACTTGAAAAAGAGAAAAGAGGTAATATTACTAATATGTGATCCTTTATAACTTTGATGGAAATCTCTACTCTGGAAGCTGACATGGTATATCTATGCAATGAAAGGTTAGACATCTCTAGCTCAAACATGTTATCGCACAATTCATAGTATTATAACGGTATATATTTCTACACTCTCGAGTAGTATTCCCCTTTGACATAAGGATATAGGAATAAGGAGTATTAATTTTATTGGCATTCTTTTTCTTACTTCTCACACCATCTCTAACTCTTAAGGAGTTAATGAGTCTCCCTTCATGTATAAAGAATAAATATTGTGTTTACATGCAAACTTTTAAAAGAGAATAAGGGGTCTCATCACAAGCCAGCCTACCAAGATCATAAGGTTTTAACAGATGACATGCCCATAATGGCCAACACACCAGCACATTGGTCTCTTCATAAAACAAAGCAAAATGCCTACTTTTCAAAAATAAATATTATGTATATATGAAAATTTTTAATAGAGAATAGGGTGTCTCATCACGAGCCAGCCTACCATGATCATAAGTGTTTATCAGGTGACATTCCCACAATGGCCAACACACCAAGGTAATCACCTTCTCGATAGCCCCAACTGCTCGAAGGACAAGAGGGCCCATCATGAGCTGACATGATCACTCTGTTACAACTCTAGTGAGTGGCACCTTGACTATCTGGCCACCACACCACCATGGTGATCTATCCATAAAATTAGAAAAATATCTACTTTTACATAGAGGATTCTGGCTCATTTTTTGGGTTAAAATAGTAACCTTGTCGAGGCTATGAACACCTGCTGGCAGTAGTGGCTCTGCTTGTGGTATGAGAGTACTTTTCTAAAAATAGCCAGCTACTTTTATATATGCCTTATTTCATATTTTCATCCATTTCCGAGATAAATTCACTGCTCGAATAAGTGATAATACTATTTACCCACATAACTAACTATGAATTATCCTTTCATGTTTGAATTAAGGGATGACATCACCAATCATTATCCATCACTATCATGCTTATATTATACCATACCATTAAATTAGGACATCCTATCATAATAATTTCTATATCGCTTTCTCCCCTTCTTTGGTCATTTCCACCTGATATACATTTATGATAAATTCCAATTCTAATCTTTTCTCCGCATGCATTCATGATTATTGTAGTCTCTTCTCTTTTCTTGAGCTCCAAGGCCACATACACTGTTCTCTCATAAAAATTGTGATTACTAATTTCTAACATTTTCCCCCGTATGCATTCATGATTGATCCAATCTCTCTTGTACTTAAGGACATGGAAACCCTTATTCTGAGAGAGGGGGTGTAAATATCTATAAATAATAAGCATGTGAATTCCCTACAAAAATTCATTTGGATACGCTGATGGGGCCAAAATATCATTGCATTTACGATATGAAGTTACATACATTTATGACATAAGGTTGCAATTTCTTTTTTCTCTTGCATGCAGTGTTTATTCTAACCAAAAAGGCCGAAATAAATGAAGACAAAAGGAGAAATTAGTTTAGATAACGCATCAACCGTGGGAGGATACTCTCTCCAAAATGAACCCACAACCTTCCCAATCTCAAACATAGCTCACACCATTCTTCAACAAGTTGGTTTGTTGCCATACCTACACAAACTGAAAGGGTTTGACACAAAAATAGCAGTTGAATTCCTGTAGAACCTACATGAGGGACACACAAGACTCAGAGGAAGGATTATAATGGTCATAGAGGACATCATCATAGAGGTCTCAGGAATACAAGCAAAGGGAGAAAGGTGGACCAAAAAACACCTTCTTCTACGAGAAGAAATCTTAGCATACCAGGACCCAGGAGAATCATTACAATGGAAAGGAAAGGGGATTAAACATGTGTCCCTACAAAAGACTTGGAAAGAATTGGCAGTGTTCATCCAAAGATACATCACATGCGATGGACGTCAAGACGTGGTAAAACCATGCCAACTTAATTTTTTAACTGTTCTTAAACAAAAAGTTTCAGTTAATCTGCCTTCTTTCTTGAATTCTGTATTACACGAAACTGTTGTTCGAATTAGAAAGGCCAAAAATCCCCAAGCATTCATCAGCCACCCTGGCTTAATCAAGTTAATTATCATTCACGAGTTAGGTAAACAACAGACATCTTGGGACAAATTTGTTAATACTACCCTGCATACCCCTTAAGAAAACCCTGTCGGAATAGAAATTGAGCTTCCTAGAATGAACATACCCAGGAGAGCAAGAGGGAAAAGGGCCCATGCTTCCACTTCAGAACCAGGGAAGTGAAGATGATCTGAAAGATTGCAATTACGGAAAGACACCTATGAATTTACAGATGAGGCAAGGCCATCCCATACACCACCTTCAAAACATCAAAACATACCCTTACAAGACTATGAATAAGAAATGGCTCGAGTCTTGGAGAAAATGAGGGAATCCCATGAAATTAGAAGCCCATCTGGACAAACTGAGGAGAAATAGGAACCATTGAATCAATATGCCATCATCAATAGCTCTGTTTGCACTGAAATATTACCCTACTAGGATGAATCATAGGATTTTAGGGCCTTATCTCCTCCCAAGAGTGATTAAGTGAATAGGGAAGACCAAGCAGAAGGGATAATCGAATCTGAAAATCAGTCAGGGGACACCATCCCCTTAGAAAAAAATTCAAGCATGGAGATAGTCCCCCTAAGACCCGAAGGGAACATTATCTCACCCACTCGAGACATTAATGAAGAAATAAACACCAGAGCGCAGGAAGGAAGTATCACCACTGATAACCTTGGAACTGGCACCACCATTCCTGAAAACAAATATGTTGTTCCTCCATCCCCTACCAAAACCATGCTAGAAGAGAAATCAGCTGAAAAGAAGTTAAGGAAAATGAGCAGGACCTACAAGAGGTTAAGAAAAATGATAAAACATCTGAAGAAATAGCTGAAGGAAGTAAGCAAGGCTCGGAAGCCTAAGAAAGAATTGGATACCATAGAAACCCAAATAGAGTTTGTCATCCAATTGACAAACACTACTGAGATTGAGGTACAGAGTGACCTAGTGGACACTGCCAAATCTTCTGTGCAGACTAGGCTGGAACTTACAGAAGAAAAGGAAACTCAAATGAAGGAGACACCTGCCTACACTCCCCTAGTAGAAAGGCTTTCCAATCAAAAATTGCATAATGAATTAATTCAAACCCAACATGAATTGGCACAATGCAAAAAGGAAGTGGTACCCACACAAGAACATTAGGCACTATTGAATAAATTCAAATACCTTTCTGCAACCGAGGATGAGACATTTTCTCAACTTAGAGAAGAAAAGGTGAAGGTAAAGAAAGCATAGGATCAGGTGGAACAAGCCAAGAAGCAAACTAGTATGGTTTTCTCTCTTTACTCTGATGCACTAACGTGTAGGGCACCAACCACCAACTATGCTATATTTTTAGTAGAATGATATCTACTTCTGAAAATCAAGGCTGTCAGGGAACAGAAGCCCACGACTTTTAAAATTTTTGGAGAATTAGTCCAATGCTGGAATGAGCAGAATGAGCAGGTCCAATATCTTTTGTGTGAATTATAATTACATAATTTCTTTCTAAAGGAGGATAGGGACATTAATCCCAGCCCCTTTATAGGGGACGTTCAGTTCCAAGCTTTCCTATATTTTTCCAAGAACCAGACTCGGCGGGATAAATCCTACAACACCTTCTAGAAGAGGGAGCATGGCCTAGACCTATAGGTTAGAGGGGAGCCTACTAGACCCTTGTACCTATTCACCCAGCATAAGAATTTCATGCAGAGGAAAGGAGTAAGGACTAAATTGGGACCTATCCACAAGGATATCATACAACATGGGCGGGAGTACTTTGAGGAATTTCAGGAAGCAACATTCACAGCAACCAAACAGAGGTGGCTAGCCTCCACAAAAAATGTGAAAAACATAGAGCCATTTGGTTACAAAAACTTCAAAGCAGCTGTCTCCAGATTCCTTTTATACAAAAATCTAATCTTCAACATGGGCCCTACATGGATAGGGTGCAGGTATAGGTGCCCTCTCATCTGGTACCCCCTTAGGATTATCATCGTGATTATGAGCTACCATAGGGGCACACGAACTCCGCCTTTGCAAAGATCAGACAGAAACATTGCTTCAGAATCTATAAATAAGAATTCTACCTCGCATATTCTCTGACCCAGTTACACCTCAACCATTTTTTTTCACGAGGACCTACAAATAGGTAAGCAAGGGAGTATGTTGGGCTGAAAATAAGGTACATTTCACCCTATATTTACCACGAATTATTATGTACTTCTATGAATTTTCCCCTCATATTAGGAATAAAGGAAAGGGAATTAATGTAAAGTCAGGACAAAATGAAATAATGATAAAAGGGAGGTTTAAGAATAGAAAATTGACGTGTTGTATCTTTATTAATAGGGAAACAAAGGAGTTGAACTGATGATAACTGAAAGACAGTTGACAAGAGAGAAAAACAGGATCATGATGGTTCCCATGGGCCGACAGAAGATGGAAAGGCACATCCATGCTTGGAGGAATCAAATGACAGCCACGAGCAGCAGGATACTATATGGAGAGGACCCATTACCACTATTTAATTCACCTTTAAAAGGCCGAAGAGGAACAAGATAGATAGATTTGAATATAAAATTTCTTTTGTAATAGACATATCAGGATAGAATTGTCCAGTTGTATAAATGTATTAATCTCCAGCTTAATAAAGATTTTGGCATTTTTGAATAGTCAATCTCTGAGTTTTCCTTAGTGGTAGACTTGTGGTGCCTTTGCGCACATCCCTGGGAGTTTTCTCCGCTACTTCTGTGTTATATGTTTAATTGCAGAACTTGTGTTTCCAGTCATCTAATGCATTTCATGAGATATCATTTAGTTGGTTGAATTGTGAACATAATATGTTACCTATTTCTCTTTCATTACAATAGTTCATCATTCATGCTTTCTTTCTTACCATCAATGTTTCCATAATCGATAGGATTCTTTCATCATTTCCCAATGCTTTTATAATTGTTTGATTAGTTTTAGCATGACTGTTGTTCAATTCTGTATATAGTTAAATTTGGATCTTTTCATTACCATTACGAGATGTCTGGTTGCTGTTCGATTCATAAAGGTGTTATTTGTTAATTTAAAAGAGAATTCCATTGCAAAATTTTAATAAAAAAACCCTGTTCAATTTATTAGAGCTGTTGTTCAATTTATTAAGACTGCTGTTAAATTTGTCACAGTATATTGTTCAATCGTAGTATGCTCTTTTCAGTCGGAATAGTCATTTATGCATATGCCTAGAACAGAGTAGTCAAAATCATTCTATAATTCCCCGTGCTTACACTCTTGAAATAAAAAGACTTTCCTTGGGTTGATAACTAAATGAGAAGCATTGAATTTGCCTGTAAATAGTTATATTTATGACCCAACACTAGCCTACTATGATCATAAGATAATAACATAAGTGACATTCCCATTATGGCTATCAAACCCGGGTTATGGATTTTTTGACACCAATGTCGAAAAGACAAGAGGTCTCATCACAAGCCAACTTATTCACTTTGTTATGATTTGGTGAGTAGCATTGTTTCTATCTGGTCACCACAACAAAACAATGACATTTTGAGAAAAATCTGTTTAAAACAATAAATACGGTATATCATCCATATGATACTGGCTCATCTACAAGTTAAAAAGACAACTTTGTTGAGGCTACAGATGCCTGCTGGCAGCAACGGGTCTATCTGTGGCATTGGAATATATCTGGAATTTCCTTATCATAATTATGTTTTTAAACCTCTTTCTTTTAAAAAGAAATCAACATCATCAATTCTACACCTATTTTGTAAAAACAGTTGGAGGTGGTATATAAAATATAACGTGAACAAATCTCTAAATTTCGAACCTCCACAATATGTAGATTACCTATAAAGGAATGCTGCTGGATATCTATTTTTTTATGTTCCTCAACTATTATTTATCTTAAAAAGGAAAAAACAAATAGACATGGTATATCATTATTATTACATACGTCAAAAATCCACATCTATGTGACAATTAATTATCCCCTCTACCTGGTTGTGCCCGATTTGACCATTCCCTTGTGTGCTAATGAATACTTTTGTGTGACCATTTAATTCCCATAATGCTATCAGTCATGGTCGACCTTTCTTATTGGGGGAGGTAAGGCACAAAACGTGCATGATTGAACTAAGAAAAATTAACAAAAATAGAAATATTCATCGCACGAAAGAAAATTAAATGATGTTATTCTGTCACATCTCTCATTCTATTTTTTGGTTTGAACCAGCGTTGTGTATAGCTTCTTGCAAAAATTCCTTCAAAACCAGCAACAATGGGAGGTAAATCCATCTGTAATGAGCCTACTACACTATGGGTAACTGAACAAGCTCGACAAATCTTGGAAGGGGTGGGTTGGCTCAAGTATTTCACCTGATTGTAAGGATTCAATAACACTGTGGCGTTGAAATTTTTACATAATTTAAGGGATGAAAGCACAATTGTCAGAGGAAAGCAGATACTAGTTAATGAAACAGTCCTGGTAGAAGTCACATGTCTCTCCATAGAAGGACAGAATTGGATAGACAAGCATGTTGCACTCCAAAGTGCAATGGAATTGTTTATTGACCCTGGTTATGAATTAATCTACAAAGGAAAAGGTTTCCACCCTCCCTCATTCAGATAACATTGGAAAGAGCTTGTAGATAATCCAGTGGTACATCACATGTGATGGACACCGTGATGTGGTAAGACCATGACATCTCAAACTATTAGCAACTTTAGGATAGAATATAGTGCTAAATATGTCGTTCTTTAAAAAAAAAAAATTACACGAGGTTGCTAGTAGAATGAGTAAAGTTAATGACCCAAGCACCATAGTTAGCCACCATTGTTTAATTAAACTGATAGTAAGTAGGGAATTGGCATTATCACAAATAAGTTGGGATATTTTTTTAGGACAGAATGACCTGCCACCTGTACAAGAAAGGCCCAAAGAAGAAAACACCCAGACTGACATAGAAAATAGTCATTCAGACATGGGAAATATTCCACCTGAAAATAGTCAGTTAATAGAAGAAAATGTTAATCAAGTGCTATCTTTGAAAGTTTTTTCTAGAGTTGCGAAGAGGTTAGCCCCTGTTCTATTTTCCTAGCCAACTAAGTGTAGAAGGTCTGAAATACTGGCCAAGGAAAAATAAACAGTAGAGTATATTGAGAATGCACTAGAGAATGAACCTCCAACAAAACAGTAGGGTAACTAGCCACAAATTAGAGAAGAGGAAATAGCCCAGTTTTTGGAAAAAATGGGAAGTTACCCTCTTTTCTTCTGAAGAGAATGAATATTGTTTTAGAAATTCGGTTGAACCGACTACTAATTTTTCAGCATTGACCCCTAATTCTCATAATACAGAAATCTTGTCATCCTCGCCAAGCATGCATGGCCAAGACCATCCAAAATAGTAAGCCAAAATGGTGAATGAACCATAATTTTATAGAGAAGGGACCATCCCATTAACCCTTGTTGACCATAATTTTGAAGGTAAATCCATTGCTACTGTCCTGATTGATGAAGAAATTGAACCTCCTCCTAATGTTATTATGATGCCATCTTCACTTAAAACAACAATTGTAGAACCCACTGAAGGTTTTACAGGAAAATATAAACAAAGAATCAAGTTATTGAAACAAGAAAACCTGAAATTGCGGAAGAAGATAAAACAAATCGGGAAACGAAAGATATTACGATAGAAATAAAATATAAACCATGACAATTGGAGTCCAGAGTGATAATTTCCTGAATCATGCATAAACGAAGACTCAGGAAACCCCCATTATTCATGAAGAAGTCCATACTGAAGAAATCCCAATTACCTATGCAAAAAATCAAATTGAGGATATTCCCACTAGTTCTATAGGAATTCAAACATATCTCAATCTCTCTGTGGTTAAAGATGAGGCAACAAGCAAAAAATATCTATTGATGACCATTAACCAAGCTACACAAATTGTGGTGGTACTTCATAACTCTCATTTGATCAAGGAGGCCACTATTAAAATGTTAAACCAGGAACTGGAAAGGCACAAACAAATTTTGGAACAACACTAAGGAAAAGTAATACCCTGAGTAGAACATCAGGAATTGTTACGAAATTTCAAAGCCTTGACCTTCACTGAGGACGAAAATCATGCCGAAATTAGAAGAGAGAAAAAATAGAGAAATTGCAAGGGCAACTTCAAAAAGCACTAGAAAAAATAAAGGAGATATGTTTTGTATAGTGTAATGTATTGTCTTATACGTCTCCATCCAAAAATTATGCACTATTTTTTCTTAAACGATACTTATTATTGAAACAAAACGTCATACAGGCTGGTCAACTTGTTGAATTCAGTTATGTTTCTGATTTTATTAAGTGTTTTCAAGAATAGGAAGGTAATGTTAGATATATCTTATGTGAAATCTACATGCACAACTTTTTCTCGGAAGAACAAAGGGATGGAAAACCCAACCCTTTCATTGGGGATGTACATTTCCAAGCTTTCATATCCTTTGCAAGAAATCAAATCAAGTGGAACAAAGCCTATAACATATTCCAAAGGAGAGAAAATAGGTTAGACCTTTGGGTCAGAGGAGAACCTAGTAGCACACTGCAAACTTTCATAAAACATAAAAGGTTCATGCAACGCATTGGGCCAGAATTGTGAATTACGGAGAAATCATGCTTCCCTAGATAGGTGCTAGTATAGAACAACAGGTGAAAGACTATACGACTATTTTTCCTAACTCAGAATAGATACAAACAGAGGATTGGAGGCTTACTTTTTCAGTCGCTTTCAAATGGCTCCTTCTGTCGCTTCTACTGCAGCTTCAAATTCAAGCGGTTTTTGGGCTAAATGCTTCCTGTAAGAAAGAAAACTGAAACAATAGAAGATGCAATAATATAGATATCTATTCAAGCTACTTAGCTAAATTAGTAAATCATAAACCATATACATCAACCAAGATATTGCAATATGGAAAATCAAAGCCAATACAGATTCATATAGGGAAAAATAAGAAGTACTCTTTAGAGAATAATTTGAAGTGACCTTCCAACAACGTTCCCAAACCTCATCATAGTATAAATCTCTCCAGTAGTAGCTTCACAAATCTAGCTCTCAATTGAAAATTCTCCAGCATTTCTCTACTCAAAATATTCCTTCTTAAGAACTTAGATCTGTGCTCAATTTATAAATGAAATGTAGGTTGTTTTGCAATCAATAAATTTCCAATAATAGGTAAGACATGTTTCCAGTCATGTAGATGTCAAATGGACACTTGGATCCGAAGCTTGACACATGTGAACTCTTATAGAAGGCACTGGCCACGTGGAGATTCTGGAACAATGAGAATTTCGCTCCCAATGTGACCAACACACCTGTGAATGTCGAGAAGTGCTTTGCAGAGCAGCCTTGCATGGGGCTACTTGCATATGCAATGTACTTAGGCCCCTTAGAGCTTGCGTTGGTGAGCTCTCATATGCTATAAAATAAGCTTCAAATGATAGAAACCTTTGCTTGATGAAACTCTTGCTTGATTTGTCTTGTTTCTTGTCTTAGGGCATGTAGCAACTAAAATGATAGGGAATGATAGACCCTTGATCATTGGTCCTGGAGATGATGCCCAGTTAACCAGGTCATTGGGAATGGTGCCCAAATTGACCTATAACAATTGCCCCCTAAAGCATGAGATCCAAATAATAAGAACATTTTATTGAGATGCTTTACACTGTGATGAGTCTGGAAATGAAGCGGAGTGGTCACCTGCATCAATATTACAATACATTACATCGTGATATATCCTCTTTTGATCATAATTGCTGAGGGTAGGCATTCCCATATTCAGCACATAAAACAATCTAATAACATGTACATAATTCAGAAAGACGTCTTCATCAGAATGTTGCCAAGATGTAGACATGCCTTTAGATATAGGCCCATGTTTAGATGACAATCTATATGTAAGGTCACCGTATAGATGATGTGTATGACAATCTTGAAATCACAGGCCGGATGGATGAAACTAGATCTGGGTTCTTCTTATCTCGTTCACTCGATCATTCGGGTACAAGTCTAGCCATGCGAATATATGATTTGTATTCGAACATGGAAAGACAACGTTTGATTACCAGCCAATGATGTGAGCTTTTAACAAACGCGAGAGAACCACCATTAATGTCAATGGCCCTCAAGGTACTGCAGTAAATTTCGTAAGGTGTGAATAGATGATTTGATGTTGAACGCCAAACAAAATCTTTTGGTCAAAGGTCCAGAATTGAGGATCTTGTCGATGCTGTAACAAGCCTCATGGTACTAGAATTTGATGTTTCTAAATGAACTTCCTGGATATTGATTTTTCGTTGACAGGAAGTCACCTTATTGCAAAATAGGAGTTACTAATTTCGGAGACAAGGGTATGACTTGATATAGCAATTTTCAGTGATGACGGTCATGAAAATGAAGGTTTACGAGTATTGCATAAGGATGAGTTTTTAATCATTGGGTGACTTCTCTTGAAAATATCGGCGAAATTGTGATGAGTTGGCAGCATTGACCCAAAATCGAAGTGAAGGTATGATGAACCATAGGTGCGAATGAATCTTCAAGATGATTACCCAACCCAAACAGTGATGGACATGGAATGAAAGAAGTGTCATGTTCAAGAGCGACTTGCTACCAAAAAGAAATTTTTCTTACTTTTCCTAAATTTTCCCCGGTCATTTGTCAACCAATACCTCTTTATTTTTTAACAAGCTTGAGGAGGATAACATTTTCTTGATCTATAATTCAACCCTTCAGGTGAATAAAGTATCGCTATTTAATAATTTAACGAGTCTAGTGATGAATGAAACTCGATTCTTACCATGATCGACAACCTCGTTGCTCTTTTATTTTGACGAGATTAATGACAGTGATAGCCCGATCCTTTTTCATATTTAGAGAGTCTGAAAAAGAGGACTAAAGAGAACTCCATAAGTACTTTTTCGTAAATTTGTCACTCAGATCCGAAAAAAGTATAAAATAATATCTGAGAGAACCTATTTGGTCATGTTTAACCAAGGTATTCCTTTTTCGTAAATAATCTATCTTAGTCCAAAAAAGGGTTAAACTTATACTGAGTAGATATAGATTCATTTACTTTAACGAGCTCGAAAAGACAAGTGCTCGGAAATATTTTCACATTATCAGAGTATGAAAAGAGATGAAAGAAGACTCCAGGGGTTCCTTTTTCGCTCATTAGGGGAATTTTGAGGTGTAAAATGGGCCTCCTAAGGAAATTATAAAATAATAGTGGAAATAATAAAATAAGATTTGATTACATCATCAAATTTTAGAGGGAAAAAAGAAAAAACTACTTTTTCAACTTGTATTTTCAACTTATCTCCCAAAGTTTTCACTCAAATTTAGAGTGGGAGTACTCGATGGATGAAAAATTTAATTTAGCATCCAAGGAGTACCCATGTTGTATACTTTTGATGGATCCTACTACATGAAAAATGAGAAATACATGAAAAACGTGATTGCAATCATGTTTTTCATGTATTTCTCATTTTTCGTGTAGCGGGGTTCGTCAAAAGTATGCAACATGGGTACTCCTTGGATGAGGAATGAAATTTTGCATCCAATGAGTACTCCCACTCGAAATTTGAGTAAAAAATTTGGGAGATAAGTTGAAAATATGAGTTGCCAAAGTAGTTTTATTATTTTATTATTTTTTAATCTTTTCCATTTTACTTAAAAATTGGTGAATCATCCACCATGGTTGAGATCATCATCTTTAATCCTATTGGTTCTTATAAAGTTTATTTTTGTTATAAATTTTTCTTAGGAGGCCCATTTTAGACCTCAAAATTCCCCTAATGGTTATCGAAGCTCGAAAAAGAGATAAAAGTGCGCTTCAAATCCTTTTTCGTTTTTAACAAAGCTCGAAAAATAAGGAGAAAAAATATGCTTTGTGATCAAGTCATTCTTTGAATAAATCTGCACAACTAATTTGTTCATCAGTTGTATTTCATGTTCAAAAGAACATAAAATGGATTAAAAATACCTGTTTCAAGTTAAAAACAGAATAAAACTATATTCATAGCAATAAATTTAACTTTGCAAACAATTAAATGACTATAAAAATTAGTTTCACTATTAATTTTTACCATTCCATAGTTACCATTTGCATTTTGGAGCTCTAAACCTGATTTTTCCCCTGAACTTCAGCCATTGATTGCGATCATTTCTGTGGATGGATTCCATCACCGTTTGATCCAGGTTAGTGCCATGAAGCTCATCTTCCTTTTAGTATTCATTTCATTTCCATTCTTTGCAAATTTTTAGGTTTTTGATGCCCCCAGGGTAAATTTTTCCCAAAATGAGGGCAACGCAACCCTGAATGTCGAAACCTACGTTGCATAGTAGGTATAGTGAAGGGTACCTGCATGTGCAACGCATTGTCTCAGCCCAGGGAGTGCGTTGGGTGCAGTTGAAGTTTTTTATTTTCACGTTGTGCCCAAAATTTGCCTAGTTTTTTGCAATGATTGGAATCTAATAGATCGTATGGTTTTATTTCAGGTTTCCATCATATTATAATGACGATTACATGGAGGGAAAGAGAACATGAAGAACAATATATGATTGCCTTGAATGATCCGAGTACTGTAAGATCCCTTAGAGATTGTGGACTACTTAAGTACTTCAAATTGTCATGAATGAGGCAACAAATAGAACTCTTGGAGTTCTTAGTTCGAGCATGGGATCCAGCGATAGAGGCATTTCACATTAAGAAAAAAGTGGTTCCCATAAAATTTGAGGACGTGTATTTTCTCACAGGTTTGTCGAGGAGAGGCTTGCCCATTTCTCACATAGGGTCTACCATTAGAGGAGAGATAGTGAGGGATTATGTTATGCAGTATTGCTATCCAGGGGTAGAACCTAGCAAAGATGGAAAAATAAACATCTGGGATGTCAAGGATTTGCCTTTGAGAACCATCCTTTTCATGATCGCTAAACTTTTTGGCACTGTTACACTACATGTAGTGATTAGATTGTATATACAGTATGTGCTAGAGTGCTTAGAGCCAACAGTCTTCAACTGGTCTGAAGATGTTCTATCTCAGATAAAGGAATAACTGAATAAATCAAAGAGAGGAAGGAATAAAAATTCCAGTTATGGTTCAGTCCTTATCTCCTTCGCTTTGGAATAGATTCCATTGAATCCACAACATGTAACATTGGATATATCTAGTCCTAGAGATCCTCGAATGCAGATATGGGTAGAACTCATGGGTCGCATGCAAGCCAATCGACCGTTGTGTTCTCTACTGCATTATTTTCCTGGTTTTGGTGACAGATCATTGCCATCGATGAGTATGAATATGCAGGCATCGACTTCCGAGGAGATCCAGATCTAGTATTACCAAAAGGCGCTCAGTGGGGTGCAATAGGTGAGAATGATTTGACCATGTTTTTTGATTTTTCTAAGGTTTATACAATGTTTTTGTGTTTTTATTTATTTCCAAGAATAAACTAAATGTTTAATGTAATGCAGATATTGGTCGTGTTCAACCAGTAGAGGAACTAGAGCGTGAAGCAGATGCACCAACAGAGAGGGTTGTCGAAAGAGCATTCCTTTAGGACCTTGATATGGCTGAGAATCTGGCTGAGCTTTAACAACACATAGAGGGATTGACCTTTAGGATTCCAGATTGCTGGATCGAAGAGCTTCCCATGCGACTACAACAACACACTATTAGGGTTCCTAACCATTGGATGCAGTTGCTCTGTAGGATTGCTATATCTATAGCATGTTACCATGAGCACCACTAGTTTACTTGTGAATTTTTGCATACATTTTGAGGTCAGATGACCAATGTGTCTTGGGCACAAATTTTGTAAAAACCTATAACTATCTATCTATATGATTTCAGAGTTTTTCCTATGTTTAATGTGCAATCCTATTCAGTGATGCGAATGTTTTCTTTACCTATGTCGCAAATGTGTGTCTAAAACTTGATTAGCTAATGAATTAGTCAAAGTGTTCAAATTTCTGGAGATGTGTTGATATTGAATGAAATCAAAATGTCTTTCCAAAAGTCGAAATCTTAGGAACAATCTAAGAAGTTTTGGATTTCTAACAGTATAAATACTAGTAAGTTGTAATACCACAAGTTGTGAGTCTAACCTTACGATTATGCGGTTAATACCAAATGAAATGGCATCAAAGAGAAGTTCGATCAACATGCTATACTCAACGATATTGTTCGTTGAGCTACCGATACAAATCCCTTGAAGATTCACTAACTCGCCATTCAGAGTGAAAATGGTCCACGCTGTAGACGATAGATTCTGCGTACTATGACTAACACCATCAGCATATCCAACAAATCGTTCCGAAGATTCAGTCATCTGCGATGAAATGTAAAGTGGATTACTAACATCAAGAAAACTCTAAAAAAAAATTAAGATGGTGAATGAAAATCAACAACATATATACAATATAATAAAAAAAATTACTACGCTCATGATTAAGCATAGTAACATTTCAAATACAACCCATTTCTAGGCTGTGCCAATGGAATTCCATCGTAATCAACTAACTCGTAGGCACCCTTAGCAAGAACTCTTTTGACAATATAGGGGCCATGCCATAATGGTTCGAATTTCCCTGTCCTATTACATCATCTTCTTGATCATAAAGAAGGACCAAGTCGCCCTCTGAGTAGATGCAAGGTTGGACATTTTTGTCGTATTGCACCTTTATACGTATCTTATGTGCTTCGTTTACCAATTGGGCTTCACGACGCATTTCATCTAGATGGATGAGGTTAAGGAGACGCGCTTCTTCTTCTGTGGTGTTAGGTAACAAGTCTATTGCAAGTTTTAACGATGATATTTCACATTGGATTGGTAAGATAGCTTCCATACCATACACCAATTGAAAAGGAGTAAATCGGGTTGCATTTCTTATTGAGGTTTGATATGCCCACAAGGCGGAGTACAGGATCAATTGACAATTCCTTTTACAGAATCTTATCATTCATTGAATCATTCGTTTAAGAATTCTGTTAATAGCCTCAAATTTTCCATTTGATTGTGGATAATAAGGAGTAGAATTATCTTGTGACAATCCTAACTTGGCAGTCAATTCAGACATCATATGGTTGCAAAAATGCTTCCCATGATCCGTAACTATAGCCTGTGGGACCCCAAGCCGTGCAATAACATGGTTGAAGAAAAAAAATGCGTTGTTTTTCCTATGTTATTAAATGTAGGCATCACTTCAACCCATTTGGTAAAATAGTTGACTGCGACAATAATATAACCATGCCCCCGGACGAAGGAGGGTTACAGGTCATGAAGTCAATACCCCATTTTGTAAATGGTCCAGCAGAGACAACAGGATGCATTGGCGCTGGTGGTTTGCAGATTTTACGATAAAAAATTTGGCATGCATGACAACTTCTGATTGTGAGGATGCAATCTCGAAAAATAGTAGGCCAAAAGTAACCGGCGCGGAGTATATTTTGTGCGGTAGCATATCCAGATAAATTTCCACCACAAGAGCCAACATGAAAATCATTTAATACTTTTTAGGCCTCCTCATGGGTGAGGCGCCTCCTTAAAATGGTATCAACACCATGACGATAAAGTGTATCGCCAACGATCAGATAATATTTTGCTTAGTATCGAATATGCCGCTGATCAGAGCGAGAGGTATTAGGTCGAAAAGTTTCGGTTTGGAGATAAATGATGAAATCCCCATACCAAGGATCAAATGATCCCATTAGAAACAAAGAGTCATCTGAAATAGATGGTTCCGACATAGTAGCAGTACTATCAGAGGGAAGTTCACAGAGAAACTCAGCCAAAACTAACGACTTCTTTGAATTGGATTTGATGAATTCCAAATCAAATTCTTGCAAAATGACAATCCATTTTGAATATTTTCTCCCCGACAATTGACGTGATAAGATGTAAGTCATGGGGTTGCAATCCAAAACTATTATTTTTTTTCGGAGCAGGATATAATGGCGAAATATTTGGACATCTTGAATAGCTGTTAAGAAAAGATTTTCCACGTACGAGTACTTAACTTCTGTATCATTGATATTATGACTCAAATAATAGACCGGATGTTCAATTACATATTCTACTTGGACCAAAACCATAGCGATGGTCGTTTTAGCCGCGACGATATATAGGAAATAATCAATTTGATAATTAGGAGGATACATTAATGATGCTCGGACAAGATGGTCCTTGACAGCATCAAAAGAAGCTTGCGCAACTTGGTCCCAATGGAAGGGAGTCCCATTTTTCAATAATCGAGTAAATCCTTTAGCCATTTCAGTGTAGTTTGGAATGAACCTTCTCAAGAAGTTAGCCTTTCCTTGACGTTTCTGTATCTGAAGTAAGTTTGATGGTGAAGGCAAATCAAGAATGGCTTGTACCTTCAGTGGGTCTATTCAAATTCCTTCTTTTGAGACTAAGAATCCGAGAAATCGACTAGAACCAACACAAATCACACTTTTATGTGGATTGAGGCATATCTTGTAGTGTCAGAAGCGTAAGAAAATGGCTCTCAAATGCATCGGGTGATCAGTCTGATTTTGTGAATGCACCAGTAAATCATCTAGATATGGTTGAACAATGTGCTTGATGTCGTTGAAAGCATAATTCGTTGCTCTCTGAAACGTTTCCCCAACATTCTTTAAACCAAATGAAATTTTCCTATATGCGAATGTGCCCCAGGGACAGATGCATGTTGTCTTATGTTGGTCATCTGGGCGGATATTGATTTGATTGTAGCCGGAAAATCCATCCATGAATGAGAATATTTCGCATCCAGCACAATCGTCAATAATCTGGTCAATAAAGGGAGTAGGATAGTTGTATTTTGGACAAGCATGATTAACATCCCGATATTCGACGCACACTCTAATGGTTCCTTGTTTTTTCATAACGGGAACGATATTGGAAACCCACTCAGTTAGCGGAACAGGGTAAATGAAACCAGCACGCAAATTTTTTTCAAATTCTTCTTTGATGGCAACGGCTTTCTTCGGATGAACAGAACGAAACCGTTGACACATCAGTTTGACATCAGGATACATATTAATAGTGTGTTCTACTATACTAGTATCTATGCCTGGCATTTCCTCGTAAGACCAAGCGAATACGTCATGAAATTCACGAAAAAGAGAGCGATATGAATCAAGTTCCGATGAAGAACAAGATACACCGACATGAATATTTTCTACAATGCAAGGTTTGGTTGAAATATCGATAGAAGTCTTTTCTTCGATATTTGATAAATTTCACTCAGAGTCAATTTCATTAATCAATAAAGAATTCAAAAATAAATTTTTGATGGATGGGTGATATAGTTCACTGAGATTGTTTCCTTCATAATCAAGAAGATGGGAGTGATGATGATAATCTTGCCATGGTTCTCCTTCTAACATCATAGCTTCCAAAATATTTTCATCTGTCAAAAATTTTGAGGAAAATGGATTAGATGGAGTACCAAAATCCAATGAACTATCAACCCAAACACTCGGCGACGTTGATTTTGGATTTTCCGCCCAAGCCAAATAGATTGATTGCTATGCTAGCTCAATAGGAATAGGAATTAAAACATCATCCAATGTAGAAATATCAGAATCACCTGTACTCTCCCTTAAGCCAGATAGAGTGGAAGAGATCATGCAGTAGGTCTCTATGCTTGTAATTTCTGTCGATGTCGCGGGTGGCGGTAATGCAAAGGTTCCCATAAGAGTGGAATCCTTTGAGAGTCCTACACCTCTGGATTTCTAGTTGGGGAAAGTGAACAAATGGAACACTTCCAGTTATCTGCGAAGCGGAGGAAAAAAAGGATAATTTATTAATGACTGTGATTGTACCTTTATGTGGAAAAGAAATCATTCTAAAGTATGTAGAAAAAATGGCAGTCATTGCATACACCTGTGGTCTTCCAAGTAAAATATTATAATCAAGGGTTCCGTCAACAACCTCAACATCAATACTTACTGTTTTTCCCCCTAATTCAACATGCAGGTTATTGATAATACCACAAGTTTTATATGTTCTTCTATCAAAAGCCTTCAACGTCGTTGATGATTGCGATAATCACGGTGAGCCAAGTGATTTCCAATAGTTTAGAGACATAATGCACGTAGATTCTCCCTCATCAATAATAGTGCGATGAACAAGGTGATTGAGAACATTTACTTGTATGGAGAATGCTAATTTTTTTGGTAATTGCGGCACATATCCCATATGATTAAAGACGACAAGATTAGAATCAGTTGGATCAATTCCACCAATGGCCGACAATAAAGCCTGCTTCTAGGAGGGACAATTTTGTAATACCTCAAGAGAAGACATAGCTAAAGGGGATTGAGCCAAATCTTCAACTATATTATAATTTTTTGCAACTCTTGCTCGAGGATTATATGTTGATTTATGAATTACTCCCTTTGGTGGCTTAATTTTCAATTCAGGAATAATAGTAGGTGGTACTGATTCATTAGCTGGATTTTTTGTCAAGGTAGTAGGTTGATCAGTGGCCATACTACCATAGTATTTATTTCGTGTCGACACCAAAATATCTTGTGAAGTTTTTGTGGTGGATAACATTAACACTTGGGAACTAGGAGCTGGATCCGTAGCAACCAAATTAGTGTCCGGATTTGGAAATGGGTCTGTCAACACAGCTGATGCATGAGAAGTCTTGACGATTTTTGAGACTTTAGCACAGTGAGGACAATCCATAAAAAATTGTTCCTTGTTATGGATTATGCATGGATAGCGAGGTTTCCGTGGTCTAGACAGTTGATCAGATGATCTTTCCTGTGGGTTAGAAGTTTGATTTTTCTTTGATTTCCCCTTTTTCTTACCTCCTGGTTGCTTATTGCTTTTGCCTTTGTCAAATGAAATGGCATTAATTTCAGAAGTAGTAGTAGGATTAGATGCAGTAGTGTGGTGTGTGTTTGCAGTGCCTATCAAACTGTCTCTGGCATGAGAGTCCTTTATTTGAGGAGGAATATTGAAATTAGATCGTGACACATTAGGAATTTTTTCATAGAGCGTGCCAAACTGAGTGTAAATCAAGTCTAAATATTGGGCACAAGTGACAACTTGCTCTTCTGTGACGACGCCATCTTTAGCCACATCCTCAGTTATAGATGGTAACAGGGACTTAATGAACCATTCAGCAAAAAGATGATCGGGACCAAATGTCTTAACCATTCATCGACAGCGATGCCACTCATGAATATGATTGGAAATGTGAGTAGCATTAGTCTGTTTGAAGTTGGTCAAGAGTTCCATTCTATTTTCTTATCTGACCGGTAACTGGAAATGGGTCAAAAAGACAATAGCTAAAGCAGTGAAATTGTCGAAAGAAGCTCTAGGTAACTCAATGTACCATTTAGCAGCCGGACCTATGAGCGTACGCTGGAAAAGACGCAGTCGAACATAATCATCATTCAGGGAATCTGATGAACACCATAAATGATAAGTCATGACATGAGTCGACGGATCTTCTCCAGGGTTTCCATTGAATTTAGAAATATCTTAGGGTAATTTATGAGGTATCACCGACCACCAAGGAGAATAATTTATAGGATCATTGGTTAACTGGTTTAAATCTGGTAATTCTGAATTTGGAATAAAAGGCAACTGTTGATTAAGGTCAGGCTGAGCATAGCCAGAGTAAGATGGAATTGCTTGGGAAACATGCCTTTGAGCACCAGTATATGGAATATGTTGCTGGTAACGCAGATAAGGGTTGTGTTGCATAGCAAACTCTTGAGAATTATGTTGACCAAAACCTGGATATGATACTTTTTGAAATGAAGTTTGAGGCATTTGCACTTGTGGTTGCCAAGGGGTCTGTCCACCAATGTTATAACCCAAATTAGTGTAAGTTGGATTCAGTTGATATGTATAACCATGTTGTGTTTGTGACATCCCATAAAATGGTACACCATATTGTGAATAAATGATTCCTGATACAGGTAGTTGTAAATTAACCAAAGGAATTTGAGTTTGTGGACCCAACATTTGATGATATTGAGTCAAAGAACCCGCACTGATAAGGCTGATGTACAATATTTTTATTCTATAATAGGGGTATAGATGTATTAACA
Organism: Pinus albicaulis; assembly: GCA_034641835.2. Lineage (NCBI taxonomy): Eukaryota > Viridiplantae > Streptophyta > Pinopsida > Pinales > Pinaceae > Pinus > Pinus albicaulis. The sequence continues at coordinate 1,135,301,109 of CM076582.1, forward strand.
AGTGGTAATGAAGTGGGTGTAACATGTTGAACAGGTTGATACGAGTGTACAACCGTTTGTGGTTGGATAGGAAGAGTGGGCTTCCATTGACAGACATTCATGTCAAAAAAAATTTGACCAAAAAGTGATTGAGTACTATCATATTGGGTGACCAAAGTTTTCCCCCTAGCATAAGGAGATTAATAAGATGGAAAATAATTTTCTCCAAATGCTGGGAGTCCAGTTGATATGGTACTTAAAGGAATTGACCCAAGAGGACCAACTTGATATTGCCCTGATGGTGTATGTAATGAATCAAGATGTTCAGTACTAACGATAGGACTACCAGTTAAAACACCAGATGATGACATTGGAAAAAACTATGAACGTGAAGATGCACCAGAGAAAGTGCCAGACAATGATTTTTAGCCTGTTGGGACCGAAGGGCCACGATGCAAATATGACTCTAGTGAGGTTGTGAACATCAGCGGAGTAGTGAGGGTAGGAGCTGACGTAATTAGAACAAAAGACCCAACCGAAGATGTTGGTTCAGACATGGTTGTGTGACCAAATGTATACCCTCGAAAATCGATGAGAGATTGAATGGCAATAGGATCAACAAAAGCAAATGGAAACGATTGAGGAAAATACTCGTATAGGTAAAGGTCCCCCCCAAATGGGTTGGAGTAAAGGTGTATCGTCTTGTGGGATTTCTTCAATCGAAATTAAACCAGAAGGAAGAACTTCACCATTAGGCCCAAAATATATTTCAGACGATTTCCTGTGTGATATAGGATATTCAGTGGCTATAGAAATTTGTGGAGTGACTAAGATAGGAACAACTTCCAGTTGTTCGACTTCAGGATTCAGATTTTCTGGGAAAGAAGAGACAGGATCTTGATCGATTTGTGATTAAACAACATCGGGTCCAGGAGGTATGGTCTCAACGATTGAATGGATCGTGACCATGGTTAGCTGTGAAGACTCTGTTTCGACAACATTAAATGAATCGGGATGTGTAGAAACAATTTGAGCTAACTCTGGTTTAAAAGATGATGTTTCACAAGAGGAACGAATTTTACTTGATTCGGCAGATCGTGATTGCCTTCACCTACCAGAAGTAACTTCTAGTGGTAAAGGTGGTTTTAAAGCTAATCTACATGAACGACGGGGGATAGGTGCTTATTCTTCCATGATTACTGATTTATTTTAACCAAAAAAAAAAAAAACAAAAAGAGGGTAATGCTAGGCAAAAGGGTTTACCAAGAAACTGTGAATTGCAAAATACCTCCTGGTGAACCAACAAGTACAGGCAGGTAATCTCCCCGAATGTTGTGTTCGGTGTATCACAATTTCAAGGAGGCCGACTCGGTTCAATATGGATGGATAGCACCTAAAATTTTTCCTCCCAAATATACTCGAAGGTACGTGGAGGCCCACGACCGTATTAGCACTGTCTGATGCGAAAATGCACAGTGAGAGCACCCCTTTATACTTATTGTAATGTAACACCGCTCGATATATCCGAAAGTACATGGAAGAGCTACGATATACTTACATACGTGGAGTGAGGTATCACACTTGGAATGTATCACAGACAAGTTAACGACAACTGTTATGTTTTACGACGCCGGAACACGTCTCTAGCCTAGACCTTCTAAATGTTATCGTTATGGTTCCAATGCGTTGTCGTTATCGTGATCGTTAATGTTATGCGTTCTTAACAATTTTCCTTTCAAAGGTTCACCGCGATGATGTGTATGAAATTCCTAAAATGCAAGCTAAGAATGAAAAACAAATTTTCACTTTTAGCGTTTTCAATGAAGAACCTAGCTACTAAGGGAAGAGAGCAAATAGTTTGTGAGCAAACAAATCAATGAGCACAAACTAAATGGAGATTTCCTAATGTTCCTTCTGCAAAATGCACACAATCCTACATGCAAATGCAAGTTTTTCTTTTCAGTTTCCTTAATGTTATGAATGCAAAAAAGAAACTAGGTGCACTATATCAATAATTCAAATGCTTTTTACTTTCGAGAAATGAAGAATACAAACAACAATTTCTCTTTTGAAGGAAAAACAAGAATTTCAACAACATTTTCTCCTATCAAGGAAATGAAGATTTTACGACAATTTCCTATTTCGAAATCAAATGATTCTTAATGCGACCATAAAAAGTACTTTGAAATCAACTTGTCAATGATAAAGAATTTTTTTTAAACAAACATTGAGCACATTTTCATTCAAAGGAGGAAGAAGTATATAGATTCACTAGTCAATTGAGCATCAAACTTTTTAGAACACAACAACAAACAAAACTGAAGCAAGTTGCAAAGTCAAATTTAAGGGAATTTAGGTACTTTCAGGAGTCAACACAGTCTCCAAGCGGAGATAGTGCTCTGAAACGCAGGTTAGGAAGGGAGACAGTGCTTTGCAAAGCACTGTGTCCAGTCTAAGGGTGCGTTGGGCACAATATACAATGAAAAATACTACTATTTAACTCGTTGTCTTTGCAAATTAGGCTCTGAAAGGGATTAATATTTATGTATAACAAATATTGGGTGGATAAATAAAGAAAATTAGAGGATACAACACCTAGAACTAAGAGAAATTATCCCCATAAGAGACACCAATTTTTTGGGCCAGAATTATGAATTATGGATAAATCACGCTTCCCTAGACAGGTGCTAGTCTAGAACAACAAGTGAAAGACCACACGACTATTTTTCCTAACTTAGAATAGATACACATAGAGGATTGGAGGATTACTTGTTCAGTCGCTTCCAAATGGCTCCTTCTGTCACTTCTGCTGCAACTTCAAATTCAAGTGGTTTTTGGGTTGAATGCTTCCTGCAAGAAAGAACATTGAAACAACAGAAGATGCAATAATATAGATATCTATTCAAGCTAGTTAGCTAAATAATTAAAGCATAAACCATATACATCAACCAAAATCTTGAAATATGGAAAATCAAAGCCAATACAGATGCATATAGGGAAAAATAAGCAGTACTCTTTATTGATGATAAAAGGAGAGGTTACAACCTAGTGACTAATTTGAAGTGACCTCCCAACAATGTTCCCAAACCTCATCACAGTATAAATCTCTCCAGCAACAGCTTCACAAATCTAGCTCTCAATTGAAAATTCTACAACATTTCTCTACTCAAATTCTTCCTTCTCAAGCACTTAGATCTGTGCTCAATTTATAGATGAACTGTAGGTTGTTTTGCAATCAATAAATTTCCAATAATAGGCAAGACATGTTTCCATCATGTAGATGTCAAATGGAAACTTGGATCCGAAGCTTGACACATGTGAACTCTTCTAGAAGGCATTGGCCAAGTGGAGATTCCGGAACAATGAGAATTTCGCTCCCAATGTGACCAACGCACCTATGAATGTCAAGAAGTGCTTTGAAGAGCAACCTTTCATGGGGCTACTTGCATATGCAACACACTTAGGCCCCTTAGAGCCTGCGTTGGTGAGCTCTCATATGCTATATAATAAGCTTCAAACCATGGAAACCTTTGCTTGATGAAAGTATTTATTGATTTGTCTTTTTTCTTGTCTTAGGGCATGTAGCAACTGAAATGATAGGGAATGACAGACCCTTGATCATTGGTCCTGGAGATGCTGCCCAGTTAACCAGGTCATTAGGAATGGTGCCCAAATTGACCTATAACACAACGACCCAGAGTCGTTTCTACGTTGGCTCCCACACATAAGGATGTTCTTATTTTAGGACTTGAGTACTTTGAATACATAAAAGAAGAAGCCCTACAGGCAGTAAGGAAGTGATGGAAGGTATCTCCTAAGGAGGTTAAGAACCGAGAGCCTTTTGGGTACATAAAATTCCAAGAAACAACTAACCATATACAACAATATAATTAGATGGTTTTGTCTAAAGGACCTAGTTGGATTGGATGTCAATACCGATGCCCTATTATCTGGTATCCACTAGATGGGTATAATGTCGAGTATGAACTCCTAGAAAGTGTAGAAAGTGAGGCCTTCAAGGTTCTTACTAGGAGAAAAAACGGGTTTCAGACTTATGGCGAACAATCTTAACTAGCCTACTCTTTAACTTTGCTACATGTGAATCATAGTTTTTCATGAGGACACACAAATAGGTAAGCTGTGGGGTGATGTTGGGCCACGGAAAAGGTATAATTTCCTTGAAAATTGTTATGTTTTTAGGCAATTTTATCCTTAGCTCATAATAATTCAAGTGATAAGAATGATAAAAGTAAGTTGAAAATAATATAGTTAGTGTGAGCCTTTTTTTTTATTTCAAAAATATTGTAATTTGGGTAAATCGTTATGCATATCAACCTAAATGAACAACTATTGTTCCTTGAGATATTTGAGCGAGATATTGATTGAGCCAACGTCGTATTTATAGCAGGTTAAAACTCGATGTCTGAGCGCGGTCGAAAAAAAAAGGCAATAGGAAACTGATTGTTACTATACGAATATTTATGGTTGAAGGAACAATCCTCAGAATATTTTGATTCTCAGGATAACTCTACATTCAATTTTTGAATGTAATATATAAGACAACAAAGTGAAATACAAATGTTGTTGATTCATTTTTCATGTTCCATTTTATTATTTCACTTTTATTGTATATTATATACAAAAATCTGAGTTAAACCCATTTTGAGGTTATTATGTAAAACATTTTGAGTTAATGAAGTTGAACAAGATTTTAGTTTAGTCTTCTGTATTGAGTTTATCTAGGCAGTACTTGTAGAGACCGTGGGCCCAGTCACCAGAGGTTTAACAGAATATTACGTAGCATTGATAGTCAGATTACCTTTCTGTAATTTTCATTATTTATATTACTTTTTATTTGTCTTTTTGTTTATCATAGGTAATTGATTGAATCCTATATCTTGAATTTTGTTAAGTGTTTTCCGAAGTTATCGATTGGATTGTGTTACACAGTGTAAAGTGTGAATGCATGAATTTGGGAAGTTACTTTTGAAATAGATATTTTCTAGAATTTGTGTGATTAATAGTTTTTCCTTATGCATGCATTTGCTGAGCAAGAGATCAAGCTGGTTTGTGAATTAGAATAGTTTATTTCATCAATATTGTAACTGTAAAAGTAATTGTTTGTTGTTATCATTTATTTCTGCAATGGTTGAATTAAGATAATGATTGAAATAATAGTTATTACGCACTTTTCCATAGTCTAAGACTTTATTATTGCATATACTTTTCCGATAGCCTTGAAATAAAAGACGAATCCCAGGTTGATAAAATTAATGAGATAGGATTAAGATTGATTTTTAGGAGTCATTTTTGTGCCCAACAAAATGGATTAATGTTTTTCATTTTATCCTCTTCATATGTCTCTCTAATGGGAAATGTGAATACTTCTGGTTGTCTATTTTCAACCATAGTGTTGGTGGGGTGTGAAGGTCTTTCTTCTTCTGCAATATCCTCAAGGATCCTCACTTTCTCACCAAAAAGGGCCTCAACAATCCTTGTGGACAGAGAAAGATATTCACAATCAACTAAGAGAGGTTAGCTACTAATGGCAATGTGGTTTTTGGTAAGAATTTTCTTGTTCTATCCCAAATTATTTAAGGCATAATAGAAATAGATGTATTTTTTTTTTTTTTTGAAGAGAATATGCTAATGTATTTTTTCCTTTTTGAGGAGATAAAATGAAACAAAGAGAATATCAACTAAGGAAAAATAGAATACATAATTTGACACCTCCCCGAAAATGATGCCAAAAATTAATTTCCCTTAGTATTGCAACAATAATGATACAACTCCCAAATGTCTCAGCTTTAATTGTCAAACTGAGATTAATGCAAAATTAAGAGTAGTTTGCACTATATGTGCAACAAGAATTATCTCTTCCCTTTGCTAAATTTTATGTAGATGGAAGTATTGAGATGAAATTTTGTTGTACATAGACCAATTTAACTATTATATGTTATAGGAAAAATTGAACTTGCAGGAAATGAATGACAAGAAAACTGAGGATGGAAGGAAAAATATTCTATTTGCAATGAAGTGAAATAAAACCTATTCTATCTTGAAAGGAAATAAAACTCGCTGCTAAAATAAAATCTCGCAAATAATAAATCATAATTTTGTGGGAAAGACACAATTTCTACAACAATTCAAATAAAGGAATCTACATGGTCTCTCTACTTCCAAATTCCATTCTCAGGGTTCCAAGGGTGTTGTAATACATCAAATAAGGAAAATCATGAGTTGGGTGCAAATCTTAGCAAGTTTCAAAGGGAACTTATTTTTATAGGAGTCCCAATTTTACTATAGGAGACAGTCCAACGAGCAATGGAATATGTTAATTGAAAGGTTATAAAGCAAAGAAGCTAAGGAAAGTTTGTAAAATGGTAAATCACACATGTGCAAGTCATCACATCATCTTGTTGCATGGTTAATCCAATAAGGTGCAACACTGTAGGGTTTCTTGTAGTTTCAAAACAATGGATTGTGAAAAAACATTAAAATTTGAATGATGAACAACATATAAATGACAAAAAATAAAGTGACCCAAATAAAGAAATATGAATTATATTTGAATGATGCAACCATGAAAATAATCATCACCTATTTCTAAGATAATGTGCAAGAAAAAATTGCTCATAAACTAGCTAAATAACCATGCATAAAAAGAATGTTCAAAAAATAAGTTATAGATATAAATAAATGCATGAAAAAAAATGGTATAAGAGTGATATTTAACACCTAGGGTGGGGCCTAACTCAAGGAATCTCAAAAACCTTAAGAAAAATCCAGACTAAGAGCTAAAATCAAATATCACTTCCATTAACTAAGAAGTTGCTTGTACATGCAAAAATTTGTAGAACTTGGACTCTAAATGTATCTTAATGCTTTACATTGTTATTCTGATGCTCCTACTTGTTATTCTCGGCAACTCGATCCCTTTATTTATACAATTAGGTAGAGGGATACCTCCTATAGGGGAGGACTACTTTCCCTCCAAAACCCCTAAAAATTTGGATTATGTTTCCTGGGTCACCATGCAGTAGAAGGAAGGAGTATTTACTATCCTTAACCAGTTGAGTTGGAATATTCTGTGGAAAGAAGTGGGCCCGATAAATATCTTTCATTGGATCTCCTATAAATCTGTATGAAATCCCCTTAATATCCTCCACAATATTCATGTTAGGCACTTAAAGCATGAGAAATCTCCTTGACTCTCCTAAGAACTCATTAAGCTAGGAAATTGTTATTAAGTGCAAAAAGGAAGATTAATGTAGCCTTTATGTGTCTAGGAGTGGTTATATGGGCCCTATGTTTTACCTATTTGGGATGCCCATGTGTTATAAATTAATTAATGGAGTAATGAACCACATAAAAATATTGCGGAAACAAAAACATAGAAACACATAAAACAAGAGAGACACAAATATATGTGGTTCACCTAATTTGGGTTACATCCACAAAGAAACAACCAGTAGTTCCTTTTATATTATCCAACAAAGGGAAGAGATACAACCTACAGCTAATTCATTTTAATTTCCTCTTCTCTGTCACACAATATCCTCTCTCTTTTTTCTTTCAGAATAATAATACACAACCACAACACAATTCCCTCATAAAAACCGAGGGTTTCCTTCTAGGGCCAAAAACCCTAAATTAACATAAATTATACTGTTAGATCATCCACTTAATGAACGACCCAGATTGAATATGAAATTACAATATTTTACAAGCCAAAATTTCATCTATTTTTAGGTTTGAAAGCACTAACCCCGAACCCCTTCTTGGGGGGGGGGGGGCTTATAAAATTGTCAATGCTCCCCACATCCCTAGACTCCCTTGACAACGATCATGTAAGCGACATTTCCGCCTTGTTAGGAACAAGAATCTAACATGGTTGAAACAAAAAACCTTTGAACAAACAGGAAGATATCTAGGCTCCACACCCAACACCATGAGCTCATGTGAAAATTTTTCTCCTTACCGTTTAAAGAAACTTTCGATTACTCTTAAGAAAATCATTTTTTTAATAATATTGAATTTTATAGTTGAATTGATTTATTTGGATATAATTATTAAATTAATGTATTGTATTGTTTAAATAAATCTATTGGTTGATTACACATCGGTTCATTGTAATAATGTAAGTCATCCATATATAAATCATTGCAACATAGTATTTTAAAATACTAGTCGAGATCACAATAAAATAAGAAACCCATTTTATTATATATAATTAGGAACCCTTCATCATACAAATCAACGCAATATAAAAGTGCACAATAATCAACATGTTATAAACTAATTATTACAATTATAAACTAATTATTACAATTATTGATAACGCATTGTCATACCAATTAGAAAAGTATGTCCATATTAAAAAAATGTTTTACATACCAACATTCCAAAATATATAACCTGTAGCATTCATACATATATATCCATTAAGAGAAAGATGATACCTGCAATCAACTTGAAAAATGATAATAGTTGATAAGATGAATGATGAATGTATTATTCATCGTTCATATTTTGAACTACTATCATTTCTCAAGTTGTGAATATATTATTCATCATTCATTTCTCAAGTTGCTTTCACGCCTCATCTTTCTTTTAATAGATATGGTACTTAAATGATTTGCAATGTCTTTTTTGAGTAGCTAAATTTTGTTCTTCCTCTTGATTTTTCATTTACAAACCTAAAAACAAGTGAATATGACACAAAGTCACAAACCTCTACCAAATATTAAAATAAAAAAAAGTAAATAAGCATTAGGTTGAATATAAACATTGAGAAAGTAAATGAGAAATCATAAGAACATTAAAAAACATATAATATTGATCATATTAATAAGTAACTATCCTCATAATACATTAAAATAAAAAAAAATATGTAAAATTGGTCACATCAAAATAAAAACATCACTTGGAAAATGACATTTTTTTTTAAGACACAAAAGTCAACAAAGGCACCTTAAAGTTGCCACATGGCATATTTAGAAAATTTCGTATTAAATGTTTATAATTTTCTTGTTGCATTTTACTCTTAGGGATTTATGTCCCATTGATACTCATTAACCAACTAGAAATGAAATGAGTGAAATTTAAAAAATTTAGTTTCAAAATATTCAATTTAAATAAATATTTTTTTGAAAGTATTGGAAAGCTTTATAAAAGTTATAGCATGAATTTCACTAGTGCAAAGTCAAATAATTTTGACATGAAAATAAAAACATGTTTCTTGCATTGAAAAGGACTAATAAAGTGTAATGAGTATATGTAAATTTTAGTGTAATATATATCAAAGTGTATATTGAAAAGTACATTAATTTAATAAATTATTTATTCACAATATACATTATTTCAACATATTTTTATACTATCTTTCAACATATATTTTGGTGGTTCCATTCCATACTTTTTTTTTACGAGTTTTATACACCATGGAAAAGTATCGATATTTATCTATAAATTGTCATGTATATTCCATTATAACATATTACCATAGGAAATTGAATAATATTTTGTAATATATTACTATGTAGTAATTTACGCTACATCTCATATCTAATATTACTAGCTTAGTGCATAAAATATTGAAATAATTAAATTGAAAAGAAAGAAACTAAGAAAATAACAAACCATCCACACAATGAACGTTGCGATCAACACCCTCCAAAAATTTTCCAACGCTTGAATTTTAGAACTTACTAAAGATCATATGATCTGTCGTTCCTTGATTTCTCTTGGTTGCTTTATTTCAGTTGATTTTTTTGTAAAGTGTTTAAGTTGTCTTCCTAGTTTCTAACTATCGAAGTCACTTGCTTATGCATGCTCATTCCTTGATGAGATCATAAACACACTTCTTTTATGCAAGCACGAATAGGAATAACACATCCCATCGAGGCAGTGCACATGCAATATTCAATTTATGCCAACAATCAATGCACATTTTCCATTGATAGTCTCTCTCACATCAATTGCAATTATATCTTTATTTTTATGAGTATTCCCAATTGTTTCTTTTGCACACCTTTGCTTTCATAAGTGTCATTTTATCATTCAAAATTATCACATTCTCTTTATTTAATTTTAATAAGTGTCATTTTCATGTTATATTCACTCTAGGATGTGTCACTTTCAATTTCTTTAGCTTTTGCAAGTGTCATTTTCACGTTTTCTTATTGTCACGAGTGTCATTTCTAGTTGTTTCCACTCTTGTGTGTGTCACACCTTTTCACATTACTAGAGTTAGTTCTGGTGCACTTTGTTGCATTGCATGGTCCTACATATCATTGGAATATGTGCTAGACACATTCCTATATATTAACGCACTTTCTGGTCATAGTCAACACTTATATCGCAACTTGTGTTCTAAGTGTCATAATGTGGCGTTTTAACTACCGTACTTAGAAATATGTGTTTCTTTGTTGTCGTTTCAAGGTGTGAATCTTTTCTATGAGTGTTGTGTATTCTCTCGGCTTGTATTGATTTCTTTCATGAGTGTGATCCATATTTGATTCATGTTCAGATGCATTTTTCTCTTTTACTCTATTATTACCACACTTAGCCATTTTGAAGCTCTTCTTGGTCCTCTTGCCCAGTTCAAGTTCTGAAGGAATTAGCCCTATTACTAGGTGATGATCATAAAAAATTCATGAGCCTCATTGATGCAACCTTTCCTGCCAATAATTTTGCACTAAATCCTCTCAAGGCCATCTCCAACGACTACACATTGAGAAGCCTTCCAAGTATGGTCACTCAACCCTTCTTGCTTGTATTGACTCACTACACTAACTTTTGACCACATATTCCTTGCAAGAAGCATAAAGTACTTCTAGATAACACCAAGGACCCTTTACATATCCTTGCAAAAGAAAATTACACCATACAAAGGCTCTCCTCCCTCCTCAGTATAATGAATCACTTTTTAGGCTAAGTGACCTAGCTTTTTTCTACCTTTCTCGATGAAAAATGCATTCTAAACGAACAGTCAACCAATGTTGGGAAAAAATACTATAGCATAAGAGGAAAAGTGCATTTCATATGAACATTGATCCCTTGTTGAGAAAAATTTCTCTTTCCCTCAAGCCTCTTCTTTCCTTCAACTCATAGCGCAATATTAAGAAAAAAGCCTTCAACCTTGTTCCTTTTTCTTCCCCTCTACATTGAACACTTTCTAAGGGAATATACCTTGACTAGTCAAATTTCACTATTATAGTTTTCCTCTATTTTCTTCCTAGTGCATGGCATAGTCTTAAGCAACAAGTTGATCACCTTCTTCCTTATTCTTCCCCACTACATTGGACCAAGGATATCCCCTTCTTTACATCACATGGTGAAGTAAAAGTGAATAGTGGTTCATTCCTATTCCAATGTTGAGTTCAACTACGCTTTCCTCATCAATCTTCCTTATTTCAATCCTTCCATAAGTCTATCATAAGAAATTATTTCTATGAGCTAGGTAAATATAGAATAGATGATTTTCCTTTTCATGAGTAACCTACATTGGCAGGAGTACCTACTCAATAAGGAAAGGTGATGAAAAAATAATATAGCAAGGATAAAACAAAAAGAAACACTTATAGAGAAGAAGCACAAAGAAGAAAAACCATGAAGACATGTTGCAGATCCTATACGATGAAAGAAAGAAGACATTGCATGATGACTCAAAAGATTCAAACTCGGACCCAAGACCCTTTGGAGGGTGAGGATAAGAAACAAATTGGATCTCTCATGAAGATGGAGTACAATTATGATCGTCGTTCATGAATATTGAAGACATAATAGTAAGGAGAATAACTTGGCATTGCCATATCATCATGAACTCCATGTCATCATTATCAAGATGTTACCTGTATAAGTTTCATCACTATGTCATATGTGTCCATGTGCCATGCCACATGGTTATGTGAAATCTGATGATGTATTCTTAAGGAAATGGATCAAATGTAATGTGTGGAAGTCCAAGAGTCATATGTGGAATATGAAAAGTCACATGAGGACAAATAAGTCAAATATAAGTTCAAAATTAATTTAGAAGTCCAAAGGTTATACAGAAGTTAAAAGGTCACACTAGAAGTCCAAGATTCATGAGGGAAGTTCAAGATTCATGGGGATGTGAAATTTCATACCTCTTGTTATAGATACACCCTCATAACTCAAGCAATTTGTTTTGGAGTCATAGACTTTAGAGAGCTACCCCTGACTTCTTCCACTTGGCGTAAGAGAAGAAAACAATTCCTTGGAGAAGAAATAAGTAACTTAATGTTCCACTATTGGAAATAGTGAGTCACCATTGTAATTGTGTACTCAGATCTTTCACCTAATAATTGAAGCTCATTGAGCCAACACACTTTCATGCATTTATCGTGAATGTTTTAAGACTATTTTCTGGATGTTTGCGGTATATGTTGGCATTCTTATGTACTAAATAAATTGAACTATTTAGGTGGATATGGTGCTTATATTTTTGAATGTGTGTTATATTTTCTTTCATGAATCTTTTTTATTGTACTTTAATCAACGAGTTTTTCCTTTCTCTCGTGTGCCTATCTTAGGATAATACTATTACTTTCATTCTAAAGACTCACTATTTTCTCCCTCTCGTGAAAGCCTCCCTTTATACATTGTGATTGGTGCTCCACAATATCAACTTGATTGTTTGAAGGTTATGTGTGTAATATCTTATGTTATCCATTGAAACCAAGGAAAATCTTAAGTTATGGTGGCCAAGTCGATACACTAGACAAGGCTTATACTCCAAACTGTGTGAGATCTAATTGGGACTTCACATCGAGGATAACCACATGTATCTTGGTGGTATCAAACACCTTCAATGCTATGGAACTAGAAGGAGGGTTAGATGAAAATTTGTGCCCATTGATTCTATTTTGAATCTCTTATATTAAATTTAGCATCCCCAAAACATAATCCCAAATTGTTTTTCTAACCCATCCCTAGATAAAATTTTCATCTTCGAGGAACAATTTTATGACTTGTATCAATTCAGGTTTGATGGTGAGGGTGGTACACTCATAGCTAAACATAAATATGATGCTATTTTTTATGTAAATCTAATGAAATTAGTGATGAAGATGTTTTCTGTGTACTATTTACCCTCACACCTGAAGGTAGAGTTAATTGATGGTGTCATACCTTACCAACCATTTCTATTCATTTATTTGATCAATTCCTTAAGGATATTCATCAAGATTTTGGTATGTATAATTACCGAGTTGATTTTAAGATAATTAATCAACTAATAATGAAGCCTAATGAATCAATTGAGGATTTTACTAATCGGTTCCTTCACTTATGTTTTGAATTTCTTGAAGAAGATATGGATTGGGATTTCTTTAAACAAAATTTTGAGCATTTGGTTCATGTCACTTTACATGGTGAATCTCCCCCCTTTGATGATTTTTCTCTCCCAACTTCTCTAAATCATAAGACACATCTAGTTTTAGAGGAGGAGCCTAATATTACTTTTTTTACTTATCGTCTTCCTTTTCCAGTACCAATTTGGGTTCCTGCTTGTGATGATGTTGAAGTTTGGCAATATGAAAATATAATGGTTTCTCCTTATCTTCAATATTCATCCACTTCTCATGACCTAAATCTAATGGAGGAAACCTTGGAATGGTGTATGAAGCCAGAGGTGAATACTATTCCCTCCTTTCCTCAAGATTATATTAACACCCTTAACTTTAGTCTTGAGCCTGATTTGGATGTTTATCCCTCTTTATCATCTCATTTACATGATCTCTTGGCCCTTGATCTACCTAATCAGTCTCTTTCAAACTCTTCAGATTCTTAGTTAGTTAAGCTAAAAAGGGACCAGGTCTAAGGTAGTTACAATTCACAGGTAGATGATAAGAAAGGTGAATATTATTTCTATCTTTCTTCTCTTTTCCAAATTCCTTTGTGTCAAGATGATGTTACTCCATTATTGGTTGATTTAGAGTCTACCAAAATCGGTGATAAATAAAATGAACTCAATTTTACTAATCAATCTAAATTCTTGGGAAACCATCATTTTGATGATGGTGACTTTGTTGATGTATATGGTGATGAATGGAAAAGTTCACTAGTTGATATTTTAGTTTCTGAATAATATTTTGTTTTGAAAATTTTAGAGCTAGAATTTAATTCGATCAAAGAAGAAGTTGTTGGGGTTCCCATGTTTTGGCCAGATTAGCAAGACCAAAAGATGAGACAACATCAGAACCACTTTTGGGCCCTAGGATCTAGCCCTCCTGGGCCCGAAGAGGGATCTCTCCATTAAAGCAAAGAATGATGTATCTTTGAGAGCTCAAAATGAGATGTTAGGCTAGTTATGAAGCACAATGGGGGTTTGAATGATTTGGTTGATTGGTTGCTAGGTTGGTTATGGGATCATAAACTGAGAAGGTTTTTGGAGGAAAGGAGCAAAACAACAGGATGCTTCAGCAAAGGGGAATAGGTCAAGAAAGTGCCATCCATTGGGCTATGGAGTCATGAAAGGAGAATTACTTGCAACCACTAGCCAAGGCTTTCAAAGGGCAAGTCATCTATACCAAAGGATCTTTTAGATAGATGATGGGATGGAACATTAGGACTGAAGGTGAAAGAAGGAAGGACAACCAAATTTCTGTCTATAGATCAGGTCAGAGGTCATTTAACTCCAGACCTGCTTGGACATACTCAAAGGAAACTCTCAAAGAGGGACAAAGGAGCTTCTTATAGATCGGACCAGAGGTCATTTAACTCCAGGTCTGCTTTAGCAACTCCAAGGAAAAACAAGGATAAGTTTAACAGAAGGGATCTTAGAAAGGTCAGTTGGTTGCACAAGGATCCTAGTGAACAGGGCTAACTCTAATTCCCAGTGTTCCCAAATCTTCCAGCTTAAACCCAACAAGAACATATAAGAACTGTTTCATTCAATTCATACATCAGAGAGTGGGCAATAACATCCACTACACTGGTTAAACTAACTGATAACAACTCTTAGATAGCACATAAAGTAGAAAATATTAAAGGTAGGGAGAGCAGGAACATAGGGCACCTAACAAGGGTGAATCCTATGTTATAATTCTGTTGCCTACCAGAAGAACATGAAACAGTATGAAAATGTAATAAACATAGTTAGGGAAAACATCACCAATAGTAATAGACCAGGATCCTGTGAAATGTGCTTTGATTAATTGATGCAAAAACAGTCATGTAAAATAAGCCCAATGGCTAATACAGTCCAAACTTTCTCCTCCCAGCCTATTACATACAAACTACTCTGTAACTCCCTCCCAAGACTATTCTAACAGTCAAACTGAATCCCTCTAACAGCAACAGCCGAACAACCGGACAACCCCCCAACAATATGTTCTTCTCGATTCTTATAGGGGAAAACAGAGCAGAAGATGGTAGGTCAAGAATTAAATGAAGAATTGAAGCTCCGCCGAGGAGGAAAGCTGTAACCCATACTGCTTTAAATCTATGCATTTACCTCTGGCACTCTGGCTGTAGTACTACTGCCATTCTCTGTGACTGAACAAAAATGGTGAAATAATGATGCTAGGGTCGACCATACCATGTAACAAATGCTTTTGATGGTGTAGAACTGCTGAAAGGGCATAAATCTTTATGTAGACTGAAAAAATGATGTGTACCATGTCCTTTCATGGAAGAACGCTCTGCTGATACGGAAACCCTGATAATATTATATCTCTGTGCAGTGGACCGTCTGAGCGATCTACGGGGTCCTCAAATTTGTACCTTTGCCTTCTAAAAATCCTTGAAGGAGCTCACGAGTCTTCCATTTCTTCCTCGAGCTCTCTGCTGCTCCCGTACTGTCTCTGTCTGTGAATTTCGAGCTTCAATGGCGCCGGAGGGTTGGTAGAGTTTAAACTATGTCCTTTGATGAATTTATGGCGCAAACACCCCTCCAGACATTTCCTGTAACATCAAGCTCTGAATACAGCCTCTGCACATGGTTTTCTTTGATCCCTTTGTCACTATAACAGAGATCACGCATCATGGCGGTCATTTACTACTGAAAACCCTGTAAAATAGGTGAAATGGTTGAGAAAACATACATGGGGGTGGCGGACATGATGGAGACGATGGGAATAGCCATGTAGAATGAACAGACGGTGAAATTGTGTAGGAACACGGTGGAAACATTCATGGCGTGGGGAAAGGTGGCGGAATGTAGTTGCAGGTGGAGAAATGAAATTTCAACGTAAAATATTGAAAAAGGCCCTTTTGGACGAATAAATATGAATGGACGGGGAGATTGTACGGTGGGCACACGTGGAGATGACGTGGCGGGACCGGGAGACAGTGGAAAAGTCAGCGGCAGGCGAACGAATCTGGACCGTCGATCGTGGCGGAGATCAACGGTGGAGGACGACGGATGGCGGGCCAAAACATGGGTTACCGCGTGCGTAACTATGTTGAAAGACGACCGTAGGATGAAGCCCTCAAGATCTGACGGCTGTCGTGGATTTCGCTCGGCATCTGTGGTCAAGAGATAACGCGCGGGGGATGGGCGGTTTTGGAATCGTACAAGAGCCACGTGTTGAAAGGTGAGTGGAATCGCTGGGCTATCAGGAAATACCACCCATCGCCCAAAAGCGGTGCGAAAGAAACTGGTGGGTTTGGAACAATCGCATGGGGACCACCAGCGCGGGCGCGTTGCGGGATTAACGAGGACCGTATGATCTATGAAGATCGACGGTCAGGAACGTCCCCGATATGGATAGACTGTGAACCGTTGATTTTCGGGATTAAATGGATAGCGGAGATGAAATGCGGGGGACCAAGGTGTACAAACATGAGAACTTTGGAGTGACCCCCCGCAGTGGATAATAGCCGTTCAATTGAGTCTTTCCACATCCCGAGGAGTCAACTGCGGGGGCACCATGGGAATGAAAAGGAGCGGGACTTTATAATAATATAGTTTTATTATAAAGTTTTATGGTTTATGGAGGGGGAAATATGAATGCTGCGGGGGCAGCGATCGCCGTCCATCCCGTGAGGATCGACGGCTGTAATCACTCCCGATGAAACACTGGGGCAAGCGCCTTTGGGGATGGCGCTTGGTCACGGCGTTGGGTTGCATGGAAGAAAAGGGTGCGGGGGCTTAGCGGGAAAGGGGCTAGGCTTATTATAATGTGGAAAATGAGTTTTTAAGCCATTTTAATGCATTTTTGAGCCTCTAGAGGGTAACGATAGTGGAATAGAGGGGAAAATTGAGGAAACCAAGGATAATGGTGGGATTTAAAGGGGATTTTGGAGGGGTGCAGAGGGTTAATAGGGGAAATAGAGGGGAATGAAGGCACTTTGACAGAAGGAGGAAAAAGGGGAAAAAGGGACATTTTGCAGGGGTACAAGGGGTAAATGCAGGCCTTAGGGAAAGGAACCAGCAAAGGGGACGTGTATAATGCAAAGCACAGAGAGACTTCAAGGATGATGTGTCTTCAAGGGAGATGCATTCCTTGAAGGTCTCCAAAATAATATAGCCCCCAGCTTTCTTGTCAAGAATTTCATAGGGGGGCTAACAAAAGTTATTATGGAAACTTCCTCTTCATCTCACTACCTCTTGTGCTCTACTATTTATAATGCATTAACTCGTGAAGGAGATACTCCTTGGTTTTCAAGTTCATCATCTAATGAGTTGGATTTTGAACTGACACAACGTAGTGAGGTCATCCATGATGAGGAATAACGTAAGAATCTCATCGAGTATCCATCCCATTTATTATCATTTCCATCCTTGAGTCAATAAGATTATTCTATTCAAGTTACTCATGAGATTTATTGAGTCAATTCATCATTACATGTACAGTTAAAAGAACCTTATGACTTATGTAATATTTTTCTTGAAGTTTAAAAATCTAATCGAATCAATGATGTAGATGATTGTTATTCAGGTAACAGTGATATTATTGAAATTACCGATAATATCTATCCACACACCATGTATAATCTGATTCAATCTTTAGAATGAAATTCGACAATCCTTCAAAGTTCCAAGACTTTTTAGGAAGTTGAGGCACTTCAAATTTCGTTGATGGTTATGTCAGGTTCTCGCAATCCTGATAAGATCCCTAAACTAAGTGAGATATGGATCTTCTCTAAAAACTCTTTCCTTTGCATGGGTTCGTTGAATCCAAATTCTCCCTTGACATATTTGTGGTATCTTAGACATAACTGCTCTAGCTTTCAAGTCTCATTTTCTGATTGGATTGAAGGTTCTTTTTCAACTATTTCATCTTCATGAAATATCTTGTATCAAACTCAAGTTTGGAGTGTAAACCTTTCATTAATGCATATAGTTGTGAAGCTGATCATTTTAAATATTATCATTGGCCGAAAGATTCATGCCTATTAGATACATTTGCGAATAATCAACTCCTATTATTTCTTGTGAATGTTATAATGCTAATAATTTTCTTCATGGAATCAGATATCCTCTTCAGTGTTAGTGAATGTTTGATTCATTTGTTGAATAAACTCTCTCTTTTTCATACAATGCATATTGATTGGTTTCATGTCTTGTTTTACTAGCATTCATTTTCATTTCTTTCCATTATTGTGATTTTGGTTTATCCTATAACCAGTTGCAAGGAAATGGTTTGTCACATTTAACATGCGAGGAAAATGATTCTATTGTTAAAATTGTTTGTAAAGATATTCAAAATAATCTATATTTGTTTTCCACTAACCAAGAGTATTATGATTTAATCACCCCATCTGATCATAACTTTGGTTCCCCTAACTGTCATTCAACTATAATTTTTTTTCATCGAATGATATATATCGTTTATCATCTCACTATTCAGATACTTGTAAAGTAGTTGAGCCTTTTCGGCCTTTGCTAATGGTTATGTTAGGTCCTCACTATCTTGACAAGCCTTGTGAATATGATCAAATTAATTTTTCTGTACAAGATTCTCATCCTAATTCCATGCCATTAATCAAAAAATCATTTTCTCAATGATTTCAGGGTTTTCAAGAGGATAGTTTTTAATTATGTGATCCAATTTATGGTTGGTTGCAAGCATCTTACTTAGCAAGCCCATTTGCTAGGAACAAGCTTCAATATTTCCTCATGTTTTCTAAGAGAGACAATACAAATGAAGGCACATTTACAAGAAGCCTCTAAGGTTTGTTTGATTGTGGTGTTTATTGAAAAGTTAAGGCGACAAGTTGGTTGAGGTTAGATGTTATGACATACCTTTCTACTTCTAGCAAAGACCTTCTATATTTTTTGCAAGACATTCAAGTTCTTGTCTTTTGTTTTGCACATATTTTTATATCAGATTTAATCGCCCATATATTTGTGTTTGCAAGTCAGGAACTACAACAACTACATTGGAAATTTCATTACACTTAGACCTGACCTTTTATCCAATTAGGTTAAGAGTAGGTCTAGTTACATTCTAGTTTCATTTTCAGTCATCCTCCACTTGCTCTCCTTCTAGTCTATCCATTTCTTTTACTTTCTTGTTTTATGATCTACATGTTTCCTTCCACTTTAGTTCTCCTTTTTCTTACTTGTTCGTCTTTTATTTTATTTTATTTCTGTTTAATAAGAATTTGCATGGAAGATTCTCTTTTGGCTCAAAAGACAATGTGGTGAAACTTGAAAAGGGAAATTTTGAAGACAAAAAATGCTTGGCTAATATGTTATCTCTTCTGTAGTTAGGTTTATATATCTTTAAAGTCAATGGGGTTTGAACAGATAATACAATTCGTTCCAAATGGAAAGCCTTTGGTCAAACTGCAAAGTCCATATCTCTATTAGGACCTTCATTCCTAACTCATCCTTGTATTAAATGGTGTTTCAACCTGTCAGCTCAATCAAGTATAGAAGGGAAAGGATAAAAACTTTAAAAAAAGCATATTAACTTCAATCATCTTTCAAATCCATTAAGAAAGGAACAACATCTCCTACTCTCAATAAGTCAAGATGCCTCTTCCACCCATGCTAAAAATGTTCAACAAGCATTTCTTTAACAAAAATAAATAAAGGGTGAAGAAGGGAAATGCTTCCCACACAGAGAGGTGAAGAAAGCAACTTCATCGGGGTACTGAACAAGCTTGTTGGTAGCAAACCAATGCTTGTGTTTCCTTGAGGTGAATCCACTAGGGTACTGAACAACCTTGTTGGTAGTGGAGAAACACCAGGGAATGTTCTTAACTATGATGATAAAAATCTTGGTACACTTATTATCCTTCTCCCCTATCGAAAAAATTGAGGTGTGACTAGTTTGTAAATTTCATTTAAGCTGGGAAAAGAAAAAGAATATATTATATCTTTAATTGGGATAAGTGGAAAATCTGGGGTAATCCATATGGAATAATAATAGTTCCTGAAAAAATAAGGCCCTCCACTTAAAGGAAAAACCTAAATATAAAATTTGGGGTTCTACCAGTGTGTTGCCAAGTGTTGATGTTGCGATCAACATCCTCCATAATTTTTCCTAAACCTTAATTTTGTAGCCTACTGAGAATCTTACGATCTGTGATTCCTTGATTTCTATTGGTCACTTCATGGTCGGTTTATTTTTTATAAAGTGTTTAAGTATTCACAACTATGGATTTTTCTTGATTTCATTTTAATAAGTGGAATTTTCATGTTGTCTTCTCTCCGTCATGTGTCACTTTCAATTTCTTTAGCTTTTGCAAGTGTCATTTTCTTGTTTTCTTATTGTCGCACGTGTCACTTTTAGTTGTTTTCACTCTTGTATGTGTCACAACTTTTCACATTACTACACTCCATTTTTTTGCACTATGTTGAATTGAATGGTCCTACATATCATTAAAATATATTCTATACATAGTCCTATAGCTTAACGCACTTTCTGGTCACAATTGATGTTTCTGTCACAACTTCTGTTCTAAGTGTCGCAATGTGTTGTTTTAATTGTCACACTTAGCCATAGGTGTCTCTTTGTTATCATTTCAAGGTGTGACTACTATCCATGAGTCCTATAATGTATTCTCATAGCTTTTATATATTTGTTTCATGAGTGTGATCCATGTTTGAGTGGTGTTTAGATGCATTTTTATTTTTTAGTCTACTGATCCCACACTTATCCATTTTGGAGATCTTCTTGGTCCTCTTTTCTAGTTCAAGATTTGAAGAAATTAGCCATCTTACCTAGTGATGAGGATAGCCCATTCATGAGTCTCAGTGATGCAACTTTTCCCACCAATAATATTTCACTAAATCCTCTCAAGGCCATTTCCAACGGCTGCACATTGAGAAGCCTTCCAATTATGGTCATTCCTTCTTGATGGTATTGACCCATTGCACTAATATTTAATCACCTATGCCTTGCATGGAACATAAATTACTTATAGCTAATAGTAAGGACCCTTTCCATCTCCTTGTAAAAGTAAACTACACCATGCAAAGACTCTCCTCCCTACTCAATACAGTGAAGCACTTCCTAGGCTAAGTGACCTAGATTTGTGCTACCTCCCTCAGTGAAAAGCGCATTCTAGATGAAAAATAAACCATTATTGGGATAAAATGATCTAGAATAAGAAGAAAAGTGCATTCTATATGAATAGTTATCCCTTGTTGAGAAAAACCTGCGCTTTCCCTCAAGCCTCCTCTTTCCTTCAAGGCATAGCACAGTATTAAGCAACAAGCCTTCAACCTTGTTCCTTGTTCTTTCCCTCTTCACTGAACACTCTATCAAGCCTCTCTTTCTCAGTGCATGGTTTAGTAACAAGGCTCAATAATACCTCTAACTACCCCTTGATCAATCAAACTATGTTGTTATAGTATTCCTCTCTTTCCTTCCTGGTTGTTGGAGCAAGATCCCCTGTGGTGAATTTTGAGTAACTTTTTGTATGTATTTTTGGATATGCACATTGCACGGAAAGGTTAAGGGGATTTAGAGTAGGTCAAAGTCCCTCTTTTATGTAAATGGGTTGTAAGGGTAAACTTTGGGCCTCAAGTTTGAAACCATAGTATCTACGCGCTGGATAAATATAAATATAGATTTTTTGAGGCTAGTATCATATATATTTTTTGTATCTAAAAAAGTGTTTATGCTTCTGTGATATATTTTTGTAAGTCTGGGTTAGGTAGAGAGGCTCCTGCTGGCTGTGTGCACAGAGACCAAGTCCTGGCTGTGTGCAGACTCTATTGGCTGTGTGCGTAGAAGGGTAATTTTAAGGGAAAGTATGATTGTACTGAACTGTTTTGAATCTAATACACAGATTGTTTTGGAAAAGAAAATGTGTTATGTGTCTAATATTTGAACTATATTTTTATTGTTATTTCTTTGAGATCACTTTACTTCTGTTATGATCGATTATATCTGCGTAAGTAAATATGCTCTTTATGCATGAGTATTTGTTGATGGTTAAATTACGCGTATACATATGCTTAAAGTTATCATGCATTGCGAAGATCTCACTCTTTTATTATACATATGTGAAGAAGTTTATCTACGACACATTTTTTATATGCACTATCTGTATTTGCGACAAGCTGATCTGATACGTATTTATTTATATATGCCTGCATATTTTTCCAATCTATAATAAGTTATGTTATAAACCTGTTTAAGGCCACCACATCAATTTCTTCCTTAGGGTGTGAAACCTAGTTCCAGAACTCCCCATACTACTTCAGGTGAGACTTTGATCTACACTAGTAGGCCATTGTCGAAAGAGCAAGTAGTTGGAGGGTTTGTTGGTTGCGCGATAAACTCTAAACTTTGGTTAGGACCCCTTAAGCCAACAAATGGTTCTATTTCTGGGACCGAGATCATTTTGAGGGAGATTTAATGATGTGGTACCCTACACAAAATGGAATTCAAGATTTGTTGGATAGAAAGATCCTTGAAGTTGCGATCCAAGAATATCTAAGTTCTAAGCTATCTGCTAAAAAGTGGGTTCAGAGGTATATCTATACATAATTTCACGAGATATTATTTTCCTCGTCTGCAACTAAGCTACATGAATGGTTGTCATGATTGAATGAATTCAATAGTTTCATGAAGGATGACACCGTCACTTAGTGGAATCCTGAATTAATACAGTAATTAAAAAATAAAATCAATAAGATCACCTGTGCGATAGATCATTGGATCGATCATGTCTTGGGAGGATTTGTGACTGAATTTTCCATTGATCATTTTTTGTCATACTCTTAAGCAGAAAGGAAAATTTTCAAGGGTCCTAGAGGTAAGTTCATGCACTCTTTGAAGTTTTTGCTGAAGATTCTATTATGTGAACATGGCTCTCTGTGCGAACATATTGTGTGAATGTCCCAAAGAGTCTCGACTAAGCGCAGTGAAAGAATTTACCGTGGAGACCTAGAAGAAGGGTTTGTTTAAATTCCTCTCAAGGGTAGATCTGATAGTGAGGACGATTCAGAAAATAGTAACTCTAGTGAATCTGCATGCTCTAAAGAAGAGGAAGTCTCACCGGATCAAAAGGATTAGGGAGCCTTGACCATCATTCCGATCCCATCCACTCCACTTCCACACTCATCTCACTAGTCGTCCACTCCAACTCCACCTCCACCTCCCCCAGGTGCAAATATGGATGCATATATGAAGCTACCTAATTTTAGAGGTATTGGAAATGAATACACTGAGAAATTTTGGTTTGTGACTAATGTTGTATGGAGAGAAAAACTGGTTAATAACGATGATGTTCAGAAAGTGCAATTAGGAACTTCTTTCCAAGATCGTGTGTTGGACTGGTATATCAAATAAGTACAAGAAAACCCTGATGCCACTCTGGATGAGTTGAAATATGCCCTAAAAGAACAATTCAAAAAGCCTAAGTCATATGTGCAGTGTGTTACATAATTGAAATAAATTCACTAGGAGATAAACGAATTTGTGTGGGAGGAAAATCAGAGACTGAAATGCACTATTAGAGATGGTGGATTTTCTATCGATGATACCCAACAGAAGGAGTGGTTTATTGCTATGCTACTCCCACATTTGCGCCAGCCATTGGGTCAACAAAAATATTTCCACACAGGCTGGGGTTGTGGATATTATGATGAAATTAGAAGCTGCGCCAATACCTGTTGCGGTTGGAACTATGCAGATTTAGAGTTAGTTAGAAGCAATGCATTTGGAGATTCATAATCTATGCAAAGATAAGGGAAAGAAGGTGTCCGCTAAATTTTGTTGCATACGATGTAAAGTTTTTGGGCATCATAAGGAGCATTGTCATGTCTTCAATGATTATGTGAACAATGGAGGACCATGCCTGCTGAAGAGCACGATAGGGTTGGGTGGGATACCTCTAGTATGGTGCGTGATCTATCAAGTTATGGGTTTGCATGCAACAAATTTCTTTCCAAGGGTCATAAAATATACACCTGAGATGAAGCAGTTGTTTTGTAGATTATGTGTGTCATCGGGACATGATGAACAACATTGTCGAAATTTTGACATGATGTTGGATAAGGCTGAAATATATAGATTGCAGGCCGAACCTACCTCAGCAGCATCCCCATCTAGGTACGATGGATTTCAGAACAAGGGAAGAGGAAGAGGAGGTGTATCAGCTGGTTGAAAAAGGGGGTAGGTTATTTCTACAATTACAGAGATGCTGGTCAATATGTGCACGACTGTCGAAATTCGGCGTGGCAATCATGAAGGTACTATAGACAATTTTAACATGTAATAGAATATTTTCATGTTTTAATTTATAATATGCAGGAGGAAAAGACGCAAAATCCGATGCAAAATATTTATATGGTTAGGGTGGAAACACGCGAGGAAGATCCTAGCGTAAATGTGGTCACTAGGAGTAGTGGAGCCACTAATGAGGATAAGGGAGAAAATCTGGATACTGACCTTTGGATTCGTAAGGCACCTAAGAACAAGGATGGATTTGATTTGTAGTGCATAAAAGAGAATTTTGTTGAAGCGCAAAAGAGGCTTGCAAAGGGAAGTGAAACAATATTAGTTAGACCAATGAATGAGGTATGAGTAGATGTTGAAATCAAGCCATTTTTACAAGCTTGTGTTAAGTTACTGTGCAACAAAAAGGTGGTAGAGAACCTTCATGAATTGATAGATAACTACATAGAAAAGGAATAGCCTCTAATAGAATAGAAATTTGTCAACAAAATATGTAATTATAAGAAGAGAATGGGGCAAGAGATGTGTATGACCTCTCAAATAGGTGCTTATGAGATGGATCAGGTTATTCTAGATCTGGGTCTGATGCAAATGTCTTACCTAAGAAAAATTCGCAACGCATGGGACAACCCAAGCTAGAATGGTCTACCATTCAACTACACATGACGAACCAGCATAAAATCATTCCATTAGGAAGATTGTCACAAGTCGTAGTCAGTACTGAAGGTGTTAAGGTACTTGCATATTTCAAATTTATACAGATTATGGATGATACTGAACCTTATCTTGCATTTTTGGGATTGAATTGGGCTATTGATATGGATAGTATCATAAAACCGAAGAAAAGGATAATGGAGTTTGAAAACAATGGAACCAAAGTCATAACTCCCCTAGATCCTGGAGGAGGAGAAAGATACATAGAGCTTATGCACACTGATGATGATATTGACCATATCTATAAGCTAACTTTTTGCGATGAATATTGGATCAACCCAACGGCTGATGGAAGGATTAATTGGGAAAAGGACAAATCTTGCTTCTTAGATTCTGATGAATAATTGGAGAACTGACAGAACCAATTATATGAAGTATTTGCGTTGTACTGCAATCGAGTGACCGGATCTCTTCGATGCATAACATTAGAGGTACACGAATTACCACGTTATGAGGGTTTAACTGATGTAAATATTTTTTTAGGGGGAATTTAAAGAAATGTCCCAAAAGGACAAATATTTCATGCCCTGGATCTTAGACTGCACACTACTCTAGCACGATGGTGGGAGACTCATAAAGAAAACATGGGAAATTGGGATGAATGCACACAAATGATGATATTATGCTTTGAATGTACAACTATTAGAATGGATGAAGTCTACTTTGGAAAGGATGATCCACGCAGAAATTTGGCTAAATGGAGTGAGGTATGGGGCATAGAACCGAGACCTAAATGGGTCCACATGTTCATTCATATAATGGGGAAGGTACCTACTGATTGGTATCTAGAAATAGAGCTGCATCGAGGTACTAGTGAATGGTCTGCGCTTACGAAAAGTTTCATTCTAACCTTTAGCTTTGAGAGTGGGTTTGTAAATATTGGTAAAGCATTGCATGATATTTAAGAAGTTATATTTGACACAACCAAGCCAATGGTAGAGCGTGCTTCACTGGCTTGTGAAGCTCATCATCATGTGGTAAACCTCCAGCAGAAGCATGAGAGCGTCAAAGAAACATGCTGAGTAGATGAGGATGAACACGTTGCATTAGAAGCCAAGATCAATCAAGTATGCATCGATGTGCCAATGGTCCCCACTACAGCCACCCCAGTAGAGAAATTGGAAGCGATGGTCACTGCACTTAAGGCCTCGCACACAGAATTTAAAACTGTCTAGGCGGAATTTGAATACTAGATCACCAATCTTCAGCTGAAGTTGTAGCCAGAAACTCCACCAGAAGTTAGAGCTCAAAGGGTTGTAAAGGTCAAACAAGCCACAAATAGCATCGTCGTGGCTGTTACACAGTGTGGCTATTTATTGGACG
Source organism: Pinus albicaulis (assembly GCA_034641835.2). Lineage (NCBI taxonomy): Eukaryota > Viridiplantae > Streptophyta > Pinopsida > Pinales > Pinaceae > Pinus > Pinus albicaulis. The sequence goes on from CM076582.1 coordinate 1,135,327,742, forward strand.
AGGCCATGGGTGTTTGGACTTTGGTTTAGAATGACCCAATGGTCCAAGAGCTACGCAACGAATTGCGCGTCAAGGAGAAATGATTTGTTGACATAATTATGTGATTGCACAGTGCGTCACACGCCTACAGGAGTGTCGGGTGATACAGACAGAAATTGAGGATCTATGTCACAAAGAAAAATTTCTTGAAGCAAGGATGCATTCGTGCACCGAGGAGTCTCTGCAGCTGTCACAAACATTGGATGGTGCACTAAAGACTCTTCAATAGACTCATAGAAGTATTGAACTTACCACTAAAGGAAAAACTACACAAAAGTTGGTAAACGCAGTGCAGGGAGTTGTTGCACAGAGCCTTGAGGTGGAGCTACCACTAAAAAATTTTGTCATTGCGCTCCAGGAAAAGATGAAGGAGCCAACCCCACAATGACTAGGGACGAGTCATAGGTTTGTCTTGGGGTCCTGTTGGAGCGGGGTCTCCTACGTGAGTAAATATTCTCTTTATGCATGAGTATCTGTTGATGGTAAAAGTAATCATATATATATGCTTAAATTTATTTTGAATTGCAAAAATATGATTATGTTATTACATATCTGTGACAAAGTTGATCTGCGACACATTTGTTTCCAATCAATGAATTTTTCCTTTCTCTCGTGTGCCTCTCTTAAGATAGTACCATTAATTTCCTTCTAGAGGCTCACTCTTGTCTCCCTCTCATGAAAGTATCCTTTTATATATTGTGATCGGTGCTTCACAATGTCATCTTACTTCCTTGTTCGAAGGCTATGTGTGTAATCTCTTATGTTATCCATTGAAACCAAGGAAAACCTTAAGTTATGGTGGTCAGGGTGATACTTTAGATGGGGATCCTTCTCCAAACGATGTGAGGTATAATTGGGACTTCACGTTAGGGAGACCCCCTATATGTTGGTGGTATCCAACACTGTCAGCACTATCTTAGAGGGAAAAACTAGCTATAAAGTGAGAACCTTGTCTTGCTCTTTTATTCTCAATTATGAAAATGAAAATACAAAGAAAGTGCAATCATTGTTGAGTTTTCATGGACACAGTGGAGTTTTTCATCCACAAAATGAAAAAAATATATATCCCAAAGAACCTAGCTTATGAAAAACCTAGCTTGAAAGTGAGGCATGTGCCTTGATCTTTTATTCTAAATAATGAAAATAAAAATACAAAGAAAGTTCACTCACCGTAGAATTTTCATGGTAATTGTGTCCTAAATCGTTTCCATATGATCTTATACTTCCTTTATTATGCTTAAATATCCCACTTTATATGCTAAACCATGGAAAAATAAATAAAATGATAACAATAGAAACCCTTCCTTTCCTAGTGGCTTGATATTTAATATGGCCTAATAGCCATCTAGTGTTATGGCTATGGATTTTGCATGCCTCAAATCTCAATTAGGGTTAAAAGTTTCGACCCGCTAGAGAAATATTTAAAGTCCACACTTGAACAAATATACAGGTGAGTAATTGAAGCCGATGTGACATCCACTCAATTTCATGGTGATCAATAGGATGGTTCAACTTGTGGGAGGCATACCTTCATCATATAAACTCAAATTGGGGTGATCTTCATAGCATTAGAAATATCTCAATGTGTGGAATGATTAAGAGGCTGAGAACTTTATTTATAATGTTTTTACCCCAAATTTTTTTATTTAAGATATCAAATAGGACCAAAACTTTTCTATATTAGTCTAAAACACCAAAGCAAGACTTTCCCCTAAATGAAACCTATGAGCCAAAGTATCAAAATTTTCTACACAAAAAACACCAAAATAGATGACAAATCATATAATGATGCATTTTGGATCTTACCTCACTGGTTAGGGAGGCTTTTAGTCCATATAATGTTTTACTAAAGGAGGTGAGAAAAAATTTCCTCTAATTTCTCTTTAGATCATTGTTTGGATTTTCTTCGAAGAGGAAAATCATTCCTTGGAGAAGCAAGAAGTGACTTAATGTTCCACTATTGGAACTAGTTCCTCATCATTGTAACTATGTACTCAGAAATTTCACCTAATAATTGAAGCTCATGGAGAAAATACACTTTCATGCATGTATCGTGAATATTTTAAAACTATTATTTGGATGTTTGCAGTATATGTTGGCGTTATTATGTACTAACTAAATTTAACTATTTTGGTGGATTTTGTGCTTATCTTGTTGAATGTGTGTTGTATTTTATTTCATGAATCATTATTATCTTGTGAACTAATTTTTAGTTTAATCAACGAATGTTTCCTTTCTCTCATGTGCCTCTCTTAAGATAGTAATATTACTTTCCTTCTAGAGACTCACTCTTGTCTCCCTCTCATGAAAGCGTCCTTTTATATGTTGTGATTGGTGCTTCACAATGTCATATTACTTCCTTGTTTGAATGTTATGTGCGTAATCTCTTATGTTATCCATTGAAACCAAGGAACACCTTAAGTTATGGTGGTCAAGGTGATACTTTAGATGGGGATCCTTCTCCAAATGATGTGAGGTATAATTGGGACTTCACATCAAAGAGACCCCCTGTATGTTGGTGGTATCCAATACCGTCAACACTAACTTCAAGGGAAAAACTATTTAGAAAGTCAGAACCTTGTCTTGCTCTTTTCTTCTCAATTATGAAAATGAAAATACAAAGAAATTGCAGTCATTGTTGAGTTTTCATGGACATAGTGGAGCTTTTCATCCACACAATGAACAAAATATATGTCCTAGAGAATCTAGCTTATGAAAAACCTAGCTTGAAAGTTAGGTATGTGCCTTGATATTTTATTCTCAATCATGAAAATACAAATACAAAGAAAGTGCACTCACCGTGGAGTTGTCATGGACATTGTGTCCTAAATGGTTTCCTTATAGTCTTCTACTTCCTTTCTTATGCTTTAATATCCTAATCTATATTCTCAACCATGGAACAATAAATAATATAATAATAATAGAAACCCTTTCCTAGTGGCTTGATATTTAATATGACTTAATAGCCATATAAGTTTATGGTTATGGATTTTGCATGCCTGAAATCTCAATTAAGGTTAATAATTTGGACCCACTAGAGAATTATTTAAAGTCCACACTTGAGAAAATAAACATGTGAGTAATGGAAGCCGATGTGTCATCCACTTAGTGTCATGGTGATCGATAGGATGAGTCAACTTGTGGGAGGCATAACTTCCTCATATAAACTCAAATTGAGACGATCTTCATAGAATTAGAAATATCTCAATGTGTGGAATTATTAATATGTTGAGAACTTTGTTTATAATGTTTTTACCCCAAAAGTATTTATTTAATGTCTCAAATAGGATAAAAAAATTTCTAGACTACTCTAAATCACCAAAGCGAGACTTTGCCCTAAATGAAGCCTATGAACCAATGTATCTAATTTTTCTAGGAAAAAAGCACCAAAATAGATGAAAAATCATATAATGATGCATTTTGGATCTTACCTCACCACTTAGGGAGGCTTTTAGTCCATATAATGTTTTACTAAATGAGGTGAGGAAAACTTTCCTCTAATTTCTCCTTAGAGTCTTGCCTAGCTTTTCCTACAAGTTATCCTTTCAACCCAACTTGACAGAGTTCATGTTATCCCCTTGGTTATTTTATAGTTATTCTACAAAAACATATATTCTATTAACTTTGGATAACTTTCCAATGTTGTCTTCTATGGTATGTAAGTATTTCTCATTATTTTCTTAATCTAACATCGAAGGTTCATAGAGTTTGAAAATTTCCACACCCATCGCTAATTAAATGCACATATATGGGGGTGCATAGAGTTCATAAACATTAACACCAACCTTCTTAATGCTTCAAAATTAACATATTTTAGATCCTTGATCTTCTAACCAGGAACTCAAATCCTTTCCTTTCCACTTCTTCTTTCCCTCATTAGAAGTATATGTGTGGTCTTTCTACTTGGTACTATTTGGTTGCCCTTTATTCCTATCCATATTATTTAGATACAATGATTGCACACATGTCTCATCAATTATCCTATGCTTGAAGAGCATCACTTGCATCCTTAAATGGTTGTGTAGAAATCTAAGATACTTGAGGAGTAAATTAAGGCTCTTAGGATATATTCCTAACATAGTAGATTTTTTTCTAAACTTTGTGGTGTACTATTGCACATTGTATCCTTGATTATACTAGTAGTGATGTTAACAGATCCAATGGTCCTATTTTTACCCAATAGGGTAGAACAAGGACTCAATGAGGGTTTCAAACACCTCCCACTTATTTTTTATGGGATCACCCTACAACCTAATAATTTTCTTGTAACTATCCCACCAAGACTGGGCATGGTTCTATAACTCTTGTTTAGAAAATGAAATCTTCTGCTCTTCTTCTATGTTATGAACACTAAAATAAACTTCTAACAGTTGCACTATTGATTCAATTTAAGAACGTAAATCTCACCTTGGTAGGGTTTGATGTTCACTTTTTCCTACTTTAAACGAATATTGAGAAGAAGTGTTTAAAGGGAGGTGTTTAAACACCCCATTAAATTTTTGTTATACCTTATTGGGTATGAAAAGGACTAATGGATCTATTAGAATTTGTTTAAGGGCCTCTTAGGCCTATGTAATAGTCAATATACTTTAGTAAAGGTAAACCCATGTAATTTTAGGGTCCAAACCTAATCCCTTTATTTATGTTATAAGCCCAAGAGGCATAGTTAGATTCATAGTTATTTAGTTGAGTCAGTAAATCCTGTAAGGGGTTATCCACATTAATAATAATTGTAAGTGGCCAACCCACATTATAGAAAAGGGACCACAATTAGTTTTTTTCCTCAGAAAAAATCGAGACTTTCCATTATATAATAAAAATTTTACTTAGTACATGCTAAAGCATTCAATCTGATTATGTATCACTCAGAACAACTAAAACACATCCATACAACCATTTAAGTACAACCAAAACCAAAAGAGATTCGTAGATGTGTATAAAATCTACTTGACATTTCTCTCCTGAGCAATAAGTCTGTCTTTTCCACACCATCCCAGATTTTCCAAGGCTCCACTTATGAGGAAAACACCCTGAAAAAGAAGTTAGCCAATAACATCGTCGTTCTAGCCCCCAACCTCCTCTTATGAGGAAAACGGCTCTAAATAGGGCCAAAAGCCAACCAAAAACCAAGGAAAATGTATATGCATGTTTGTATAAGTCAAGTAGTGAGAAATATCTAGACAACCAGAGCAACAACAGCAAATAGGAGACAACAAACTGAAAATATGAAATACAAAAAACCAGACTAATAGAAACTAGAGCCCAACTCTACCCAACGAGACCAAGAACTAATATTGTTAGAGATAAGGGGCACGATCCGACTCTAACAGGTCCGTTAGGCATGTTTCCTTAATTTTCCAGCTGCCCAAAACCTGCTGTAAGCCCTACTTAGAAAGGAGGTTTGTTGCCTCGTTCCTCTCCCTCTAAATGTAACATACATAAATGTAAGCAAAATGATTTTTTAAAGTCCAAATTTCTTGCAGGATTGAATTTAAAATATAGTTTTGGCACATGAATTATTTATTGAACCACTTGAAAATGTTCAAGGAGTCCCCTAAAATTTGAATTGAAAGAATGGCCATCTGGATTAGCCAACACGAAAGAAAATGAAGAGCCTTTGGCTCTATAAAATTATTTGTTCCATTCCCAAGTCCCATCGAAGCTTCCTTACGACTCTCCGGGCTGAGGTGAATCACTATACCAGCCCCCCACCTATTTTCATCATTGGATGCACCATCAAAATATTCCCATGGCATATCCCCCCTGATAGCTTCCGGAGTGACCACCCGAGGATTTGTTTTAGAATTTGATTCTAGCATTTGGATATAGATGGCCACACTCTCCTGAGAAATAACATGTAGTTGGGTCTCTTTCTCTTTAAAAATTGCCTTATTTCTGGCCAGCCAAATGCCCCATGAGATTAGCAGGGGGAGTTCCCTCTAGTTTATCTCAAGGCTCCCCTGCCACCATTCCCTCCATGCTTCTGAGACCGACTCCCCATCCCACCTTTGAGACTTCCCTACTACAGTCATAGTCTCACTCTAGACTGATCTAGTGAAGGGACAATGGATAAATAAATGTTGTATGGATTCAACAACTAATTTATAGAGTGGAAAATGCCCCAGACCTTCCTTCTTCCTTTTCAACATATAATCCCAGGTTGGAACTTGATTATTTAAAATGCACCAGAAAAATAATATTCTTTTGGATGGACATTTCAACTTCCATAGTTTTTTTTCCCACCAAGCTGGAGCCTCCCAACCCTTTTTTTCCATGAGGAAATCATATCCAAACTTTGGAGTACACTTTCTAGTGGGGCTATGAGCCCACCTTCATTCATCCTCTATATCCCTGATACACACATTTGTTCGATCCAGCTCATAATTATACTTTTTCCAAGATTCATGCCATATGGGATCGATTTTCATATCCTCCCCAATCATCCATCTCTATTTCCAGTGTGAGGAATAAGCCTCCTTAGCAATTTGAATTATTTATTGGAGGCCTTTAGCCCTTAGGATGGTCCTCAACTCCTCCGGAAGAGAGTATTCCTCATTGCAGCCTACCCACGGGTCCATCTTGATTCTGACTTATTCTCCATTACCTATCTTCCAAACTAGACCTTCATCAATTATACTCAATGATCTAAAATGGCTTTCCAGACCACCGATTCTCTTGTAGGTTTTTTCCCTGGGGTCTAATCCAATCCATCAGCTCCATAGGGTCGATGTATTTCCGCTTCATGACTTGAGACCATAATGATTCTTTAAACAGAATTCTCCAACCCATTTTGGTAGCTAGAGAGGCCACAATGGAGGGGAGCTCTTTCAAACCCCAACCACCCCATTATTTTGGTCTAGTGATACTATCCCATGCCACCAAGGGAATTACCTTCTCCTCCCTCGATGTTACCCACAGAAATTTGCTGCAAATTTTCCTCACCTTCAGCAGAATATTTTTCAGGATCCATGAGAGCTTGGCCCAATACACTGGGATCGCCATGAGCACTGATTTGATCAACACCAATCTCCCCTCTCTAGACAACCATCTGAAACTTGAGTTGGCCACTAGCCATAGCTAATCCAAAGATTTATATGAGTTTGGTTTGAGAGTAAAGCCAAGGTATTTTAAGCTGTCTTCCATTCCTTTAACCTAAAAGGGGAGTTCCACCACTATTATTCTAATATCCTCTCTCGAGAGGCCTTCTACAATGATGACCAATTTTCCAATATTTATACTCATTCTTGTTGCTGTGAGGAAGAGCTCGATGGCTTTTTTTATAAACCTGATCTCACTTCTTCTTCTATCATTGAATAGGAGGATGTCATCTACGAAAAGAAGGTGAGTAATTTTCATATTGATGGCGACCTCTACACCTTTGATACCCCCCCTCCTTTTGGTCACAGCTATCAACTGACTTAGACCTTTCGCAGCCAAGAGAAAGAGCAGAGGAGATAGTGGGCATCCCTGTCTTAGACCTCTCTGACTTTTGAAGAATGGAGAGGCCGCCCCATTTATAAGGATGTCAAAGCTGATGTTTTTATGCAACTTATCACCCAATTTATGAAACATATATCAAAACATAGGTGAGTTAGGAGTAATATGATATACATCCAAATTATCTTGTCATATCCTTTGGATAATTCAATCTTGATAATCAGGATCTTCCTTCTGTTCCTCTTGATGTTGTGGGGAGTTTCCTATGCCACCCAGATGGTGTCATGAATTTGCCTCCCTTCTAAGAAGCCAAACTATTCCTGCAAGACATTCTTAGAGAGGATTGGCTTCAACCTGATGGCAATAAATTTTGAAATGATCTTGTAGATGCTATTACATAGGGATATGGGGTAGAAGTCATCAAAAGAGCTTCACTTGTCCAGTTTTTGAATGAGAGCTATACAGGTGGAGTTCAGTGGTTCAAATATAGCTCCTTTCAAGCAAGATCCTTTCACAACAGTTGTGAGATCCACCCCCAATTCTTCCAAAAAATGCTGATAGAACTCATTTGTCCACCCATATGGCCCCAAGCTTTTGTCCTTCTACATTGACTTTAGGACTCCATCCACCTCATCTCTAGTCATTGGGCTTGTAAGCATCTCATTTTCCTCTTCTTCCACATATCTTGGGAAGTGTTGAGCTACCCTAACCACCTCTGCAATAGTGACCTCTGGGGGAGCTTTGAAAATCCTGTTGAAATGATCCTTACCCATGCTAGCCAACTCTAGGAAGGACTTAGTCACCCTATTGTCCTCCTTCCTCATCCCCCAGATGGTGTTTTCATTCCTCCTTCCTTTTGCATATATATGGAAAAATTTTGTGTTCTCGTCCCTTGCTGCGAGCCACAGTGCTCGACTCTTTAACCTCCATTGCTCCTCCTTTTCTAATAAGATCTTCCTTCTCTCCCCTTACAAGGATTTTATATGATCCCTTTTTTTCCCTGTTTCATATCCATCTGATTCAGGGCTTTCCAGCCCATTCAATTCCTCTCCCAGCCATTTCAACCTCTCCTCCAGAGCTTCTCTCCTTTGTTTAGCCCATTCGATGGTCGCTTTTTTCATATTTTTAAGGTTCTCCTAGAAGTGAGTCACTTTTTTATGAGGCTCTGTTGTCCCCCAAGCCCTCCAAGTTTTCTTAAATGGAGCATTATAGGATTCCTATTTTAGCCAGCCCAGGTCGAATTTGAACGGTACTCCAAGCTTATGAAAATTTCCCTTTATTTCAAGAAGAATGGGATGATGATCTGATTCCCCTCCCTCCCCCACCCACTGCCTAAGGGCATGAAAAGGTTCCACCAAGATTTCCTTGATCAAGAATCTGTCTAATCTCTTGGCCACCCTGGAATCTCCTATCCTCTTGTTCCTCCATGTTGGAAAATTTTTAACAAGATTAATATCTATAAGGTGACCCTCCAATGATTTGGATAAGAAATAATCAAAGATGGGATCCACATGGGAATTCAGACCCCGTGATTCAGCCTTTCCAATTGAAAAGTTCAAATCCCCTCCTATAATAAGGTTGGGACTATTCATACAATTCCCAGACCACAACTTATTCCAAAATATTTCCCTCTCTTGACAGGGGACATATATATTCAAGATCTTAAATGAAGAGCACAAATCAAGGGAGAAAACCTCCATAGCCAGTACATGTTCCCTGCCCCAAGAATTGACCAACTTGATTTTATTTTCATTGAAGCCCACTGCCATCCCACCCGACCGTCCGATTGCATCCAACCCCAAGAAATATCACCTCAGGAAAAGGCTCCATAGTGCAGTAGAGACTTCATCCCCAAGCCCTAGAGTTTCTTGTAGGAGAATAATTTTTGGCCCATAACTAGAGAACAGGGTGCAGAATGCTTGTTTTTTGGGCTTACTAGCTAAACCCCCGCAATTAAAGGACATCACAATCATTTGATCACCTAGTCTGGGGAATGCACTGCTCTAAGTACCCATGTTAAGGACCTCTGTATCCAATCTAGGATATCTAATTTGGATTTCAATTGGGCTTTGGATAAGTTTGATTTCCTCTGTCTCAGTTTTGGCCCAGAGGAAGAGACAATAAGGTTCTCCAATCCCCGCACAATCTCTAGTAGATTGAATTTTTCTCATGAGGCCTAAGGTTATATGACCAACGCACCCCTTCAGAGGAAGTGAAATCATCAGACCCAGGGGGAGTCTTAGGGAAAAGGTCAGTGGACAGGTTTGGGATGGATGTGATGATGCTTTCAAGTGTTGATTCAACATGCACATAGAGACCATTTGACATATGAATAGATTCTAGCTTGGAAGGACTAGGCCCTGAACTCAAAGGATACATATGCGTAAAAGAAATGGAAAGAGATGAGGGGGTAAAGGGGACAATACCCTCCCACTGTTGTGCTTCTGAAACTACTACTGCAACTGAGGATACCTCGACCAGGGTGGCTTTAACACCACCTAGACCAATGACCTTTGCTTCCCCCATGGACGTATCTTCTTCCTTCCCTTCCATCTCATGTTGGTTAGGTTGTTGTTCCTGCTCCTTCCCAAATAACGTGCCTTGCTTCCCATCCACAACCTTTCCTCCTTGATTTCGCATGCCTTTCCCTTTAGACGATTTTTAATTTATTCGGATACCCAGAGGACAGTCTTTTGCCATATGTCCATTATGGTGACACTTATGGCACCTAAAGGGAACTTGCTTATAATACATAGTTTGAATGAAGTACCAGTTCCTGTAATGAAGTTGAATTGCCTCCACCAATCCTTCTCTAGGGTTTAGTCTAACCAGAACTTTCACGGTCCCTTGCTCACTAGTTTGCAGAAAATTCATATCAGCCTCCAAAAACTACCCTAATTCATTCCCGATTTCCTTGAAGACATTAATAGTCCATAGCAGTTAAGGGAGCCCTAGTAATTTGGCCCATATTGGAAGGTCTGCTATCTTTTCCCTTTGTGCATCAAATAGGGGATGCCCTCACTTGAACAGGATCGGGGCTCGACCAAAACCATAGTTTCTTTCCAGCACCCACAAAACCATCTCTATATTTCTAAACCTCAACATAAACTAGCCATTTGCCAGGATAAACACCTCAAAATGTGGATCAAGCCCTGCCTGCCATACCTTTTCAGCCCATTCTTTTAAGAAAGACATTGAAACTTTCTTGCCCTTTTCTTTCCCAACTAGCGTTAACTCTGCAGTCACCATGGCTTCATCGATAGTCATATCAATTCCCAGAACTAGATTTGGGATCTGGTCCTTTATTCTCGCTACCTTGGCTTTTTTTCTCAACAGCTCCGGGTTATCTTGATCACTTTCTGAAAAAATGACTGGGACCTCATCTTCCGATGGGGCTTCGTTGCCTTCAATCATAGATGCGGTTCTTTTCTCCTTCTGTTTACCCCTAGAGCCAGTTATTTGCGCCCCTTGGCGCGACCTTCTATGAGACCCCCACCATCCCCCTCTATGTTTGTTATCCCTCGTTGTGAAGGGGTAATTCCTTGCCCGATACCTTTATATTTATTCCGTCCCCCCTGGTCTGTGCCTCTAGCTGCTTCCTTCTATCCTCAAAAATCGCCTCTAGGAATAACTAAATATCTCTGATCCCCTTCACCTGAAATCCCCGATAACCCCATCGTACCCTATGCCTCTCCTCCACCGAAAAAAATGATTTGGCTTGCTCTCTTTACCCACAGATCTTATCTAAAACCCTCATTCTTTAATAGACTGCAACTAGCCATGATATATTCAAGGCCTCTCGTATGTAGAAAAGGCTTGACCAAATAATAACTCTTCCCCTTTGTCCGCTGAAAACCTAGATCTGATCTGTAGGAATCGACAACCTCCAGATTGGGCACAATTACCCCCGGAAAACATTTTAATCTTTGGTCATGGTCATTACAGATTTCTCGGATGACCTTGGAGCACCTACTTGACTGCCTCCTGAACCCAAAACTCTAGGCTCTCCTCCTTTCACAACTGCTGACCCAATGAAATCCTTCATATTTTTCTTTGTAACATCCATTCCCCACATCACGAGCATATCCTTCGGCTCGAGATCCACCTCCACCCTCTCTTATCTATTAATCATCTTAGAAAACTCTAGAAAACTACAAACAGTGACAAATCCCGTGCTCCTTCCTCCCCATTATTCGCAAGCTGCTACCTCCAGCTAATGCTGCTCATCTTGAGCACAAAAGTAAATGGAAAGGAATAAAAACTATGAGCAGTAACAAAGGGATTTACCCTTTACCCAAACCCCACATAGTACTTCCTATTGCATCTGAAAATAAGCACAAAACCCTAGGACCCTTGCATTTCACGCCACCCATCTCCATCCCTTATCACCAACTGCCTCCGTCCTAGGGCCCCCCTTATCAAGTGTTGCCTTCAGGCGGTAGTAGCCCCATGGCGTCAGTGTGTAGATTCAAACAATGGTGCCATCTAGAGTTTCCTCCTCCTTACCCCTTCCTTTCATATGTTATTCCTCTCACTAAGATCTCAAAAACCACCAGCCTTCGAGCTTGTGTTCATCAGGGACCACAATTAGTTATAAAAAGGCCGTAGTTAATAAATAAATGGGTTAAATCGTATTATACAAGGGGCCACTAGTAGTTAGGGTTTTGGATGTCATAAATATATTAATAGTAGTCGATAGCAAGGGAATATTAATGAAGTATTATTTTAATTATGTTCTTCTTTGTTAGAGGTTTCCCCCTCGAACAGGCAAGTGAACATTATAATCTACTGCTAAATAATAAAATATATTTGTAGCTTGTCTCAATTCATGTGATATTTTTGTGTTTCTAGAAATATTATTTTGTATTTATAGCATTATGTTATTCTCGCAGTTCAAGTGCATAACAAATGGCATCTGAGTACTTTCCCAGGCCAGTTGTACCTCCAATTTTCGTAAAAAATAATAATTAGGCTAGAGATTTGTTCCAGTGTCTTTAAACCACAAGATTTTTAATTGAGTGCATAAACCTACAAATTTTGGGAGGAATTCATGTAGGAACTACAAGAGGTGGTCATGCTTGTTGGACTCCCTTCTAACCCCTTTAGGTACCCCTTCGAGTAGTAGTGCATTAGACAAAATCGCGCATGGATTTCACTTCCATGTACCTTGGGTATATTGGAAGCCCCCTATGTTCCCCTTAAACATATCCTTAGATAAGTCGTCGACTATCTTGTTGCTATAGTACACTGAGAACAACACACAAGGAGATTACTCACACGTACAATAGGGCAGCCGGCTAGTAAAACTAAGGGAACAATCTATCCTCCTTAGTTAATACTCTTAAGAGATATGGTCGAGTGCTATTGTTGGAAGCCTATATATATGGCTATCTATAGCACCCGACACTCCTTTGTGACCATAGTTTCCACAATTATATTAATATCGCCCCCTACCTTTTCTTCCATATCAAATCCAACAGTTGGGGTTCAACTGTTGCTATACATATCATATCCAAATGTTGGGTTTTTATGCCATAGTACAAATCACATTCAACAGTTGGGGTTTTCACAAAATAGATCAGACTCTTTGTGCAGTGAGCATTTTGACTGCCATAATCCATATTATATTTTCGCAGCACATTTTTCAGAGCCAAAACTTTTGGGTTTCGATTACTATAGTTGAGGCCCAATTTTCACAGGATATTTGGTAGTATCAATCATTCTAGATTTATGGGCCCATATTTGGATGCTTGCAAGAGACATATCCCATAATATTCAAGATGATGATTTGGTCGCAATGTTATCATTCAACTGTAAGCCCCCAATTTTCATGTGGTCCCAAATTTTTCCCGACGCAGCTTCAAATGACCCACATCTCTAGATCTTGAGCTTGCCCTCTTTCCAACCATGATACTCTTAAGTAAGCTCAAAATGTAATCGAGGCTTGTGTATGTATAGTACAAGGTCTCAAGTTATGGCTACGGAGAAGACAATGGAGAGAGTCAAAGTTCTTGAGAAAAGACTCAATAACTTCCAAACATCCATTGACAAAATCACAAAAGCATTGACTTCCCTGCAAAGGTATCACGAACCCATAAGGGAAGAAAATATTATTGATGCACATGTAGAAGGAGAATCCATCCATCACATTCATTTCCATGGAGGTCACTAATATTCGAGCCACCGAATACCCAAGTTGGACATGTACAAATTTGATGGCTCTAACCTAGCGGTATGGGTGGCATAAATGGAACAATATTTCCGCCTTAACAATATCTTGGTATATGGAACTAAACTACATGTGGGAGCTCTTTACTTAGACCAAGAGTGAATGAGGTGGTGGTATTTGCATCATAAAATCTATCCAAGGAGGCCAACTTGGAACATGTTCTCATAATCCATTTGTGACTGATTTGATAAGGAATCTCACTTTCTGGGTCATCTCACTTAACTCGGGAAAAAAAGTGCATTACGGACTACATTACAGCCTTTGAAAAATTAGCCATCTGGACTGAAGGACTAGGAAATTCCTTTTACTTGGAATGTTTCATCAGTGGCTTAAAGAAAGCTATCCAAGCCCATGTAAGAATGCATCACCTAACTACTTGGTTGGAAGCATGCAATAAGGACTGAAAGGTAGAATTTTCTTCAAATTCCCAATCCAATTGTCTAAATTTTGTCACACAGGAATGTCCTACCCTGACTATGGGTCCCAACCAAGCACTTAAGGTTCAAAAAGTGTCTCCGATAGAAATGGTTGAAAGAAGGAAACAAAGACTCTGCTAAAATGCAAGGAACCAAAATTATTTCAAATTGACACTACTGAAAATAACTCCGATGATGAAGCTCCATCCATTTAATATACTGAAGAGGAAGAGGGTCAACCCCTAACAAACCCAGACACTAATACTCCAACTATTCCAAATGATATGATTGTCTCACTCCATGCCCTAGCTCGAATTTCTTCTTCCCAGAGTCTCAAAATCCAATTTTTTATTAAACATCAACCAATAGTGGTGCTAATTGATAGTGGAAGCATGCATAGCTTTGTCTGTAAGAGAGTAGAAGAAGCAATTCATTGTTTTTTGAAGGTGGTATCTAATTTCCATGTCCTTAACACTGATGGGGCGACCTTGAAATGTGAAGGCCCTTGTGAAAATTTTAACCTTCAAATGGGGGATTATCACCTAAAAACCCAAATGTTTTCCAATGAAATGGGTGTTTGTGATATTTTCCTTGGTGTTGAATGGCTCTGCACACTAGGTTTTATCACAATTGAATTCCAAGAGTTCTATATGATCTTTAAACAAAATTTACACACTCATACACTGTGGGGACTCGAAGTAGGTGCTCCTACTATCATTAGCTTGCACTAAATGGAGAATATTTTAAAAAAGGTCCATCATGGGATAGTAGCACTATATAATTCCATTCATTCCATTCAATCCACTCCTCCTCACATTCATCCCGATATGCAATAGGTATTAGATCGCCACCAACGAGTTTTCGACAAACCTAAGGAGCTCACACCCCCTAGGGGTGGACATGATCATAGCTGGTGAGCACTAATATTGAACCAAGAGTGCTGAAAATCCCAAGGGCTACTCAACTTTAGTTATCAACCGAGGGTTCGTACAAACTTAGAGGTACAACAGATGGGTTCTACTCATGCCACCCTCAACTAGGTTTTCTAGTCAGTAGTTCTTCTAGGCCATTCCTTCTACTTTATTAAAGTGCAGCTAGCTAATGTAATTTTGGGATATGATTCTAGTCTAAGACAAAGAGAATGTCTATCAAAATTCTACTTGCAATTGACAATGAAAGAAAAGCATAAACAATTAACCTAGTTGCATACAAATGGAAATTATGCTATTGGAAATCATTCATTTAGATATCTATTCATGTGCAGTAAAGAAACAATCCTATCATCACACACTTCATAAAATCATAAATTAATAGCCATCTATTGTTTCATTCAACTTGTACTTGCATGTAAAATTAAATCTAATTCTGAAATGAAATGAAATCCTAATGCCTACTCTATTTTTGCAGTAAGGAAGGAAGGAGCTTTGGAGTGGCCTAAGGGTCTCCTCTAACCATGAATCCAAATCTGGGGGTAAAATTCATCCTATTATAGGCTAAAAGGGAAAAAAGGAACTAGAGTGAAGAGGTAACCTAAAAAACTGCTATAGGAAGTTGCTACAAGATGCCCTGTAATTTTTAAAAGATGTCCTAAAGTGTTATAGGAAACAGGTAGAGAGGGTTTTAAGGGTGAAAGAGGTGCAAGAAAGGCGTGGAAAGGTGAGAGAAGTTGGAATGAGGTGAGGGAGAGGTGGCCAACACCTCCAGCCAAACTTAAAACCCTTGGGAGGCCTGTTTTTCACTTGGAAGGCTGCTCATGGTGGTGGTGAAGGTGGTTTCACAAAACATGGTTTTCATGGCAGATTTATGGGTTGCAGAGAGTAAGGATGATTATGATGAAAAGGGTCCTTTCCTTGTAGCTGTAGAAAACCCTGAAATCACTACACACATTCATGCATTGATTATTGTCAAACTATTACGTTAACAAGTGGAAAATATGAGTTGAATAGAAAACCCTACTTATCCTATGATAAAATGTAATATAAACACAAATCCAACTCCTGAATTAAAGTAAGCATGTTATGAGCATGGTAATAACACTATCTAACCTTCCAAGAAATAATAAACAAACTACTTTTTATTTGTGGTTGGAGATCCTTCTGTTATTGTCACGTGATTTGGCAGATTGGTAAACCAAATGACAGGGTAACATCAGACCAGTCTTTGGAGTCCTAGGACCTAGCCTTCCTGGACTCAGAGAGGGCTCTCTCTATTATGCGAAGGATGTGAATTTGTTTGCTTTGGATGATTGATTTTAGGCTAGTTGTTAAGTGTAGGTTTGTTTGTTTGTTTTGGGTTGGGGTAAGATGATCAAGTAGGATAGGTGGAGTGAGAGGTTATCAAATCAACTGGGAAATGGATTCTATGAAGTTATTTATATCTTGGTAGCAAATCGGGTTACATCACAGGGAAAATATAGTGTAGTTAATGGATCTTTTAAGTTTATGTGTGAGGTGAAATGGGCAATAAGTTTGGGAACCAAGGTATGGCAAAGGGAAGTTAAGAATCCTTTTTCAAATACCTATAAACAGGGGATATTTAATATTGATAAAAAAAATATACTAATCATGAGATAGGGCACACCATTTACTCAGTGACAATACTTTTAAACAAATAAACATTTAACATAAACAATCTAGTAAAACACGAAAGTAAGACAACTTATCTAACTTCAATGATTCAACTTTCAAGATTTGAAAACATATAAGAGACAAATAGCATCTATAAATGAAGAGGGAATTCCTAAACATCATTCATTAAACTATAAATAACTCCGAGGCAAACTAATAAGCAAATTCAAAGGGCAAGATCGAAACAAGACCTCTTTTACTTAACCTAACAATCAATACATCAAAGAGAGATTTCAAGACAGAGTTTAGATAGCCTTAAACAAGCAGGGCTTACCATGAATCATGTTTATAAACTAGCATATTAATCCAATAATGAAATATACAAGCTTAGGTGGGTTTAAGGAGCAATGAAGAATTATTTAAGCTAACCCAGCAGAAGAAAACATGAAAACAATAGCTAACATGAGGACTGAGGTGCCTCAAACAACATTTCTCATCCTATACTCTTCTGAGCTAAAGAAAAATAGAAATATGGACATATCAAAAATGAGAAAAAAATGAACATATGAGAGATACATCACCATTAACTAAACTCAAGGATCCTGCAAGCAAGCTTTCATCACCATCAATCAAGGCAATCCATCCACAAGCTCCACAACACTAAATTGTTCTTCAACTTTAAAAGAACCATGTATTGCTCCTCAACACATCAAGTTCCCAACTGTTTACAATGAATCCTCATGCCTTATATAAAAAGCAAGGAAGAGGAGATCCAACTAGAGCATCTAGAATCCTATTGGCCAACAAGAAATATCCTAAGTTGTCCTTGAGGCCTTGCAAGGCCCAAGGCATAAAAATATCTAACAAATATCTTTTCCGGCCAAAAATAGAAATTAAATTGACTTTTAGGTCCTCAAAAGCATATGAAAACTTGCCAAATGCACATTCTGCCCAGTCATCTATAGGAGCACAGCACACTATGTCAAAAATTGAAATTATGTCAGGAGCGCAGCACAGAAATAGGCCTTTTGCAGCAATGTTTTGGAGGCCTTCCCGATGTTGGAAAAGGCTCTGAGATGGCTTGTTGGAAAGCCCTTGAAGTCTAATTTCCAGATATACCTTTATTTCTTCAATATAACCTCTTCAAGTTTCCCAAAAATTGAAAATTCCAAGACTTCTAGGAGCGCATCACATGCTCAGAAAAGTGGGCAGAAAGGTGAAAAATTGAGTGTTTTTTACCCTTTTGGGGGGTCAAAACAACTCCAATTGAGATGAAAATTGGTGAGCATACTCCTATAATGATGGGGAATCTAGAAATGTAAGCCTCGCCACCTAATAATGACCTAGGAAAAAGCGCAGCACAGGGTGTGCTATGCTCCTAGCCTCAAAAATTGCAAAAAACAAAATCCTTTTCAATTTCTCCCAAATTTGATAGGTAGGAGCCTCATGGGTCCTTGGAGACCTGTAGAGAATATTGGGCCAAAATACTAAGCCTAGCTTGGTATTTTTCATATTTTGGTGTCGGGCCCTCATTTTGGGCAGTTTTGAGTTTTTTCCTTACAAAGTGGTTTCTTCGTTCATAGTGCTCAGTCATTCTTCTTTTCAAGTTAAAATATTTTTTGGCCTTCTCCAGTTTGGTCTCAAGATGTATGTTGTTCCTTTAAAGCCATGATTCCCTGTTATGCTCAATTTCCATGACAAGGATATCAGTGAGGGGAAATTGTTGTGCTTGGGTTGATTCTTGCTCCCTCTCTCATGCCAAAGCCTTTCTTAGACCCATAGCTCTAGGCTTCCTTCTAGATTGACCCTCCTCATCCTCAATTTCTTCATAGGCACCCATGTACTCCTCCAACTTCACCTGTGCTCTTTGAGCCTCTTTCCGGTATTTGAGCACCCTTGCTTCATAGATGGCCTGCTGGCCACTCATTTGTTTGTTTTGTATCTGCAAGAAGTGAATGAGATCCTTTGACCTTCCTAATTCAACTTCCAAGTCCTTGATCTGTGCATTCCTGTCTTGTAGGAGAGACTTTGCAATTCTTGTCTCATTTTCCTCATCACTGTTTATGTGAATGAGCTCAAATTCTCTCTCCTCTTCATGATTGTCTTCTTCCTCTTTCACTTCTTTTTTACCTTTGTCAATCATTTGTGTTGAGGAGGATGGCATGGC
Source organism: Pinus albicaulis (assembly GCA_034641835.2). Classification (NCBI taxonomy): domain Eukaryota; kingdom Viridiplantae; phylum Streptophyta; class Pinopsida; order Pinales; family Pinaceae; genus Pinus; species Pinus albicaulis. The sequence goes on from CM076582.1 coordinate 1,135,346,597, forward strand.
CCCTTGCCCTTTGGAATTAGCAAACACATTCCTCTCTCCTCTTTGATAGGTGATGGGGAAAGGTGCAACAAGTTTCTCTTGCAAACCTTGTTTATTACTAACCTTAGGACTGCTTTTCTCCTTATGAATGATCTCTGTGTGTGCATCTTTCTCACCTTGCTCTTGACTGCCATTTTGATAAGAATTCTCACTATCTCTTATGCCCTCATCATTGTCAAGACCCATAGGACTGTCATCCTCTATTTTTACAATGTTAGAAGTGTCTTTATCACTGCTTGGTACATCTTCATCTTCATGACTGTCCTCTTCTTCATCTTTTGACCCACTGTATTCACTGTCTAACTCAACCTTTGTATCACTGTTTTCACTCTTTGTAGGGTCATTGTCTTAGGCACTCTCATTAGTATTGCCCTTACTGTGATGGTCATTTTCTTCTTCACTAGGTGAGTTCTCTAGGCTGGTTTCTTCTTCACTGTCCTGTTCATAATCTTCATTATTTGTCTCTGTTGAGTATGTGTTATATTCTTTCCACGACTATCCCCACGCACTGTACATTGCGCCGGGCGCAGCAAGGGGGTCACAAGGGGGGAGGCATCCCCCATTGTTGGGGTCCGGGGCAGCGCCCCAGCGAATTTTTTTTTGGTGTGCGGACCCACCCATGTTTTGTGCACGATTTTGCACATGGTTTTGGGGTATGATGGTTTTCGACCCCTGATCCTGTTAAGGGAACTATGGTTATGTTCTAATCCAGGGTTAATGGATTGGGGTTTATGTATGCTTCAACATGTATATATATGTGTTGTAACACTAAAAGGAATATAATGAAAAATCAAGCTGATCGTCTCGATTTGGGATCCAGGGGAAAATCTCTGTGTTTATCTGTTTTATGTTTTATGTTCTCGCTATTGTTTATTTTTTGTTATAAGATTCATGTGTAGATAATTTTTGTTCAGGGTTAAAACCTACATTTGGTATCAGAGCTGTTTCGGCTTCAATGGGACACCTTTGCTGCTGAGGGTTTTTTTCCTGGGCCTGAGGTAGACCCTGTTCAGTGGGAGATCTGCGGGATCGATTCTTGCGGTGAAAGAAGATGGCGAGAGACGAAAAGATAGAGATCGAGAAATTTAATGGTCAGAGTTTTGAGTTGTGGAAACTCAAGATGGAGGATCTGCTGGTGGATAAAGATCAGTGGATCGCGGTAGATCCAGGTACTAAACCAACGGCAATGTCAGATGAAGACTGGAAGAAACTGGATCGGAAGGCTAAGAGCACAATACTGTTGTGTGTCTCAGATTCAGTATTGTTGAATGTATCTGGGGAAGCTACGGCAAAGAATTTGTGGGAAAAACTTGGGACTTTGTACCAATCTAAGTCTCTGGTGAATAAGTTGTTCCTGCGGAAAAAGCTGTATAACCCGAGGATGAAGGATGGAGACTCGGTGACAGAGCATCTGAACGCCTTCAATACTGTGGTAAGTCAGCTGTCGTCTGTTGATATTAAAATCTCAGATGAAGATAAGTGCATCAGTTTGTTGTGCTCTCTACCAGACTCGTGGGACAGTCTGGTTATTGCAATAGGTAGCAATACAACTACCTTGAATTTGATGACATTGTCTCAGCCTTGCTGTCGGAGGAAATGAGACGGAGAAATATGGAGGGTCAGAATGGAGATGCCTTATCTGTACGAGGAAGGTCCCAGAACAGAAACAAGAATAAGGTTTCGAGTGGGAGATCTAAATCTAGAGGGAGATCTAAATCTCCTGGAAAGTTTGTAAAGGTGTGCTGGAAATGCGAAAAGGAAGGGCACTACAAAAAGGAATGCAGATCTAAAGCTCCTGAGAAAGGAAAGGGATCTGATGATGCTCCTTCTGCAGAGGAAAAAACCACCTCGGATGAAGGTGGGGATGTGTATTTGGCTTCTTCTTCAAATAAACATGTAGATCATGAGTCATGGTTGATTGAATCAGGTGCATCCTTTCACTTCACTCCCCATAGGGAGTGGTTTTGCGAGTATGAGAAATATGATGGTGATGTCTTCCTAGGGGATGATAGGAAGGCCAGAATTGTCGGACGTGGAAAGGTCAAGCTGAAGCTGCAAGGTGGAAGGATTATAACACTTCTTGGTGTTATGCATATTACTGCATTGGCCAGAAATTTGATTTATGTAAGCAAGATGGATGATGCAGGTGTAAAAACAGTGTTCGAGAAAGATGCCTGCAAGATGGTTCGGGGAGCACTGGTATTAATGCAGGGATTTCAGACTGGAACTTTGTACAAGCTACAAGGTAGCATTGTTATTGATGGGTGTAACAGTTATGTGGTTCCTGAAAGTGGAGCGGAAATCCTAGCTGTCTCTGGAGAAAAGACCATGTTATGGCATCAAAGGCTTGGACATATTGGAGAGAAGGGCCTTCAGATACTACATAGAAATGGTATGGTAGAAGGTATGTCTAATTGCTCTCTGGATTTCGATTTCTGTGAACATTGTGTATATGGGAAGCATAATCGGGTGAGTTTTCCTTTTGGTGCTAAGAGGGAAAACAAGACATTAGAACTTATGCACAGTGATGTGTTTGGACCTCTGTCAGTTTCGGCACTGGGAAAGTCTATGTACTATGTTTCATTTATAGATGAATTCTCAAGGAATACATGGATATATTTCTTGAGGAAGAAATCTGAAGCTTTTGACAGATTTAAAGAATTTAAGGCTCTGGTGGAAAACTAGACAGAGAAGAAGATAAAGGCACTGAGGATAGATAATGGTGGGGAGTTCTGCAAGAAGTAATTTGAAGAGTTCTATAAGAAGTGTGGTATAGCACGATAGAATACTACTCCATACAAACCTAAAAAAAATGGAGTTGTAGAAAGAATGAACAGAACACTGATGGAAAAGGCAAGAAGCATGCTCAGTGGTACCGGGTTAGGACAAGAATTCTGGGCAGAGGCAATGGAGACTGCATGCTATCTGGTTAACAGATCACCTTCATCAATGTTGGAGGATAAGACTCCACATGAGGTATGGAATGGTAAGAAACCCTCTCTTTCACATCTAAGGGTATTTGGATGTGATGAATATGTACATGTTCCAAAGGAGAAAAGGACCAATTTGGATAATAAATATGAAAGGTGCATCTTTATTGGGTATAAGGATGGTTTAAAGGGTTACAAGCTTTGGAACCCAGAAACAAGGAAGGTTGTGTACAACCGAGATGTGGTGTTTAGAGAAGTGAAAGATGTTGTTAAACATGAAGTCCTACCAAAGGAACCCGAGAAGATAGAGTTTGAGCTAAAGGAGGATGAATCAGACTCTACAACAGAAGAAGACTCAGAAGATGAAGAGCCACAAACTCCAGCTTTGAGAAGATCAGTTCGGGAAAGAAGGCAACCATAAAGGTATAGTCCATCTGCTTTCTGTTCAGGTTTTGCCTTAACTATAACTGATGATGAACCCAGAACTGTCAGGGAGGCAGTAGATTCAGAGGATGGAAAACTCTGGAAGGAGGCCATGGTTGATGAAATTGCATCCTTGCACAAAAATGAGGCATGGGATCTGGTGGAGTTGCCGGCTGGAAGGAAGCCCATCGGGAGCAAATGGGTGTTTAAAAAGAAGATGAATGTAGAAGGCACGGTGGAGAAATACAAAGCTCGGTTGGTAGCAAAAGGTTATTCCCAGGTGCCGGGAATTGATTTTGGTGATATTTTTTCTCCTGTTGCCAAGGTTACTTCTATTAGATTACTTTTATCTGTTGCTGATGCATTTGATTTTGAGATAGAACAGATGGATGTGAAGACAACATTTCTTCACGGGGATCTAGAAGAGGAGATCTACATGAAGCAACCTGAAGGCTTTATGGTGAAGGGTAAGAAAGAACTGGTATGTAGGTTGAAGAAGTCTCTGTATGGGTTAAAATAGTCACCAAGGATGTGGTATCAGAAATTTGATACCTATATATGGGGACTTGGCTTCACCAGAAACAAGGAGGATCACTGTGTTTATTTTAAATTAATTGGTGACCGTGTTATTTATTTGGTCTTGTATGTGGATGATATGTTGTTGATTGGAAATGACAAAGAAATTATCTAAGATTTGAAGACCCAGCTATTCTCCAAATTCAACATGAAGGATATTGGTGCTGCAAACTATATTTTGGGCATGGAAATTAAGAGAGATTGGGCAAAGAGGAAGCTCTAGTTAAACTAGAGGAAGTATGTCAAGACTATATTGCAGAGGTTCAATATGCAGGATAATAAACCGGTGAATGTTCCTATTCCTGTAGGTGTAAAGCTATCTGCCGAACAGTGTCCCAAGACACAAGAAGAAGAGGAGGATATGTCCCGTGTTCCATATGCAAGTGTAGTAGGTAGCCTGATGTATGCAGTGGTCTGTACTAGACCAGACATTGCACATGCAGTGGGAGTATTGAGCAGGTTTATGTCAAACCCAGGGAAGGAGAATTGTACAACAGTGAAGCGGGTTTTCATATATTTATGTGGCACTAGTGATTATGGCTTGTGCTAAGAGGGAAGACCAGGATTGGAAAGAATGTTGGACATTCATGGTTTTGTTGATGCAGACTGGGCTGGAGATCTGGACCAAAGAAGATCTACAAGTGGGTATGTGTTTAGCCTATTTGGAGGCGCAGTCAGTTGGATGAGTAAAATATAGTCTGTAGTGGCTCTTTCAACTATAGAGGAAGAATACATAGCAGCCACTCATGCAAGCAAAGAAGCAATTTGGTTGCAGAGATTGTGTTCAAGTATGGGGTTGGTACAACAAGCTATAAGGATAGACTGTGATAGCCAAAGTGAAATTTTCTTGGCTAAGAACCCTGCTTACCATTCAAAGACAAAGCACATTGATGTTCAATATCACTTTGTTAGAGATAAGGGTTGAGGATACAAAAGGGTGTTGGGTTGTAAAGGTGATACTTGAAGAATGTTGCGTATGCATTGATGGTCTCAGGAGCACTTAGAAGTTCTCTTGGTGTAGAGAAACAATGGAAGAAGAATTGACCAATGACTAAGCTCTCTCAAGGGCCCCCGTGGAAAGAAAACAACAAGTGGGGAGAATGTTGCAGGCAAAGTTTGTAGGCCTTCCACTTACCAGCCCCACGCACTGCCCCACGCGCCGGCACAGCAGGGGGGTGTGCGGGGGAGGCATCCGAAAATTGTTTTGGTGCGGACTCACTCATAAAGGACGACTCCATGTTTTGTGCATGATTTTGCACATGGTTTTGGGGTACGATGGTTTTCGGCCCCTGGTATTTTGTAGATCCGGTCAAGGGAACTATGGTTATGTTCTAATCTAGGGTTAATGGATTGGGGTTTATGTATGCTTCAACATGTATATATGTGTTGTAACACTAAAAGGAATATAATGAAAAATCAAGCTGGTCGTCCCGAATTGGGATCCAGGGAAAAATCTTTGTGTTTATCTGTTTTATGTTTTATGCTCTCGCTATTGTTTATTTTCTATTATAATATTTGTGTGTAGATAATTTCTGTTCAGGGTTAAAACCTATAGGCTCATGATCTTCATTGTTTTGCTCACTGAAATCACTTTCAAACTCTGCTTCTTGGTTGCCTTTTCCATCTTTGCCATTGTCATCTTTTTCCTCTTTACTACTCACATATTCCTCACCTCTAATGTCCTTTGTATTTTCAGTGTCACCTTCTTCATTGTTTACTTATTTTCCTTGACTGTCATTTGTTTGTTGACTGTCACTAGGCTCATTGTTTTCCTCTTGATAAGCTGCCTCTGTCCCTGTGTCCTTGGAGTCATCCTCTTCATCATTAGACCCACTGTTTTGGCCTTTTTTCTAATCATTGGGTTGACTGCTTTCTTCATTTTCTTCTTCATCAATACTTTCTTCATTTTCACTGCCTTTATCACTTTCTTCTTCCTTTTTTCCTTTACTGCTTTCTTCATCTTCATCATCCTCTCCCTCACTGCTTTCTTCATTTGCATCACTGCTTTCTTCTTGGCCATCTTCCTCTTCTTCACTTCTTTCTTCATTTTATGATTTCTTAGGGGAAGGTGAATGAGGAAGGTCTATTTGAGGAAATGATTCATGAGAAGAGGATGAACCAAGGTTAGTGGAGGGTGATGGAGGTGTGTGAGGAGGAATTTGAGATGATGATGGTAGACTTTGCAGAGGGATGGGTTGTGGAGTTGTGAAATCATCATGGGTGATGAAAACCTCCCATGGGATGAATTTTTGTTCTAGTTGGTGTGAGACAATCACTTTGATGAGAAAATGATGAAAAAGGCTTGAAACTTGTTGGGATGGAGGCCCCTTTTTCATGATGGAGGACATTTTCTAAATAATTTTACAAAGGTAGTAGGGCACATGTAGCAGCTTGGTTTTGGTGAAGTTCATGAGGAGTATTTTGTGGTAGGAATAGACTCTGGAGAACCTACCCTCACAATTGAAGTATTTCATAATGATCTTCATTAGGAGATCATATATGTCCAATAGATGAGAGAAGGGGAACATGGTTTTGCAATTAGCTTGACAACTTGGTTTCAAGAATGGGTGATTGTGGCTTAGGCCCAGATGCATATGTTTGAACCACCTTTCCCCTATGCAAGGTATTCCAGTGGCCATGGAGATGGCATTGGTGGTCAGTTCAAAGTTCACCCCAGCTAGGTATAATTCGTGGTTATGAAGGTTTAGGGCAAATAGCTTGGTCAAATGAGGGTGACTCTGGATATTTTGTACTTTTTTACAGAATTAATAGCATCCTAATTCTTGAAAATGGGAAAATATAGTAGGAGAGGCTATTAGCTCTTCAGTGCTTATAGGTTCAAACCTATTTGGCTTCCCACCCTTCCTTTGCTACCCTTTAGGCCTTTGGTTTGTCTCACCGCTGTCAAAATTCTCTTCTTGAGACATTTTGTTTTTTACCCCTGCCTCAAGATCCTTAAAAAGAATTGATACTGCTTGTGGAATGATGTGAAAAGGGTAGAGGAGATGGTGAGGTTTCAATGATGTTAATGGTTCAGCAATATGGAGAACAAATACTGTTTTTAGGGTTTTACTTCCTTCTCTAAGCTCAACCTCCAATTTTCTTTATAATCATACCCTTAGAAAAACAGGAATATGAGGAAAAAGCTCAAATACCTCTCAAATTATCTCCGCATCTAAAGAAATTGGCTCAAAACACCTTGTGGGCAGGTCGGGCGCTTCCTGAATGAAAATTCATGCAGCTCCTGAACGTGCCTGGGCAGAGGCTGCACACTCTTGGCAGGAGCGCAGCACACTGCCTCTCGGGTGATCCTGAACGTAGTGTCGGGTCACCTTGGGCAGCTCCTACACAGTGTGGGAAGCTCCTGAATGAGCTTCATGTAGCTCTTACATGGTGTGGGCAGCTCCTGAACGAGCATGCGTGCAGATCCTGCACACTGGGCAGCTCCTGAACGAGTGTCTAGTCACCTTTGAACGATGTGTCATGCAATTTCTAAACATCGTTTCGAGCAGGCTCTGGAGGAGTTGTGTGCCACTTATGAACACACTTTCGTGTAGCTTGTGAACGTTGTTTCATGCAACCTTGAACGCACTTTCACACAGCTGGGCAGATAGCAGGAGCGCAGCACGGTAGGAAGTTGGTAGGCGGGTCGGGCGGAGGTTGCACGTCATAACTGGGCAGAGTCTGCACATGGAGTTTTCTACAGGCATGCAGCACCTCTGCAAAGGAACGCATCGCCATTTGCAGAAAAGTATGGGAGGTCTACACAAGAACGCATCGTGACTTCTTAGGAGCGCAACACCTGAAATTTCTTCCCGAAACTCGGTTAGGATTTTTTTTGAAAAGCGTGGAAACCCTCGACTATTTTTGCAAATGACCAAATGGAGCTGGGAGATGCTATTGGGGTTTCCTTTATACTCCTTTGAAAAAATTAAAGATAAAAACCTACTTTTCTAAGGTTATTTTGAGCCCTTTTTCCTTTTGCTAACATTCTCTCTTCCTTTTGCAGGTGATGTTTATAAGGAGCAGTGCCTTTTTGATCCTTTATTTCTTTTGGAGTTGGCACCTTTTAAACCCTCAACAGCTAGTGATTTTTCTTGGTTTTCTCCATTTTCACATGTTGAACCTATGCATCTTTCTTCGTATACTTGATGGATGTTGACTTTATTCATGAGTTCTTTGTCCCTTCATATTGAAACCCTTTTCAACCTTTTTCAACTTTTATAAGGTTGCTTCCCAAGCCCTACGAAAAACCCTTTGTCTCTTTGATGGAATTGCATGACCCTCTGTTGCAGTGAAAGAAAGTTGTGGTTCTACTTCATGGTGTTAATACATCCCTTTCGTGATTTTTTGCATAGATCTCTCACTGGGCAGTCACCTGTTGTGCTAAAAAGCTGTAACTCCACTGATACTCTTTGAAAATTGGCCTTTGATATAGTGAAATGATGTTGTCCTATAAAACCTTAGAAATTATTCCCTGACATCATCTTCTAATCTCTGTGTAGTCACCAAGGAGGCTTTCCATTCTATCTTTCTGTTGATTGATTCTTTGATTGGTGTACAGTGGTTCTCATGTGCCACTGTCTTCAGGACCTTATGCATGGGCTCTTTGATGGTAAGCATTTTACTACAATTGGTTATGAGACCATGATCCTCCTTGTGGACTTAGGTCTATTGTATTTCTTTACTTGCTATGGATGTCCTTATGAGTTCTAGCCCTCTTATTTTGCATCTGTTTTGTGGTCGACCATTTATAAAGCATTCCTGCAGAAATGCTTTATCACAGGTAAATTTTTATTTTGTAGGCTTAATGCTTGATCAAGAGGATACCTTTGGAGGTCTTTGATGCTTTTTGGACAATGATAAGTTTCACCCTTGTGTTCTCTTGACTTTAACTTTGAATATTTCTAGAAGCAGTGAATTTAGAACCATGATAGTGCATAACCTAGGAGATTTTATATGACTTATTTGGGATGTCCTTTGGAATAGGTCTTTGACTAAAAAGGTTGAATCAAGGTTTGGAGGTGGAAACAGGGTTTTGACACACTTTTATTCACTGACATCCTAGACAAATAAACAACTTTGATTTATCTAAAGATCTTAGAAAGGGAGTTTTGAAATCACCATTGCTTGAGGCACTTGGTGAGTAGAGGAAAAAGTTTGGGTTACTTAGCGAACCAAGGTGTGAAAATAGAGGGTTTAGGCAAACAAAGATAGAGTGTTCTAGGTAGAGGTGGCAAGCATAGTGAGATTGAGGGACATAATTCTATGATTTGGTCTTCTCGGATTGATAGGATGGCCATGTCTTGGAAAAGTAGCAGGATAGTGAAAAATTTATCCTAAGGATAACGAAGGAAGTGAGATTTCTAGAACTCACAAGACTTTTATGATTTTTTTTCTATAAATCTTGGACAAGAATTTAGTCATCTAAACAGGTAAAAATTACTGATGACTAACACCTTCTCCTCAGGCTCCCATGAGAGAGGTGAGAAAGAGAGGCTACAAGCACATTTTTGATGGATTATTGATGCTACTAGAATGCAAAGAGACTTAACAAAATGTTGAAACATAAATAGAGAATATAAATGCACAAGAGTTACCTAGCCAATGGATTGGGCCCTAACCCAAAAGCATCAGCCCTATGATACTAAATAAATGATGGGTCAAGCAACTTCTCATTATCATTGGATAAAAAGGTATAGTACATCATATCACAGTAAACAATAACACTAAATCAGAGCTCAAGAGCTACCTAGTTGAATATAAAGTTTGAATCCTAATGATCTCTTACAAATCCTTATTTATAAAAATGGTTTGCTACCAAAAACTCCCTAAAAAGTAGGAATAAGTCCTTCATCTCGAGAAGAGTGGAGCTTGGATCCTCATAACTGCCACTTTTCTTGGCTGCCTTTGCCTTCTAGTTTTTGGGATATATATCGATGTGATATTGGTTGATTGAGAGATTTAAGGAGGTGGAAAAACCTCTTACAGTCTCTCCTTGTTGTCTACTTGGAGTCCTTAGGTGGAAAATATCTCAAAAATGGCTTCATTTCCTACAATTAATTCATATTAGGAAAAAAGACATGACAAACATCATACACCCTTATCATTAAGCATAATATGACAAAAATGTAAATAAATGTGAGAGAGAGGTAACTTAATAGCTGAAGTATGGCATTTTAACCCCTTAAAATATACCTAATGATGGGTCTCGTCATCACCCCCCTACTGAAATGGTTGATCATCCTCTGAGAAACTCAGTCCTCCTTGTTAATCTCTTTCAAAACCCTGGTGGCCTCTTTGACATCCCAAGGCAGCAAAGAGGGAGTGCCTTCTAGTGGGTGGAATATTGCATCCTTTCTGGCTTAGCCCACTCTTTTTTCCCCTCTATCTCATCTCTCCCTTCATGCAGCCCCAACAATAAAGGTGGGTTGAGCTTCAAGCCTATCCACTATATCTTCATTATTTTCATATCTTGTTTTTCAAAGGGTGATATTTCTAGTGAATTATTCATCCTCTCAAGAGAATGATATTCCCTCAACTATTGGCTAAGTGGTAAGGTATGCCATCTCCTTTTGCATGCTTGCAAACTCTCTTCTCCTAGAAACCTGGATATATCATCAAAGTGTGCAATGGCATGACCTTGTGTCTCAATGTATCTAGGTGCCAAGACATCATTATTTGAGATCAATTGATGATTACTAATTATCCCCATGGGGCTTATTAGTTATACTATGATCTGTAGAGGTTCTCTTTCTTCTCTTGCCATGAATTTTTTAATATTTTTTGCTCTCTCTTCTTCATGTGTTAGCAAGGATGTTATTGTTGGGTGTGGAGCCTAATTATCTTCTTTATTTTGTATCACACCATTGGACCCCTGTTCTTAACTGGGAGACAACGCTTCTCGTAATTGTACGCTGCCTAGGGGGTCGAGGGGGGGTGGGGGGTTTTAGGGGTAGCGCCCCCAAAGCTAAAAACAGATGTAAAATTTCCTTGTAAAAGTATAGTAATTTCTAGTCAATCTGGGTTGTTCATTAGGCGGATGATCTGACAGTAGAAGTTATGTTTGATTTAAGGTTTTTTTCCCTAGAATGAAACCCCTCGTTTTGTATGAGGGTATTGTATTGCGGATGTGTATTGTATGTGTATTCTTAGAGCACATAGGATATTATATGGATCTACTGTAGGTTGTGTCTCTTCATTTTGTTGGATAATAGAAAGAAAGGACTAGTTGTTTGGGGTGGACGTAGCCCAAACTGGTTGAACCATGTATATTTGTGTCTCTCTGGTTTTATGTGTTTTGTGTGCTTGTGTTTTCCTCATATTTTATGTGTTGAATTTCTCTATAATATATAATTTTCTAACAGTTAGAGCCATTAATTTCATATCATACAAACTGGAATTTGGGTCCCAATTGTTCATATCAGCTAAAATTAGGTTGTGCATATAGAATTTAGTCATCATAGCCCTCTCTCCTACACTAGACTATTTTCAAAATTAATGAACTGTTTATAGGTTTTAAAGGGTAGGGAGCCATGTTGAGCTAAAGTTATGATTTGGAATTGGAACCACTGCTCCTTGAGATAAACTGCAAAATACTTTGAAGTATATATATATTGAATGGCCACCATGCAAAGGCTAGACATGGTGGCAAGTTGGTTGTTCTCTTCCTGTACTGTGTGTAGTTACTCTTTTATCACAGATTCTTAGATCCTTACATCAGCCAACTCTTTTCCCATTTCCAGGAGTCTTTCTTCCATCAACCCCACATCCCAAACATCTATTTATTTTGCTATCTGCATCCATCCTACTAGCTTCACCTACAATGCAGCAATTTGCTGCCCAAAATCAGCCTTGATTGTCTGAATCTCAGACCTAGAAGCTTTGAGTGCTATGACCAGGCTCTCAATTTTTTCTTGTAGTGCAGCAAAGGCCGGGATGACTACGTCGAGGATCTCGCCACATAATTGATCAATGAGGGGTCCTGACCCAGGTTTGGAGTTTCATAGCAATTTCTAGAGCTTCTTCTTGAGAATCAATCTTATGTTGACCCATAGGATCACAAAAATTTGGCAATAACATGGAAATGAACCATTACTTACGCTCCTTATCATCATAAGAAAATCCCCCATCGCTAATGGCTTTCTTCAGTTGTTGGTCAGCTTCCCAAACTAATTACGTGGGTCCTTGCTTAATATCTTTTAGTTCTATTACGCATTGAGAATAGGCTTTTGGCTTTTGGAACTATTGTTTCAGGGCATCTTTAATCTTCTGAACCATGGGATCCACATGTTGAGCCAAGTTTCCCATGAACCAATCTAAAGCACAACCTTCGAAGGCCATAACAAGTTGCACTCTACTGACAAAATCAGTATTAACATTCTGCGTAGTCCACACCACATTCACCAAAAACCAAAATCGTTCCATATTCTCATCCCCCGCACCCTTAAAGGTGGGTAGCTTAATATGCATGGCCATATCTTCCGCAGGTGGGGGCGGTGGTGGGGTAGGAGAATGCTTACCCTTGCATTAATTTGATGGTCGTGTAGCAGGAGGGTTATTTTCAGCATGTGTAGCCTCACTTTCTTTTATATCAGGGGAATTTCTTAGAGGACTGTATACACATATGTCCCCTCTTTATTTGAATTGATAATATTTACCTATGCGCGTATTTCTTTCACTCTAATTAGGGGTCATTCACTCGGTGTGGCTGCACAAAATACCTTTTTCACACAATAGCAATTTAATCGATAGAGGAAAAGTCTGTAAGAACTTACCTCTCAATCCTTTGAAAAATATTCTTTCAGCTTCCGAGTATGACACAAACTGATCAACTGCAAACTCTATTACAAACCCACCCAAGATGTTTTCAACCCAGTGATATATAGTTTGGGTAATGGAATTATCAGTCTTCTCCAACTTTTTTATCGATTCAGGGGTCCACTCTATGACCTGATCATCCTTCTAATAGGTTTGGAATTCTGCTAACCTTTCCAACCACTCTTGTAGTTTGTGTGCAAAGGTTACGAAGAAGATCTTGTGCACCTCAATGAAAATATACTTATTCTTCCTCTCTTTAGCAGACAACTTCTTACTTCTATTTTCTTTTATGGAAAATTCCTAATTTTGTTTTATAAATCAATCCTCAAGTTCAGGCTTTAATTGCTGCCAATGACATCTCGGTATCACCCAACCTCTCTCAAAATGTTCTTGGTCATAGCAACAGAACCATTTTTTGGCTTGAGGGGTCCTGACCCGAGTTCAAAGTTGAGGTTAACCAAAAAAACCCTCTTACTACTGGCCCTTTCAGTAGTGACCTGCTTGCGCAATTCAAAGTCTCACCCAAAGCATTATGGAGGATTGCTAGAACCAAGTTTCCACACCATGATAGAGGTTTGAATGATGTGGGTGCCATAAGATCCAAAATAACCATAAACAACCCTTTGTAGTAGAATCCCTAACGAGGAAACGCTTATAGACAGATTTAGTTCAATTATGCATAATGCCTTGCGCAAGTTAACAGAACATTTATAATCATAGTAATAACCCTTAACACATAATATTAGAGCCTTATAACATCAGATCCATTCAATAATCATTCATATAAACCCAAACATAGTTTCACAAGAGATCCAATTGCAGATAATACAAGAATCGGAAATAAGATGCAAAAACATTCATAACATAGATAGTAGATGCATTTCAGACTCAGATATCCACAAAAACATTCATTTATTAATATTAGTTTATATCCTTCATACAAAACCCTTTAATGACCCATGCACACAACCAGCGGGGTCCGCACACAACAGGACTAAGGTCCCCGCGCACACAGCCAACAGGAACCTTTTACCTAGACAAATCTGCATAAAATATCACAACACAACAAGATATATCATCCACATTCAGACTTATCCAAAAACTAACTTCTTAGACTCAATCTAGACTTCTATTTATACTATTAGCCTATGCTACTCTAAGGTCCACAAACCATGGTTTGCGTCCCCTTGGTCTAACCTTTTTACCCATTACAACTCATGAGGGGATTTGACCTACCCCAAAGCCCCTGTGCATGACTAATCTATTAAAAAAGATAGAAAAATTGGTCCTCCGGACTTAGGGGACCTCGCTCGAGCAAGGCTACCTCATCCCTTGGGTAAGGAAAACTTTACCTCATAACCCCATTTTTATCTTCCACAGGTATCACCCTGGACCTAAAGAAAAAATTCTTTAGAGTGGCACTAGTGGCCCTATCTTCCCTATTCCATTTGATGTCGAGTGGTAGTGTGGTTAACTTTTTTATCACTTTAGGACTTATGGTAATGGATAACCCTATTATTACAGTTGTGGCACTAACATATGATTGGGAATTCAAAGTCATAGAAAAATCAAAGGAACCTTCATCATCATATCCTTTTAACAATTAAAATAAGCCTAAAAATTTATGTCTCCTAAATATGTCTGCTACATGAGGGTGCAGATGAATCATTCTAGTGTCTCTAAGCTCTCTCTTGTTGTACCCACCCCCCATCTTTTCTTATTGCTCTTGACTAGGTGTAGGAAGGTGTTTTTTTATGGCCTTAGTGTTGAATTCAGTGGTAGCAGAGGGTCACAAAAATTCTTAACACTCCAATTCTATGTACTGACCCTCTTTTTTCCTCACACAAAACCCTTCAATTTCACAATATATGGCCGATGTCAACAATTTTTTTAGGAGAAATTGTGTGAAATTGAGAGGTGAGGTGATGGAAACTTATTTCTTAAACGGATGCTCTTAGCTAAAGAATGGGAGTTTCTTGAACCAATTTGGCCTTTCGTTGCATGAATATACCTCCTCTACCCTCTTGTAGCATTCACATACTTCCTGTAGTAGTCACAGACTACATGTAGCAGTTAATAGGACTTCATGTAGCACTGTCGTGTAGCCGTAGTGGGTCTAGGTTTGAAGCTCCTCGATGGATTGCAAGCTTTTTCCTCCCTCTAATTTTTTTTTGAAATGTAAAAATATGTGAGGGGAAGCATGCTCAAGTACGTTATATTCTATTTCGAGTTGGATTGGAGCACTGTGTTGATCTATCCCTTACATAATGTTTCGTCATTTGAACCGTTGGTCCCACTCAAAGATATCATTCTCTTATCCCTCATATCAACTCCCACCCTTGGTGATTGTACTTTAACTAATTTGATAGCTACACATTGCATGAGGACTCCACAATTCACTTTTTGTTTCACTAGTCAAGGGTGGCCAAGTTAACTGGCCACCTTCATCTTATTAAAGTTTTCACTCTCGACATTCATTCATTTAGTTACCTATGCATAAGGAGAGGGTGAGAGAGTTCCATACCTGATCCTTACCTCCTTGTTGAATTTTTGAAGGATGATTCATGCTCTAGTTGGACCTTTGGAGTGGCATCAACTCATCTTTTATTACTACCTGAGATTTTTTTGTGCATCTTCATTCTTTTTGACGTGTTTATCTTGATTTTTTTGTTGTGTGTGTAGGTACCTTGTTGATTATTCAAGTACATGTTTTCTGGTGGAGGATCCTTCTTGGAGTGCCATTGCTACCTTCAAAACCATCTCACAAGTCTTCTTGGTCTCCATGAATGATTAAAAAAAAATCAGGGCTTTTTTGGTGCTTACATAGGGCTTTCTACAAGAAGTTGCTTCTTCCTATAGAAACATCTTTCTTTTCCTGTTTTGGACTCTAACTTTGCATGGATGATGAGGTAGAGTATGGTGAGGTATTAGGGTGATGGATGGATGATTAAATGATGATGAGGAAGTGGTATGGCCTTGGAAAATTTAGTGAAGGAACTCTTTTTCTTTTAGAAACAATTATTTTTACAGAGGTGACAGAGTGTAGGGTTTGAGTGAAAAACATATGTGTTTGAGATGGAGGATTGATGAGAGGGTGGTAAGTTATGATGGAAAGAATCCCCTTAATGAATTTTTGACAACACAGGGCCCTTGGTGGATACTTTTTGTCCTCGATCCACCCTCCTGTAGCTCACTATAACTTCCTATAGCACCTTAGGAACTTCCTGTAGCAGCACAAAGAGGGTGTAAAATTTTGATTTTTGATCTCATAGGATGGTGTAGAGGGATGAAGAGTCGAGTTTTGGTTTTGGAGAGAGAGAGTGGATGGATGGAGAGGTGAAGATAAGTGGGATTATTCCCTTACTTTATGACCATGACTTTCCATTGTTCATAATCCTGCAAGGCAGAAAAAATGTCAGCATTTATGGTGTCATCTCACCTTCTTGTCCTTGTTGTTTTATTTTGTTTTTTCTTTCTCCTTTTTTTTCAAGGACTAGTGGGCTGCCTCAAAAGAGGTTTTCAACCGATCAGCCTACCCTGAGCGCCTCAAAGATGGTTTCACTTAGGGATATTTTTATTTTCATTTTATTTTTCTCTTTTTCTCTATGAGTACCTCAGAGAGGTTTTCAGTCCCAGAGTTGGCTTTGGATGCCTCAGGGAGGTTTTCATCTAGGCCTCTTTATTATTTATTATTTATTCTTTTCTCTAGGAGGACTATGGACTGGAAGCTATGAGGATCTGAATTATATTTACTTCCCTGTTGATTGTATTGATGAAATATGCCTTAGACATGGGATTATTGTATACTTTGAGCCTATAACCATTGATAAGCAGAGGGATCCCCTCCTCATCAATGGTTCTGATCTGAACAACCCCATTGTCATGGAATTTCTCTATCAGATATGGGCCTAACCATATTGTCATCATCTTACCTTTAAAGTCTTTGAACCTGGAGTCATATAGAAAATCCCAATATCCTTCATCGAATACTTTCTCCTTGATTTGTCTATCATGCTAAACCTTCCTCTGCAATTGTATGGCTTCAGTGTGGAGGAGGGCATGCATTATGAATTAATCTAATCTATTTAATTGAAGCAACATTTCTTTTTGTGTCCTTTCGATATCTAAATCCAATTGAGATTCCTTATGAGATTTTAATATTCAAATTCAATAGAAAGAAAAGCTTTCTTCCCATAAAGAAGATCATACGGAGAGAACCCAATAGTTATCTTCCATGTGGTATTATAGGCCCAAGTTTCCTCCACTAATCTGTCTACAAAATATTTCTTATTTTTTATCACTAACTTCGCAAGGATACTTTCTAGTGATCTATTAGTAACCTCTACTTTCCCATTTTCTTGATGGTGATAGGAAGTAGATGTTCTACTGCCTTAGGATATTCTCAATCAAGTGTGATGTGAAATGAGCTCCTTGATCAATGACTATATCCCTTGGATACCAAAATTTTTAGAACAAATTGTCTCTTAAGAATTCGACCACATTTTCTTTTTTTTCTACCTTGATATCCTATGTCTCAACCTACTTTGTCAGATAATCAGTGCATACTATCATGCATTTCTTTTTCTCGGATGGTAGATCAATTAGACCAATGAAATCCATGCCCTTCTTGTCAAATGGATCTAAGGCCACTTGAGGTTGTAGATGTATTTCATACTTTGGTGTAGGTTTTCCCATCCTCTGACATTGGTCACACCTATTGGTATATCTTCTAGCATCCTGATGGAGAGTAGGCCAATAGTAGTCAGCTTGCAAGGCCTTCAAAGTTGCCCTATTAGAATCAAAATGACCCCCACTAGGCCCATCATTACATGTTAAGAAGATGTTATTCATTAGTATTTTTCACTTTTTGGTGATGACTAGTTGTAGCAGTCAAGTTTTCTAGCAGCTGATCTAAAAATTGTCAAATTTTCCAGCTGGAAAACACCAATAATTTTTTTTTTGCCCTCCTACCTTTTCAATCCGCCCATGACTAGATGAACCTCATTATCAAGCCCTATCTAGCCTCAGCCATACTAGTTTTCCCATTAGCTCCAAATAAACAATCCAAATCTGTCCAAAGAAGTCTCCCCTAAGTTAGGTAGTGGCGCTTTAGGCATTTATCCCTTGGAAAACTATCCTAAAAAGCTAAAGAACCTCTATCTACTGCAGACCAGTCATAACAGACCATTCCCATTCTACGAACAAAGTTGGTTACAACCCTAGGTCGCGCCACTAATAAACCCTCAAGTCTCATCTATACATGTACCATAGGTCAAACTGATTTTAGGTGGTTTTACAATGTTTTCATGGATCTTTCAAGAACAGAAGCATACCAGCATTCCCAGAAGACAGTATTTGTTTCCACATGAGAAGACAACTGATTCTCATGTGACTTTGAGCCTAGAATGCAGCTGCAGGGTAGAGATGTTGTTTCATTAAGCTCCTACGATCACGGTCAAAGGCATGAAAAGATAATGAAAGGAAAAATAACATTGTTAAAGGCTAATGAGATGGCATGATTGAAAAACCTCCTTCATTTTATAAGTAGAGGGCCGAGGATAGAAAAACCTCCTTCATTTTATAAGCAGAGGGTTGAGGACAGAAAAACCTCCTTCATTTTATAAGTAGAGGGTTGAGGACAAAAAAACCTCCTTCATTTTATAAGTAGAGGGTTGAAGACTGAGAGCACCTCCTTCATATATAAGCAGAGGGCCAAGGAAAAAGTTGGATTTCTAGAATTACAATGACTGTAAGGCAAATTTTTGGGTACAGTAAGGCAGCAACTAAGGGTTTCTGAAGAAAAATGATGATTAAAGGCAAAGGCAAAGCAGTGGGCTTTAAAAATGATTTGCATAAGCTCCATTTTTATTGAGTTACAAGGAGAAGCTAATGGGCTGATCATCAATGAGGAAAGATTGTTAAACAGATGGCCAAGAAAGTCAAATAGTCTTGGGCTCAAACTTACTTCTGCCATCATGTATAAGAGAAACGACTATCAGTATGTTCATCAGACAACCTTCATGTGGCTAAGACAGAGGTTGAAAAGAAACCAAGCATTTGTCATAGTAGGCCTCCTTCATCTATAAGCAGAGGGCTAGAGCAATGATTGATTCTAGGGTTTTCACTGACTGAGAGACAAATTGTAAAAACAGTAGGAGACAGTTGAAAGCTTCTGAACAGAGAAAGCATGTAAAAAACAAAGGGAAAGCATGAGTACTATAACTATCAAAGAAGCTGGCTTATCTCCTATCAGAGTTTGCTTTCAAAGACAGTCTGGAGCCAAGAAATGTACAAACTTTGCTGAAATGTGTGATTTCCTTAAAGGTTACAAGAAACTCATCTCCTTGATAAAAAGGCTTCACCTTTAGTCTCTGTTCCTTTAAACAAAACATAGTTGAAAAGTAGTTTAAATTAGCTGGGTTAGACACAGGCCAAAGGGTGATGATTATTTTTCAAAGGGTACTGTTCTCCCTTTCATGAGGGAATTTCTTTCAATTACTCATCATAGTAGACAAAGGAAATTTGAGTTTAGTTTTTCCCAAAAAAGGCATTGCAAATAGGTACACAAGTTCCAAAGTTGCAAGAAGGATTATGGTATGTATTTCAAGGACAGAAATCACACTAAAAAAAAATAGAGCATGCCACTGTTACAAATGAAGTCTTGTTCATTGTGGAAATGAGTCAAAGGTGATAGGGAAGCCCAGGTGATTAAAACTGAGTTTCACCTCACAATAAAAAAGAAAAGACATTTGGAGGATGCATCTACAGTCCCTATATGGATTTAAGCCAGTTTCCCTCTAAAAAGCAGATACAATCATAAGGAGCAGAGACTGTCAATCAAGTTTTAAAGAGATAAGTCATCTCCTTGCAAAATGGCAAAAGATGTTTCTTCACTCATTGGTGTGTTTTTGAGCGGATTTTCCATTTTGAAGATGTCATTAAAAGGTCAGCAGTGGAAAATTTTCCTTTTTTAATAATAAGGCATAGTGAAAAGAGTTTGACCCTTGAATAATTTTATTATAAGAGGAAAAGAGGCATATCTACCAAAACTGGCCAGATAGCATGCACAGACCTTTTTACCAACGCTTTTCGAAATGTGGGCCCTTTATAGCACGTTCAAAATAATTTTGTTTTCTTTTCAAATGAACAAAGGAAGTGGTGTTAAACAAATAAGTTTCCAAAAACTTCACAGTTCAAACTCAAGGGTGATTGACCTATTCACGTTCAAAAGGAGTAAAGGGACTGTTGCAAGCCTTTTTAAATTCCTCAAAACACAAGGCAACACTCCTCTTGCTGTTCACGAGACCGGAGAAGAAGTGTTCGGGCAAGTTCATAGAAGTTTCAACAGTTTTTGACTGCGCGGTGTGCCTGTAGAAATGTGTGATGCGTTCAGGAGAAGTTTTACACGAGGGTTCAGTTGTTGCGCGGCGCGCCTGTAGGCACCGGTCACGACGGCCCATCAGTCACCCGACAATTTCTCTTTGCGCAACACCTTCCCTATTAAATGTGTTGTGCATGTGTTCAACCGTCTAGGTGCCTCCAAACCAATCTTGAAGTTGCGCAAACCCTCAAGCAAATCCTGCCATCGAAGTTTCGAGGTATTTTATGAGCCTCCTTAGTATTGTCAAATTTCTAAAAAGGGTGATAGTTTTTGGAAGTACCCTAACTGTGATAGGGAAAAATAAACTCTGTCAGCCTTATACAGTGGAGAAAAGAGTGGTAAGGAGAGTTGTTTTTTTCTATTTGAAACTCGAAATTGCAGTGGTTATATTTGCTCAACACCGACATAGTGAAAGTAGTGGATTTCTTATTGTTGTCAAAAGACCTAACAACTGCCCTCAAAACAAGTGGAAAGGTGGAGGCAGTGTTTAAAAGGAGGAAAAAACAGGGTTTGAAAAGTGAAACAGTGAGCCTATTTAAAACTACAGGGATCATACATAAATTTCTTTGTCATTTCAAAAGTCCATCTCGGTGTGGTAAAAAAGCCAAAAATTAGTGCTGTCATCTTTGTCCATAAAGCAGGCTTTAATGAGTGAAACTATTAAATCAAGGTTGGAGGTGTTTCTATCTAACTATGTGTGAGAAATAGCAAACACAAGGAGGGTGTTTTGATTGAGAGGAGCTTTTTTCCTTTGTCTAAATGCAAGGTTGTCTTATCAAAACACCAAGAGATCTGTGACCTTATCCAAGCACAAAAAATCACTTGACTGTGTATACATTTTAGTTGACTGTGTGCTTATTATTAAAATTAGTTGTTGAGTGGCATACAAAGAGAAAAGATAGTGTTTTGGAAGGAGCAGAGACCTGATATCACAGAAGTATCTCACACAACATTTGAAACAAATTTTCCTTGATCAAAACAATTATTTACAAAGAAGACAGAGTTTTGTTTGAAAGAACATTTCAAAAAACCATTTGAGGTAGTTTGGTTTTGTAGAGAGCATCCAGAACAAGATGCCTGCCAGGCAGGATAGTAGGAGTGGATTTCATAAGAGATTTGAGCCTACTTCCATTGAAGAAGTGAATGCCCACCCATCAATCTTGTTCAATTTCCATGAGGTCGGGTGTTTATATTTTTGTCAAAGGGTGCAAGAGGTGAATAGCTTTTCTCCTTTGACACACCTTTGTGCTTCGAGGTTTCGAGACAAGCATTTCCAGCTGGCAGGCATTGACTTCAAATTTTTTCCAAGGTCCATCTCCAAGGCCACTAAAATCCCCTATATTGGTGAGAACAAAGCCATTTGGACTCAGATGATTACAAACCATTTCTAAAGCCTGAGCACAGAGAGTCATGTCCTTCTATTTTCCCTTTCTCATATCTATTAGCCAGCTATGCCACTCTCATGAAGATTATCATGAAGCACTTCACTTGTGAGGGAAGATTCTCCCGAATCTATGCCTATCACATTCGATTTCTCATGCATTTCACAAGGACCAAGCTGCTAAATCTTCCTTTCTTCTTACACAAGAGCATTGAGAAAATGGCCTCCACTGTTCAGAAGAAGCCTCCTTCATAACAAATAGCCTGTCTCTTCCATCATTCTCTCATCAAAATCATCATTCTTCATCATCTTGAAAAGAGAGAGGTCTCTTGGGATAATTTCATCACTCATCTGGATTTCTCCACTGTCCCTCCAGTCCATATATCCCCTACACCTCCTACTCATTATCCTTCACCTTCCTCTAGCAGACCTATTCCTAAAAAACTCAAGTTTACCACAGAGCAAGCATAAAAGCTCGAAGAGGAAGAAGAGCATGACCATGATGATGAGGAATATGATGAAGGGCAGCAACATGAAGAACAATAGACTGATGATGAAGGGCAGCAACATGAAGAACAACGGACTGATGATGAAGGGCAGCAGCATGAAGAACAGAAGATTCATGATGAGGGTGAGAAACCTTATGATGACACACAGCAGGAAGGGGATGAGGAAGAAAGCGCTGAAAAGTAGCATCACAGTGATGATAAGCAGTAGCAAGAAGATGAAGAAAAGTAACACAGTGAAGGTGAGCAGAACTTTGATGATACACAACAGACTTATGATAAGGGTGAGTAGACCGTTGATGATACACCGCAGACTTATGATGAGGGTGAGACGGATCAGCAAGGGAAGCCAAAGGAGACTGAACAAGAGAAGCATGAAATTGCTAAACAGGAGCAGCATGAGAGTGATAAACAAGGGAAACCACAACATGTTACACATCAGCCACAGCATGAGGAACAACAGCCTCAAGATGAAAAAGGGAAAAGTGACAAGGCTAAAGAACCCATGGAGCATGTGCTACCTGCCTCTCTGAGGCAAGGGGCAATGCTCTCTTCTCAGAAAGTTGCCAAGCCCCAGACATCAAAGAAAAGAGTGCCTAGGGTTGTCACTTCAAATGTGACAAGGGCCCTCCGAAGTAAAGGAAAATTTCCAAAGAAGCCCATGATTGATTTGCCTAGGAGGAAGAGCACTAGAATAGCCACCCAAAGCAAAGGGAAGGGTAAAGAAGAAGGCAGTCATGAACAGGAGAGTGCATTTGACATCATCCAAATCCAAAGAGATGATAGTCATAATGAGGCCCGGATTCTAGAAAGCCTCTTGATCCATAGAGAAAGCCAAATTGATGCATTGAAGGATGATCTTCATAGAGCTAGGAATTTCACTCAATTTTTGCAAATCCAAAATAAGAAAATGAGTGTCCATATGGCTGTTTATGAGACACGAGCGACCAAGTACAAGAAGGAGGCCTCCAAAGCCCAAGTGACATTGGAAGAACTCATGAGTGAGTTCGATGAAAGTGAAGGCGAAGATCAGCCTAGGCGAAAGAGGCCAAGAACCATGGGGCTTAAAAAGACCCTTGAGAAGCAAAAAGAAGAGGAAAATTCCCTTCTCCAATCTACCCCTCTCACTGCATTGTTCGAACAGGAGATAGAGAAAAATAGGGAGGCATGGATTGAGAGAGTCAATGACCACTTGGAGAAGAAATTGGAGAAGGAAAACATGGATTTAGACCTTCAAAGGAGAATGATGGGGCATTATAAAAAGTTAAATCTGTTTGCCCGGTGCAAGTTGAAGGCTGCTCAAGAAAAACTCAAGGAGGCTAAAGGGAAGCGCCCAACATAGAAAGTGAGGAAAAACACCTCATCAATTTATATTTTTGCCTCTACTTCACAACATGTTGCTGAGAACCCTTGAGGGTCATGCTAACCAATTTTGGGAAAATTTCGACATGTTTTGGTTTTTTTTCATTTTTGGGTTTTTGGCCAAAACTCATGGGCTTCTCCATTTCAGTTTGGGGGATCATCAAAGGATGAGAATGGTATCATTGGATGCCATAATTTTAGGATCACATACTTAGCGATTTTCAGGACATTTGAAGATCATTTGGTCCCCCAAAATGGCGGAAAATGTTTGCTTTTTCTACACTCTGCCCGATCTATCAGCAAAGCTTATTTTCTGGTTTTTTTCACACAGGCCTATTTTTGGAGGACTTTCAGGCATTATATTGGGAAAATTCAAGTTTTTCCAGAAAGAAGACACTCAGAGCTTTCCAACGAGCTATCATGAGCCTCGTTTCAACATCAGGAAGGCTGCCAAAAGTTGCCAGCAAGTCCGGGGACCTTTTGCTGATGTATTTTTTGAGTATTTTTTGTAAAAATTGAACCTTTAAAAACTGCTTTTTCCTCATGTGCGTTTAGCTATTTTTGCACATGAGAAGTTATGAAAAGTCAATTTATTTCCCTCTTTTAGCATTTTTTAGATATTTTATGAGATATTTTGTGCCTTGGGCTTTGCAAAGCCTCAAGGACAAGATAAGATATTTTGGATAGGCCAATGAGATTGCAAATTGAACTAAGAGGTTTTCCTCACTTGGTCCTATATATTCCAAATGCTTTCATTGTAAACAAGGCTGAACTTGATGAATAGAAGCAATATATGGTCATATAATCTTTGGAAGAAATACTTGTCTCATGCTTTTGGATAGTCTCTTGGATGTTCTTGGATGATGAAAGAGGATTGTTGTTGGATTCCATGACTTGGTAGAATGGTATAGTGTCTCTCTCTTTGTTTTGTTTCCTAGTTTTCATTCGTAAATCCATGTTCTTGCTTTCTATAGGACAGTAGAGAACAAATTTGAGACATGCCCTTGGAGGCACCTCAAATTTCCTGTTTCTTCATAGCTTCCATATTTTCTTCATTTTTAGTCACATTAAAGAATTCTTGATTGCTCTTTAATAACTTAAGGATATTGTTGCTTGTTTCATTCATGGTTTTATGCATGCTAAGTACAATTTACGGTATGCCCTGCTTACTCATGGCTAGCCATAGCTCCATCCATGAAATTTCTCTTTGACCGATTAGATTGTCATTTGTTGAATCAAGGAGGTCTTGTTCTGATCTTGCCCTTTTCCTAAGACTATGCAATCTTGTTTTCAAAGTGCCCAATAACTTGAATTACTGTGTTTAGGCATTCTGGCATAGTGATTTGAGTTGTTTGTCTATCTTAAGTGATTTCCCAAAGTTAGAGAGTTATATATCTCTATGCATGGCTTGAATGTTTATTTCTACGTATTGATTAGCTTATAGTTACATTTCTCATGATTAATGGTTTGCCCTACCATGTTTATGTCAGCTATTAAACTAGCTATGCTTGGAATCCTTTGTTATTCACAAACTTGATGTCCATCTTACTCCATTTTTCTCAAAGATCCATTTTACCTCGAATCAAATCGGCCCTTCAACAACCTTGTATCACCATCTGAAAGCTTTCTTGACCTTTTCGACCCCATAGCCCAGTTGATCTGACATATTTTTACCTATCTTATGTCTTTGATCAGTTCATCCCTCACAAACTAAAAACCAAAACCAAAAACCTACTTCATAACTAGCCTAAAATCAGAACACCATAAGCAAACACACAGATATCCCTTACACAAATAGAGAGAACCCTCTCTGAGTCTAGGAAGGCTAGGTCCTTGGGCTCCAAAGACTGGTTTGATGTTACACTATCATTTGGCTTGCCAACCAGCCAAATCACGAGACCCTAACATAATGGCAATCACGGCAGGACTCTGAGTGATAAACAAACTTAGTTTCCCTAAAAATCTTTAGAGACCTTTGAGAATACTATCTCGCTGACTTATCCCACCGCTTACTAACATAATGGCGATCACGGTGGGACTTTGAGTCAAAACATCCTAGGTATCCCTTAAAAATTCTCAAAATCTCAGTCAAACTTAGAAGAGTAGAATCTAGTTGTCTCACCATCCTAGCAAAATGATGACTCAGCTATAAGACACTCTTAGAAACCTTAGGATTACATAAAAACTCAGAAAAACCCAAAAAAATCCCTTAGATTGGTTTTTATCAGTATTGGTGGTGGACCATACACATATACCTCAAAAAAACCAAATTCCACCTAGCGACTCCACTAGCCTCCAGTAGGTCTTACTACTTACTAAACTCTAGGTTACTATCCGATTGAGCCACCTCATCACCACACTAACATAATGGCGATCACGATGGGACTTTGAGTCAAAACATCCTAGGTATCCCTTAGGAATTCTCAAAATCTCTGTCAAACTTAGAAGAGTAGAATCTAGTTGTCTCACCATCCTAGAAAAATGATGACTCAGCTATAGGACACTCTTACAAACCTTAGGACTACATAAAAAACTCAGAAAAACCCCAAAAACTCCCTTAGATTTGTTTTTGTCAGTATTTGTGGTGGACCATACACATATACCTCAAAACAACCAAATTCCACCTGGCGACTCCACTAGCCTCCAGTAGGCTTTACTACTTTAATAAACTCTAGGCTACTATCTGATTGAGCCACCTCAACTCTAACATAATGGTGATCACAGTGGGACTCTGAGTAATAAAAAAACTTACTTTCCCTAAACCTTTATAGACCTTTGAGAATACTATCTGGCTGACTTATCCCATCGCTCACTAACATAATGGTGATCACGGTGGGACTTTGAGTCAAAACATCCTTGGTATCCCTTAGGAACTCTCAAAATCTCAGTCAAACTTAGAAGAGTAGAATATAGCTCTCTCACCATCTTAGCAAAATGATGATTCAGTCATAGGAAGCTCTTCCAAACCTCACAGGCAAGCAGTCCATAGAATCATTTAGAGTAAACTCTTCTTGTTGTCGCCACCCTAGCAAAGTGATGAAACAGGTTTAGAATACTTTAAATAAACCATAGGCTGCACATAAAACTCAGAAAAACCCCAAAACATTCCCAAATTGGTTTTTCCCCTAGTTACTAGTGGTGGAACATAGCTATATCTTTACAAAAACAACCAAGTTTCACCTGGCGACTCCACTAGCCTCCAGTAGGCGTAAAACTCCATAAAAGACCAAAAAATTTCATAAACCATACCTTTCTGCTAACTCATCCTTCCAAAAACTTAAACTTAGGGTGGAAACTCTGTAATCAGTGACAAACTAAGTTTAACGTAGCGATTCAGAAAACCTCACCTGAACATAGGAGATAAGCAGAAGCCTTCTTGCCAAGAGAACCATTAGCTTTTCCATACAGCCTAGCAAACTGTTGAAACCAAGTGAATCACTCTTCTTTGCAAGTTTCCATCTCAAAGTTTGCTATAAAACTTTTTCCCAAAGCATCTTTGATAATGTTGGTGGTGGATCATAGTTCTCATAAAAATCCACCTGGCGACTCCACTAGTCCATGCTTTAAGTTTTGACCATCCTTCACATTAGTAAAACCTTAGAGAGGCCATCCATCCAAAACATTCACAAATACCATCCTCTCTAAACTCTAGACCCGAAATCTGGCTTCACGAAGAATTAGCACCAGAGCTCATCCAGACCCAAATCCCCCTATCATAGTAGATGACCTAGAGAAGATTCTGTGGCAAACTTCCAAAACTGGAAATTTAGATACTGATAGGTCCATCCGTAAAACAAGATCAGTACCTGAATATCTCACTACCTTACCAGATTCCCCCTTTGACTTAGAATCAGAAAAAACCCTTTTTAGAAGCAAGTCACAAAGTAAGATAGACTTTGACGATCTTGAACCCCTAGACCTGCCATAGAATCCTAGTAGAGAAGCCTCACCTACCACACCTCCCGAGTCTCAGCTTCTCCATCACTTTGGCTCCTACCATCCCAGATCTGCTCAAAATCAAATCACTAGTCCAAGTACATCTGCCACACCTATCCAAACCACTACTGTTCAAACCACCTCTGCTCATCCTGCAAGCCCTCATTTTGTACATCACCCATTAGCTCTCGTCATGGTAGCTTGGTACGCACCCTTGGTGTTGCCACAGCCTTTGGCTCCCTTACAAAATGAATATCAAGCCAAAATCCCACACTTTATCGGAGATGAGACTACCACAGCCCAACAACATGTAGATAGGATTAGTGATGCCTTTGAATACATGGAAATAGAAGACGAGACCATCAGAATGAGAATGTTTGCCCAAAGCCTGGGCGGGGAACCCAAAAAATGGTTTAAGAGCTTAACTCCAAACAGCATCCACAACCTCCTAGAACTCTACCAAGTCTTCATAAACAAGTGGGAAATCCGAAAGAACCCCATTCAAATCCTGTCAGAATATAACAATCTAAAACGGGAAAATGGGGAAAGTGTCCAGGGATATTGCACTAGGTTCAACAGTGTGTATAACGCCCTCCCACCTCACTTCAAACCCCCACTTGGTTAAGCCTTGGCAAAGTTCCCTGAGGGTTTTAACCCAGACATGACTTATCAGCTAAGAGATAAGGACCCCCTTACCGTAGAGGAAATGCAAAAAGTAGCCATAAGAGCAGAAGCCAACTTAGCAGAAAAAAGAGCTAGGACTAGATCAGAAAGGAAAGTCCTCCCCTTCCCTAGATCCTAGAATAGATGACTTAGTCAGGTCCATGGCCAATATGTGGGAAAAGATAAGTGAGAAGACCTCTCTTAGGGACAACCAGCCAAACCCTCCAAACAGAAACCAGAACCAAAATTTTAGGAGGGAACAACCTCAAAACAAACCGAGGGAAAATGACCAACAAATTAGGCCACCATTTAATGAAAATTATGTGGAAGAAGATGATAGGGATACAGAACCCATTGATGAAAATCATTTGAACCTCATAGGGTCTGATAATGAGAGTGAGGTGTACCTCACAGAAGAAGAACAAGCATTCTTCTCTCCGAATCAGGATGAAACCAACTATGAAGATCCTGAGGACCCTGCCATAGATTTTCATAATGCCATAATAGAAGCTCATAGACAGTATGACCTTAGAAGTAGAAAAATTCAAGACAACTCCAAGAAAGGTAGCTCAGACACTGCTAAAACCCTTGATACCATCCTTAAGAAAGCAGTGAACAACAACAAAATCATGGTCGGGAAAAATGACCAAAACAAAGATAGAGTTACCCAAACTAGTCCTGACTCAGATGCTCCTCGTACTTCCACAAATATTCCCGAGGTGGCTGTGGAAAACAAAATCCCAAAACAGAGTTGGCAAACTCAGAACATAGAGAAGGTCATGGCTAAAAAAGATGAAACAAACATGTCTAAACTACAACTACCTTTTAGTTTTGAGGGTGAAATCACCAAAAAAAAGATCACCATGCCTCTTACCGAGCTCATCACCCAAGGCTCTTATAAATCCCAAGTGTTAAAGGTCCTGAATCTAGGGAATGATGCGAACACCCTTAATCTAGTTGATGACACTCCTGAAGTGTTGCTTGGTCCGAAAATAGAAGGGAAATTCCAAGAGGGAACCACTCTCCCCTTTTACATCAGTCTGAATATCCATGACCAAATCCTTCACAATGCCATGCTAGACTCCGGCGCCTCGCATAATCTTATGTCGAAGCTTGTAATGGAAATATTAGACCTAGAAATCACAAGACCATATAAAGACTTATATTCATTTGATTCTAGTAAAGTCAAATGTCTAGGCTTGATCAAAGATCTTTGTTTTAGTTTGGCCCAAATACCTACAAAACATCTGATCATGGACATAGTAGTAGCAGACATTCCCCCCAAGTACGGAATGCTTCTATCCAGATCTTGGGGAGCCAAGCTCTAAGGGAATATTCAACTTGATATGTCTTACACCACTATTCTTGTGTTTGACCAAACAAGAATACTCTATCGAGAGTCACACATGAAATACATGATCAGTAGCCAAGAGAGGCCAGATAACACCCCAATGTATTCCTTGCATTCCGACCTAAACTCTTTTATTCTGCACACTGATGAGGACATTGAAGAAAAGTCAGAAGAAATTGAAACAAACTTAGACCCACCACATCAGGGGCCCGTAGTTCTCCATGAAGAACTAGACACTCAAAACTACCATGATCATGAACAAATATGTCCTGAGGAAAGTAAGTATGTTCCTTTTGAAATAGGAATAGAGCAAGAAGCACAAACCATTATGTAGTATCAAGCGAATTGCTCAAACCTTAGTCAAACATCAGCAGTAACATCAGGAATTTTTTTTAGAAAAAAGGCATTAGAAGACTTACATTTCACAAACCTCTTTGGAACTCAGGAGCAGGGAAGCTCAATGTTCTTACCATACCTCAAGGATTTTCCATCGCATAACTCTACCATTGCAAATGAAACCTTGACTGAGGCCATAACAGCTTAAAATCCAGGAAAAATGCCTGATAAACTTCCTATGAGAAGAGATGATAACTGTAATCCAAGTATACCTGAGTTACTTGAACTGGATAATATTTTGTCACTCCACCAAAGACTTAGAACTGCTAGGATTGGCAATCTCATGCAAAATACTACTTCATACAGAGAAAACAGTGAGAAACACTATGCCACTATCGTAACTCCAAGAAACAACTTCGACAAAAGAAAATACAAAAATCTGAACCAATCAGTAATAATTAATTATAAAATAGCTGGTCATAGGATCTGTTTTGATTTTAGAAACACTAATGCACATCCCTATAACAGAAATTTTATCCTTCCTGCCCAAGACCATGATATGCCGATGATAAGTGCTTTTAATCATATGCCTTTGCAAGATGATGTTTTAGGTTATAGCCAAATGATTCCCTTGCAAAGTAGACAGCTCAAATATTTTTTCCAGTATGCTAGAAGTAGTTCCAATTTCAGACTCAGAATTGCAAAACCATCGGATATCAAAAATATGCTCCTGAAAGCCATGTTTCCAGTCCTGAATTTCTGCATTTTAACATACCTTGATGATGTCATTATTTATTTCAAAAATGACAAAGAATGTATGCATTACTTAAAGAAGATGTACAGTAAAGGAAGGAGCGGAAATCAAAGGTATAAAGAGGTAAAACGGGAAGATATGGGTTCGTTCATATATTCTTGCATGAATCCTTATGTCATTCTGGAAAGAGAAATTTTCCAAATTTCTCTTTTCAGGAGTTGAGTGGACCAAGAGTGGTAGGAGATCCTTATGAGGATAAGATGCTTAAGTTTCACCATTTCCAATATTTCTGAGTTTAAAACATTTTCAATCATTTTATATACCATTGTTTGAAAAGTAGATAAAAAGCAAAAAAGTAAAAAACAATAGAAAAGTAGAAAAGAGGGCAGTTTGAAAAATAGAAAGAAGGCCTCATGTTAAAAAAATAGTCATTCAGAAAGTGCGCAAGTCTAAATGCCGCTACTAGTGCTCAAATGTCTTGTTAAGTTATCTAGCCTAATCATAGCTAAACATGTTTTAAATTTATTTGCTGATAAGTTAGTGAGTGGAAAATATGGTCAACATTGTGTAAGCTTGACTTATCAAAGAGAGTAGATTAGGAAAAGATACTGGTTCCACATGCTCAAAACATAACCAAAGAGGGAAGCGGGGATGAAAAACAAATTATGCATCCTAGCCCCGTTTTTCCTAATTTCCATTTTTTGCAAAATAATATTTGTGTGCAACTTGTCTTTCATGCCTCAAGTACATGACAAATCAGACTGCCTAACCATGATTTGATAGTTTTTCAATTTCGTGTTTTAGATTAGAGAACAAAATCCTGTCAAACAACTTAACCTTGATAGTTGATCTAGCATAGGTAGAGTAATGAAGGAGTTCATCAGCTTAATCTAAACTCCTGACAGATATAAGTGTAGAACTAGATAGGTTCATTTAAAATATATATATATATATATATATATATATGTGTTGTCAAAAGGGTTGCTAGTCCAAGTGCACCCATAGGAAGAAAAAATGTTAGGAAAGATAGTGGGGTAGGTAGAAATATCATTGATGCTAATCATGTTGTCATTTTTCAGAAGTAGCATCAAGGAAGAATGAAATTTGCGCCAATGGGTAAGGCACTGGTCTTCATAAGCCAAAGATCTGAAAATATGGACACCCCCTAAAAAGGAGCTGCCCTCCCCAAATGGAGCCATTGTTAGTCATCAATATTTTTCACTTGTTGGTGATGACTAGTTGTAACAGTCAATTTTTCTAGTAGCTGATCCAAAAATTGTCAAATTTTCCAGCTGGAAAACACCCATAATTTTTTTTTTGCCCTCCTACCTTTTCAATCCGCCCATGACTAGATGAACCTCATTATCAAGCCCTATCTAGCCTTAGCCATACTAGTTTGCCCATCAGCTCCAAATAAACAATCCAAATCTGTCCAAAGAAATCTCCCCTAAGTTAGCTAGTGGCGCTTTAGGAATTTCTCCCTTGGAAAACTATCATAAAAAGCTAAAGAACCTCTATCTGCTGCAGACCAGTCATAACAGACCATTCCCATTCTGCGAACAAATTTGGTTAGAACCCTAGGTCGTGCCACTAATAAACCCTCAAGTCTCAGCTATACATGTACCATAGGTCAAACTAATTTTAGGTGGTTTTACAGTGTTTTCATGGATCTTTCAAGAACAGAAGCATACCAGCATTCCCAGAAGATAGTATTTGTTTCCACATGAGAAGAAAGCTGCTTCTCATGTGACTTTGAGCATGGAATACAGCTGCAGGGCAGAGATTTTGTTTCATTAAGCTCCTGCGATCACGGTCAAAGGCATGAAAAGATAGTGAAAAGAAAAATAACACTGTTAAAGGCTAATGAGATTGCATGAATGAAAAACCTCCTTCATTTTATAAGTAGAGGGTTGAGGACAGAAAAAATCCTTCATTTTATAAGTAGAGGGTAGAGGATAAAAAAACCTCCTTCATTTTATAAGTAGAGGGTTGAGGACAAAAAAACCTCCTTCATTTTATAAGTAGAGGGTTGAAACTTACTTCATTTTATAAGTAGAGGGTTGAAACTTACCAGCCAGAAAATTCAAATAGTCTTGGGCTCAAACTTACTTCTTCCATCATGTATAAGAGAAACCATTATCAGTATGTTCATCAGACAACCTTCATGTGGCTAAGACAGAGGTTGAAAATAAACCAAGCATTTGTCAAAGTAGGCCTCCTTCATCTATAAGCAGAGGGCCAGAGCAATGATTGATTCTAGGGTTTTCACTGACTGAGAGACAAATTGTAAAAATAGTAGGAGACAGTTGAAAGCTTCTGAATAGAGCAAGCATGTCAAAAACAAAGGGAAAGCATGAGTACTATAACTATCAAAGAAGCTGGCTTATCTCCTATCAGAGTTTGCTTTCAAAGACAGTCTGGAGCCAAGAAATGTACAAACTTTGCTGAAATGTGTGATTTCCTTAAAGGTTACAAGAAACTCATCTCCTTGAGAAAAAGGCTTCACCTTTAGTCTCTGTTCCTTTAAACAAAATAGAGTTGAAAAGTAGCTGAAATCAGCTGGGTTAGACACAGGCCAAAGGGTGATGATTATTTTTCAAAGGGTACCGTTCTCCCTTTTCATGAGGGAATTTCTTTCAATTACTCATCATAGTAGACAAAGGAAATTTGAGTTTAGTTTTTCCCAAGAAAGGCATTGCAAATAGATACACAAGTTCCAAAGGTGCAAGAAGGATTATGGTATGTATTTCAAGGTCAGAAAACACACTCAAAACAAATAGAGCATGCCACTGTTACAAATGAAGGCCTGTTCATTGTGGAAATGAGTCAAAGGTGATAGGGAAGCCCAGGTGATTACAACTGAGTTTCACCTCACAATCAGAAAGAAAAGCCATTTGGAGGATGCATCTACAGTCCCTATATGGATTTAAGTCAGGTTCCCTCTAAAAATCAGATACAATCATAAGGATCAGAGACTGTCAATCAAGTTTTAAAGAGATAAGTCATCTCCTTGCGAAATGGCAAAAGATTTTTCTCCACTCATTGGTGTGTTTTTGAGCGGATTTTCCATTTTAAAGATGTCATTAAAAGGTTAGCAGTGGAAGAGTTTCCTTTTTTAATAATAAGGCACAGTGAAAAGATTTTGACCCTTGAATAATTTTATTATAAGAGGAAAAGAGGCATATCTACCAAAACTGGCCAGATAGCATGCACAGACCTTTTTACCAACACTTTTCGAAATGTGGGCCCTTTATAGCACGTTCAAAATCATTTTTTTTCTTTTAAAATGAACAAAGGCAGTGGTGTTAAAGAAATAAGTTTCCAAAACCTTCACAATTCAAACTCAAGGGTGATTGACCTATTCACGTTCAAAAGGAGTAAAGGGACCGTTGCAAGCCTTTTTAAATTTCTCAAAACACAAGGCAACACTCCTCTTTCTATTCACGATACTGGAGAAGAAGTGTTCGGGCAAGTTCACAGAAGTTTCAAGGGTTTTTGACTGCACGACACGCCTGTAGAAACGCATGGCGCGTTTAGGAGAAGTTTTACACGAGGGTTCAGTTGTTGCGCGGCACGCCTGTAGCGGCGCGCGGGGTGCCTGTAGGCGCCGGTCACGACGACCTGTCAGTGACCTAATAGTTTCTCTTTGCACGGTGCCTTCCCTATTAAACGTGTCGCACATGTGTTCAACAATCAAGGTGCCTCCAAACCAATCTTGAAGCTACGCAAACCCTCAAGCAAAGCCTACCACCAAATTTTTGAGGTATTTTATGAGCCTCCTTAGTATTGTCAAATTTCTAAAAAGGGTGATAGTTGTTGGAAGTACCCTAACTATGATAGGGAAAAATAAACTCTGTCAGCCTTATACAGTGGAGAAAACAGTGGTAAGGAGAGTTGTTTTTTTCTATTTGAAACTCGAAATTGCAGTGGCTATATTTTCTCAACACTGACATAGTGAAAGTAGTGGATTTCTTATTGTTGTCAAAATACCTAACAACTGCCCTCAAAACAAGTGGAAAGGTGGAGGTAGTGTTTAAAAGGAGGAAAAAATAGGGTTTGAAAAGTGAAACAGTAATCCTAATTTCAACAACAGTGATCATTGTATGAGTGCTGTGTCATTTCAAAAGTCCTCCCTGTGTGGTAAAAAGCAAAAACCACTATTTTCTCCTTTGTTCTATAAAGCAGACTTTGGTGAGTAAAGCAGTTAAATCAGTTTGGAGGTGTTGATGTTTACCTGTGGGTGAAAAATAGTGAACACAAGGAGGGTGTTTTCATTGAAAGGAGTACTTTGCTTCTGTCTAAATACTAGACTGCCTAGCTTACACCAAAACACCAAGAGCTCTGTGATCTTACCCAAACACCGAAAATCACTTGACTGTCTATACATTTTAGTTGACTTGTGCTTGTTTTTTAAATTATTTTGTTGATTGGAATACAAAGGGGAAGATTAGTGTTTTAGGAGGAAGAGAGACCTAATATCAAAGAAAACATTTCATACAAGCATTTGAGGAAAATTTACCCCAATCAAACAGTGATTGACAAAGAAGACAAAGTTGTGTTTGAGAGAACATTTCAAAAAACCATTTAAGGCAGTTTGGTTTTGCAGAGAGCATCCAGAACAAGATGCCTCCCAGGCAGGATAGTAGGAGTGGATTGCATAAGAGATATGAGCCTATTTCCATTGAAGAAGTGAATGCACACCCATCAGTCTTGTTCAATTTCCATGAGGTTGGGTGTTTAGATTTTTGTCAAAGAGTGCAAGAGGTGAAGTGTTTTTCTCCTTTGACACATCTTTGCGCTTTGAGGTTTCGAGATAAATATTTCTAGCTGGCAGGCCTTGACTTCAAATTCTCTCCAAGATCCATCTCCAAGGTCACTAAAATCCCCTATATTGGTGAGAAATGGTTTAAACAAAGCCATTTGGACTCAGAAGATTACAAGCCCTTTCTAAAGCCTGAACACAGAGAGTCATGTCCTTCAATTTTCCCTTTCTCATATCTATTAGCCAGCTACGTCCCCCTCATGAAGATCATCATGAGATACTTCACTTGTGAGGGAAGATTCTCCCAAATCTATGCTTATCACATTCGACTGCTCATGCATTTCACAAGGGCCAAGCTACTAAATCTTCCTTTCTTCTTGCACAAGAGCATTGAGAAAATGGCCTCCACTGTTCAGAAGAAGCCTCCTTCACAGCAAATAGCCTGTCTCTTCCATCACTCTCTCATAAAAATAATCATTCTTCATCAGCTTGAAAAGAGAGAGGTCTCTTGGGATACCTTCATCACCCATATGAATTTGTCCACTGTCCTTCCAGTGCACACATCCCCTACACCTCCTACTCATCATCCTTCACCTTCCTCTAGCAGACCCATTCCTAAAAAGCTCAATTTTTCCACAGAGCAAGCAGAAGAGCCTGAAGAGGGAGAAGAGCATGACCATGATGACGAGGAAGATGATGAAGGGCAGCAGCATGAAGAAAAACAACACAGTGAGGGCGAGCAGACTTATGATGAGGGTGAGCAGCCTTATGATGACACACAGTAGCATCACAGTGATGATGAACAACAGCAAGGGGAGGAGGAAGAAAGTGTTGAACAGTAGCATGATAATGATGATGAGAAACAGCAAGAGGATGAGGAAAAACAACAGAGTGAGGGTGAGATATAATAGCAGCATGAAGATGATGTACAAGGACAGGAAAGTGATGAACAGGGGCTACCAAAAGATGATACACAGCTAATACATCATGATGAACAGGAACAACATGAGAGTGATAGACAGGGGCAGCCACATCATGATACACAGCAGCCTCCTGAAAAGGAGCAGCATGCTCAAGAAGAAAAGGGACAACAACATGAAGATGTACAAAATAGTGAGGAGGACATCCCTCAAAGGGATATGCAAAAAGATAGCCTAGGTATCCTTGAAGAGAGCCAAGACATTGGCAAAAAGGAAGGGCAAAGTGACAAGGGTAAAGAGCCCATGGAGCATGTGCTAGCTGCCTCTCCGAGGCAAGGGGCCATGCTCTCTTCCCTGAAAGTCACCAAGCCCCGGACAGCAAAGAAAAGAGTGCCTAGATTTGTCACTCCAAATGTGACAAGGGCCCTCTGAAGTAAAGGAAAATCGCCAAATAAGCCCATGATTGATTTTCCTAGGAGGAAGAGCACTATAATAGCCACCCAAAGCAAAGGGAAGGGTAAGGAAGAAGGCAGTCACGAACAGGAGAGTGCATTCGAAATCATCCAAATCCAAAGCGATGATAGTGATAATGAGGCCCGGATTCTAGAAAGCCTCTTGATCCATAGAGAAAGTCAAAATGATGCATTGAAGGATGATCTTCATAGATCTAGGAATTTCAATCAATTTTTGCAAATCTAAAATAAGAAAATGAGTGTCCATATGGATGTTTATGAGACACGGGTGAACAAATACAAGAAGGAGGCCTCCAAAGCCCAAGCGAGGTTGGAAGAACTCATGGGTGAGTTCGATGAAATTGAAGGCGAAGATCAGCCTAGGCGAAAGAGGCCAAGAACCATGGGGCTTAAAAAGACCCTTGAGAAGCAAAAAGAAGAGGAAAATGCCCTTCTCCAATCTACCCCTCTCACTGCATTGTTCGAACAAGAGATAGAAAACAATAGGGAGGCATGGCTTGAGAGAGTAAATGACCAGTTGGAGAAGAAATTGGAGAAGGAAAATAGGATTTAGACCTTCAAAGGAGAATGACGGGGCATTATAAAAATTTAAATCAGTTTGCCTGGTGCAAGTTGAAGGCTGCTCAAGAAAAGCTCGAGGAGGCTAAAGGGAAGTGCCCGACACAAAAAGTGAGGAAAGACACATCAGGACTTCAATTTTTTTCCTCTGTTTCACAACATGTTGCTTAGAACCCTTGAGGGTCATGCTCACCAATTTTGGGCAAATTTCGACATATTTTGGTTTTTTGTCATTTTTGGGTTTTTGGCCAAAACTCATGTGCTTCTCCATTTCAGTTTGGGGAATCATCAAAGGATGAGAATGGCATCATTGGATGCCATAATTTCAGTAGCACATACTCAGTGATTTTCAGGAAATTTGAAGATCATTTTCTCCCCCAAAATGGCAAAAAATGCTCGCTTTTTCTACACTGCCCAGTCTATCAACAAGCCTTATTTTTTGGTTTTTTACACACAATCCTATTTTTGGAGAGCTTCTAGGCATTATATTGGGAAAATTCTAGTTTCTCTAGAAAATAAACACTCAAAGCTTTCCAACAAGCTATCATGAGCCTTATTTTGACATCGGGAAGGCTGCCAAAAATTGTCGGCATGTCAGGGGAACTTTTGCTGATGTCTTTTCTGAGTATTTTTGTAAAAATTGAACCTTTAAAAATTGCTTTTTCCTCATGTGCGTTTAGCTATTTTTGCACATGAGAAGTTATGAAAAGTCAATTTATTTCCCTCTTTTAGAATTTTTTAGATATTTTATGAGATATTTTGTGCCTTGGGCTTTGCAAAGCCTCAAGGACAAGATAAGATATTTTGGATAGGCCAATGAGATTGCAAATTGAACTAAGAGGTTTTCCTCACTTGGGCCTATATATTCCAAATGATTTCATTGTAAACAAGGCTGAACTTGATGAATAGAAGCAATATATGGTCATATAAGCTTTGGAAGAAATACTTGTCTCATGCTTTTGGATAGTCTCTTGGATGTTCTTGGATGATGAAAGAAGATTGTTGTTGGATTCCATGACTTGGTAGAATGGTATAGTGTCTCTCTCTTTGTTTTGTTTCCTAGTTTTCATTCATAAATCCATGTTCTTGCTTGCTATAGGACAGTAGAGAAAAAATTTGAGACATGCCCTTGGAGGCACCTCAAATTTCCTGTTTCTTCATAGCTTCCATGTTTTCTTCATTCTTAGTCACATTAAAGAATTATTGATTGCTCTTTAATAACTTAAGGATATTGTTGCTTGTTTCATTCATGGTTTTATGCATGCTAAGTACGATTTACGGTATGCCCTACTTACTCATGGCTAGCTATAGCTCCATCCATGAAATTTCTCTTTGACTGATTAGATTGTCATTTGTTGAATCAAGGAGGTCTTGTTCTGATCTTGCCCTTTGCCTAAGACTATGCAATCTTGTTTTCAAAGTGCCCAATAACTTGAAGTACTATGTTTAGGTGTTTTGGCATAGTGATTTGAGTTGTTTTTCTGTCTTAAGTGTATTTCCCAAAGTCTGATAGCCATTTCCCAAAGTTAGAGAGTTATATATCTCTATGCATGGCCTGAATGTTTATTTCTACGTATTGATTAGCTTATAGTTACATTTCTCATGATTAATGGTTTTCCCTACCATGTTTATGTTAGCTATTAAACTAGTTATGCTTGGAATCATTTTTTATTCACAAACTTGATGTCCATCTTACTCCATTTTGCCCAAAGATCCATTTTACCTCGAATCAAATCGGCCCTTCAACAACCTTGTATCACCATCTGAAAGCTTTCTTGACCTTTTTGACCCCATAGCCCAATTGATCTGACATCCTTTTACGTATCTTATGTCTTTGATCAGTTCATCCCTCACAACCTAAAAAACAAAACCAAAAACCTACTTCATAACTAGCCTAAAATCAGAACACCATAAGCAAACACACAGATATCACTTACACAAATAGAGAGAGCCCTCTCTGAGTCCAGGAAGGCTAGGTCCTTGGGCTCCAAAGACTGGTTTGATGTTACACTGTCATTTGGCTTGCCAATCAGCCAAATCACAGGACCCTAATAGAAGATATCAAAGAATTCATCTTCCCTGACACATCTCCTTAGAATTTGATATGGTCCCATTTTGAAAAGATTTCCACCAATCCAAGTGAAAGGGGTGCTCTTTCTCACAATTATGTTATTTTCCCAGGATGACATATTTGGAGGAAATCTATCAGAAACCAGGTAGTTGGATATGTCAAGAAACCAGGGAGAGAGTACTGAGATAGAAAAT
This sequence comes from Pinus albicaulis, assembly GCA_034641835.2. NCBI lineage: Eukaryota > Viridiplantae > Streptophyta > Pinopsida > Pinales > Pinaceae > Pinus > Pinus albicaulis. The sequence continues at coordinate 1,135,386,033 of CM076582.1, forward strand.
AAGTTCTCATCTGGAAGTTGATCATCAATGATCTCTTCATTATCTGCAGGCAAAGTGAGTCTAAAAAAAAAAACTGCAACTACATTTTCTTTCCCTGGCTTATCAATGATAAGTTAAATCAAATTGTTGCAACAATAATAACCACCTAATAATTCTATTATTCACATCAAGTTTTTCATCAAGTATTTAATTGTTTCATGGTCAGTATGCACAAAATTTTGGTACCCAGTAATATAATGTTTGAATTTATTCAAGGAATCGACAACAACTAAAAGCTCTTTCTTAGTGGCAATAAAGTTTATTTCAACCTTAAAAATATTTTTACTGATGAAATAAATGGCATAGGGAAACTTATCATCCATTTGTCCCAACGTGTCCCCACAACTTTATATGATGTATGCGTATGTATATGGAAAGGAAAATCCTAGTTGGGACCTCGAAGTATAGGTGCAGTGGTCAAATTTTTCTTTATGATTCCAAAGGCTTCTTGACAAAGACTTTACCAATAGAATTTTGAGTCCTTGGTCAACAATACAAATAATGGTGAAGCCACCTTTCTAAAACCCCTGATGAACCTCTTATAGTAACCAACCAAGTCCATAAAACTCCTAACATCTCTTTGTTTCTAAGGAGTAGGCACCTTTTTATGATATCAATGTTGTTTGGGTCTACTTGTATCCCTACCTAAGATATGGAGTGGCCAAGGACAATCCATGCCTTCCTCAATAATTCACACTTATCAAGACTCAAAGAGAGATGAATTTAAATGCATCTCCTCGAGACTTTACCTAGATTAGAGAGGGCCTCCTGGAAATCATACCCATAGGGTGAGATCATCCATGTATATTTCCACAAAATCATGGACAAGCTTAGCAAAAATGCTCAAAAATACTTTCTGAAAAGTGGCAGGGGCATTGCATAAGCCAAATGGGAGAAATCTATAAGCAAAGTTTCCGCAAGGACAGGTAAATGTAGTCTTGTATTTGTCTTTAGTGCTGATCTGGATCTGATTATAACCACTAAATCCATCTAGGAAATAGAAGAACTTCTTCCATGCAATACCATTCAAGACTTAGCCAATGAAAGGAAAAGGGAAATGGTATTCTTTGTGGCTTTGTTAAACTCTCTATAATCAACAAAAATCCTCCACTTCCCATTCTTCTTTGTGAGTAAGACTAGAGGAGACACACATTCACTATCTGATATGGGGTATATGAACCCTCCATCCAACAAATTTTGTAGTTCATCCTTTAATATGTCCTTCAAGGCTAGGTTCATTCTCTTTGGGGCTGGAGCACATGCTTACATCCCTCTCTGATTTAAATATGGTGTGTGCAAACTGAGGTATGCACTCCTTTCATTTATTTGTAATACCAAGAAAAAACATCTAAGTTCTCTCTCAGTAGTTGGCACAATTGTTCTTCCTCTTTGATCGAGAGAGAGGGATTTATCCTTAAGTTTATGGATGGGCAAAACTCTACAATCTTGGTAGGTTCAGAGACTGATTCAACTAAGCATAGCTCTGTCCAAGGATTTCTTTCATATTCTCTCACAATTTCATCAAGTGGAATGGCAGTGGGGGATTGGTTTTGAAGGATATGGTCAATGTAGTCATCTTCATTAGGTTATCACCCTCAAGTAACAACATCTAAGGTAAAAACAGGGTATGGTGTTGCATGGTACACTTCATATTGTTATTCATCCTCCTACCACAAAGGTAGATCATTTTCAATAGAAGGCTAAGCAGGAGGATATAATACTCATTGTTTCGACAAGGTCACATTCTTAATGGTCATGTTTCCAGCCCTACAACTAATATAGGCATTATTACTGGCCAACCAAGGTATTCCTAGGATAAGAGGATAACCATTAACCTTTTTTTGTCTTGAAGTACCAGGAAGATGGTGGGATACTCCCAGGTGTCAATGGAGACCATAACATCCTCAAAAACTCCCTCAGGAGGTACTGTGGATCTATCTGCAAGTTGCAGAACTGTAGTGGTCGTTCTCAAAGCTCCTTGTAGGTTAAGCTTTAACATGGTTTCTTTAGTAATCACATTGATTTTAGCCCCAATATCAATCAATTTATGATGGAAAATCATACCATCACTGTTTACATCCACTACTGGACTCCCAAGGTCTAGGTACTTTGGGAAAATCACTCTCCCTAGCGCCAAATCAGGTAATTGAACTACAACATCGATGGTGGGGGTGTCTCTATTATTTCTTCCATGATTTTTGAATAATTTTTCCTTGATAAAATTATTATATATGGGAACATCCTTAATAGCAAGGAGAAGGAATATCTTTACACACAAATTTATCGTTTCTCCTAGAAGTTCAATATCTTCTGGGGAGTGTTGGTTAGGATGGATCAATCTCTCAAGAAAAGGAGGTGGATTTACTTGAGGGTTACTCTCTTCCTTATCCTCTTCAATCTATCCAGGTGGATATGGTAGATGGTTATCAGGGAGCACTCTCTCAGACCTAAGGTTAATCTCATGTATCTCCATAACATAGGAAGGGTAAGATGCCTCTCCACTATAGACCTGTTGTGCATGTTTGTTATTCGAGTTTGGATTAGTTTGAGTAGGCATACGAGGTTTCTTAGGTGGAGAATTATGAGTGATTTGAGGTTGAGGTTTGGGTGGAGGAAATAAATCAGGAGGTTGTTTGAGTTGTGGCCTCCACCCTTGTGATGGGTTGCTCCACTGAGGAGGTTGGGGAGCATATGGATGAAATGGTTGATTGGCAGGTTGAGGATTATATGGAGGTGCTAAGACCAAGAAGGAGGTGTGGGCCTTGATGGATGAGTAGAATAATAACAAGGCTACAAGGATGCATTTTGGTTTGAATTTTAGTAAGGATAAGTGTAATATTCCAAATCTGGAATAGCACAACAAGCCTGCTGAAATAACGCACTCCTAGGATATTGATGCACATAAATCAATTCACAGGCCTTGGATCCCTTAGATCAGAAAATCTGGAGTCTAGATCCAAAAGGGGAGCAAAAAAAAATCAAACTAGTTGTGGTAAACAGATCTCCCACCACCTAGTCTGGCTAAAAAACACCCTACAAGAGGGGTTGCAGCTATGCACAACAATCTGCTTCAAAAATAACGCAATCTTGGACAGTATGAGAAGAAGGCCATCAAATATGATTAAATTATGAGTATATAGAAGCAAATCATAATTACAATGAAGCTCTTCCAATATACAGTAGAATATAGGAGACAATAGAGCAAGAAATCTTCAGAAAAGAAGGCTGCAATACATATATAAACTGCAAAATGGATTAACAGCGTTATTTTGAGGAGATGCAGTGGCTGAATATTACAACTCAAATCTAGGGCAAATCTGTGGACAAAACATCAGATCCATTTCAGACCTGGAAACTAGATTGTCTTATTTACAAGATCCCCTTGGGGTTTTGACCAAATCATGCATTACAAAGAGTAGATATGGAGTTTTAAGTTGCAGATCTGAAAAATGCTTCAAAAATTTCTGAAGATGACTTTACATTAAAATAGATCAGATATAAACAAAACATGGATCAACAAGCTAATCCATGGATCACCAAAGCGAAAGGCAAAGCCCAACACCAGAGATCTCTCATAAAAAATGGGATCAAAACACCCTGTAGAACCTCTAATGAAAATAACGCAGTTACACAATAAAAACTGCACTGTAGCTTGAATAATAATGATGGCATGATTCCAAGATACAAATCTGAAGCTCAAACAGTGGATGCACTCTTCCAGGAGGTTAAAAGACACACTCCATGAGAAGAGGCTCCAATACAAGCTAGATCTCTGCAGATCTAGAGTTCCACTTGCTACAGCCTACAAAAGCAAGCAAACCCTCACTGGATTTGCGTTGCAGTTGGAAGTAGAGCTTGGCCCAAAGCTTGATAGTGGATCAATTCAGCAAAAACTCCTCCAAGAATCCTCAATGGAATAGGTGAAATCCCTGCATAGGAACTCCAAGTGCTAAGCAACACAATTCTCCACTAAACGACAGAGAATAGTATTTGTCTAAACAAACACGATACTAAGAAATATAATCAATCAACAACCTTCTCTTTCTGCCTTCCCCTTCCTTTTATAAGATGAGAGCCTTCACAAACCCTAAACCACCTTGATGAGTTATCTCCTTCCACATAAGGGGCCTCCTTATAGAATTGCGTTGTCCCTTTATGAGATGCATTGAATCTAGACAGTGTTGTAGATTTGGTTAAGGTTGTTCTGGTCTCACAACTCAAACCCCTTTTACACCTACAAGTGATTTATTTACATGGCCTTGATTTATCCTTGTTCACATGGGAATTTATTTATTCAATCTTTTCAGGAGTTTTACATGTCCTCCTTTATTCATTTATTCATGCAACAAAAATTAAAACAAAAATTCCTATTCCTCTTAGCTCAGGATAAGTAGGAATATTAAAATAAGGCACACATTGCATGCCTTATTGGTATGGCTAAGGTCCTTGAGGCCTCCTTTGATTTATAAGGAAGATTTGTTATGGCCCACCTTCCACCCCTTGTTATACAACTTTTAGGCTAGGCAAGGAAGGGAATATATTTGTTGCATGGTTTTCTTCACATACTAAGCAAATTTCTATGACATTCATTAGGCATTCATTCCGAGGGTATCTTCTAATGCATCCAGGGAAAATGATAGCTAGGGCTTTCTCTAACTTCTCTTGTTCCTTTTGATCTCCATGACATCCATTTTCAAATCAAAGTTATGCAACATTTCAATCTTAAAATCCTTCAACATGTTCCCTATCTCACTTTTGATGGATGAGGTGGAGGAAGAGGTACTGGCCAATCCTTGATTACTTCTACCCTTTTTTCTGGCTTCCCTAGAATGATTTTTGAACACTATTTTGATGTCATCATATGAAAACTGATGTATGTCTCCTCTATATAGCATGTTGAAGGTTTCCAATACTTCCTCCCTAATCCCTCGAAGAAGATCTAACTTGAGTGATCCAAGATCAAGGGTGCAGTTGGTCCTCTTGTAGTTTAGTTGAAACCTTTCCTCATACTCTTCTAAGGTTCCATCAAGCCCTAGGGTCATCCTAAATATTTCTTCCTTGGTTTCTTTGGACCTACAATAGTATTTGTACTTGTTGTTGAAGGACTCTTGCATTTGGGCTCATGTAGTGATGTTGTCCCCAGGTAAACCCATGAACTAGTGCAAGGTTGCATCCTTGAGGGTAGAGAGGAATAATTTCAACTTTTTTTCATTTGAGGCATAGTCAGAATTCTTATAGACAATAGAAAACTCAAACATGAAAGTGTTAGGGTCCTCATAAGTTAAGCCATGGAAGTGTGGAAGGGTTGTAGGGCTAATGTTTTTAATCCTAGTATCTCCATTAGTTTTTTTGATGGGAAATACTTCTTGGTTTATGTTCTCAACCTTAATTTGAATAGGTGAAGCAGGTTCCTCTTCTTCCCCAATAGGTTCTTCAAAATTTTCAAGGTGCTCACCTAGAGGTTATTCTAACTCATAGCTGCTGAAGAAGAGTTAAGGTTGACTGTGTGGGGATGTGGGGGTTTTTGGTAGAAATTTTCCTTGGTTTTCCCTACTCCTACGAGGCATGAAATAATTTTCTTTCGTTTCTTTTCAAATTTTAAAACTGTATGAAAACAAAAATAGAAACAATGCTTAAGCAGAAAAGAATCATCTACTTAGACACCTCCCCGAAAACTTCACCAAAAAGGGGTGAGCCCTGGTATTGCACCAAGAGTGTTGCAACTCCCAATGGCTACTCAACTTTACTTATCAACCTGAGATTCATACAAACATAGAGGTGATAATTCTATATGCATAAAAAATGGGTTCTAATCATGCCAACCTCAACTAGGTCTTCTGGTCAGTTATACTTCTAGGCTATTCCTTCTACTTGATTAAAGCGCAGATAGCTAATGTAATGCAAGGAATTGCCTCTAATATAAGACAAATAGAATGTCTGTCAAACTTCTACTTGAAATTGACAGAGAAAGAAAATAATAAATAGTTAACCTAGTTGCAGAAAAAGGAAAATTATGCTATGGGAAATCATTCATCTAGCTATCTATTCATGTGCAGTAAAGAAACTATTCTATCATCCCACACTTCATAAAATCGTAAATCAAATCCTATATATTGTTTCATTCAACTTCTACTTGCATGAAAAATTCAATCTAATTATGAAATTAAATTAAATCCTAATGCCTACTTTGTTTTTGCAGCAAGGAAGGAAGAAGCTTTGGAGTGGCTTGAGAGTCTCTTCTAACCATGAATTCAGAGCTGGGGGTAAAATGCATCCCATTCTAGGCTAAATGAAAAAAGGAGATAAACTAGAGTGAATAGGGGACCTATAGCACTGCTACAGGATGTCATGTAATTGGTACAAGATGTCCTCAAGTGCTATAGGAAACATGCCGAGAGGGTTCTAAGGGTGAAAGAGGTGCAAGGAAGGTGTGGAAAGGTGAGAGAAGGTGGAATGAGGTGAAGGAGATGTGTCCAACACCTCCAACCAAACTCATAACCCTTGGGAGGCATTTTTTGCACTTGGAAGGCTTCTCACAGTGGTGGTGAAGGTGGTTTGACAAAAAAGGGTTTTGATGGTAGATTTGGAGGCTAGAGAGAAGAAGGATGAATGTGATGAAAAAGGTCCTTTCCCTACAATTTTAGACAACCCTGCAATCACTACAAACATTCATGCATCAATTATTTTCAAACTAACATGTTAACAAGTGGAAAATATGAGTTGAATAGAAACCCTACTTAACCTATGCTAAAATATAATATAAACGTAAATCTAAGTCCTAACTTATAGTAAGTATATTATGAACATGGTAATCACACTATCTAAATTTCCAAGAAATCATAAACAAACTATTTTTGATCTATGGTTGGAGATCCTTCTTCTCAAGCTCCCATGAGAGAGGCGAGCAAGAGAGGCAACAAGCACAATTTTCATGGATTATTGATGGTACTAGAATGCAAAGAGACAAAACAAAATACTGAAACATATAGAGAGAATATAAATACACAATAGAGACCTAGCCAATGGATTGGTACCTAACCCAAAAGCATCATCCCTTTGAGACTAAATCAGTGACAGAACAAGCCACTTCTCATTAGCATTTCATAAAAAGGTCTAATACATCATATGAAAGTAAAAAATAACTCTAAATCAGAGCTCAAGAGCTACCTAGTAGAATAGAAAGTTTGAATCATAATGAGCTCTTGCATATGATTATTTGTAAAAATTTGTAGCTACCAAAAACTCCGTAAAAAGTAGGAATAAGTCCTCCTTGATTTCGAGAAGGGTGTAGCTTTTCTCCTCATAACTACCACTTTTATTGGTTGTCTTTTCCTTCGAGTTGTTGGGAGAGATATCAATGTCATACTGGCTGATTGAGAGAGTTAAGGAGGTTGGAAAACCTCCTACAATCTCTCTTTGATGTCTACTTCGAGCCCTTAGGTGGAAAATATCTCATTAAGCATAATATGAAAAAATGTGAATAAATGTGCGAGAGGTGTGGTTCAGAGCCTCATGAACCACCTTCTGAAACTGTATTTCAAAAAAATTGTCCTTGTATTTTTTGATGACATTCTCATCTAAATCATAACATGGGACACTCACCTTCAACATGTTTACCAAGTATTGCAACTGCCCCAAGGTCATAAAATATTTGTCAAATTATCCAACTGTTCCTTTGGAATGGAAGAAGTAGATTATTTGGGACACATTGTTGGTCATGAAGGACTGAAGGTTGATCTAAAAAAGATTCAGGTAATGCAAGATTGGCCCCAGCCAAAAACCTTGCATAGTTTGAGAGGATTCTTGAGTCTCATGGGCTACTATCACAAATTTTTCCACAATTATTAATGTATTACCCAACCCCTCACTAATATTCTCAATAAAATTTCATTTCTTTGGACTAATGAAATTCAACAAGCCCTTTTAGCTCTCAAACATGCCATGTGCTCCACTCCAGTATTGGCCCTACCATAATTTACAAAACCTTTCGTGATTGAATGAAATGCTTCAGGTATGGGAATTGGTGCAGTATTAATGTAGGAAGGTAGACCATTGAATTTCACGAGTCAACAACTCAGTGGAAAGCATATGGGTCAATCTACATATGAGAAAGAAATGATGGACATCTTACATGTAGAAGTCACTTAGTGACCATACTTATTGGGGCATCCTTTCCAAATTTTCACTGACCATCTGTTGGCTTGAGGGGTCCTAACTTGGGTTCGGAGTTTATGGATAAAACAACAAACCCTCCAACTATTGGTCCTTTCGGCAATGATCTACTTGCGCAAACCAAAGTCTCACCTTAAGTAGTATGGGGGGGGTGCTGGAACCAAGTTTTTGCACCCTGAGAGAGAATTTAATGAAGTGGTCCTTGGAAAAACCTTAAGTGATCTTATACTGATATGTGCAATGAGTTTATAACAAAATTACAGTACATCAATAGAATAATACAGAACTACTGTCTTGTTTGGCATAGATAACAAATAATGACCATATCTGTATCTTAATTAAGTAAGCACTTAACGGGTGCATAAACACATCAACTAGATTCGTGCATTTATAAAAAAGTAAATAGATACCGTGATCTTAAAGCATAAAAAATAAACGTAACACAGAACACATAGAGTTCATCAAATTGTTCTTTCTATTGGTCTTTCAGATTTTCAATACATCAATTGTCTTTCTTTGAAAAACCCTTACGATCCCTTACAAACCCTTTCGTGCACACAGGCAGGACTAGGTATTTGTGCACATAGCCAACAGGAACTTTTCACCCAACCCAAAACCCTTATAGACACAAAATGCTATCAATATATCATAACATTCATTAACTTAGCTTACTTATCTACTTAGCTTAGACAAACTCTATCTATTTATAATACGCCTAGCATGTAGATACTATGATCTCAAACCACGGTTTGAGGCCCACAGTTTAAATTTAAGCTTAATTATATCCAAAATTGGGGCAAAATCCCTTTGACTTCATCTGTGCACCTCGCACAAAACATACAAAAAATATATCTTTTGGATCTTGTGCCTCAGGGGATCCCGCTCAAACAAGCCCCCAACACAAACATGTGACTCATCCCGAGTCACGAAAGCATTGTTTTTGTCTCCTTAGTTTTATCCTTGAGCATCTTGACATAATTCTAGAGAGGGAGCACTAACTCAAGGCTCTGCGTTGTTGCACCCTGCGCTTGCTAAACCATTTTGTCTGTCGTATGCCCTTCAGTGGCCATATCCACACTGTGTTGGGTCTACTGAATAATATTCAGGGTGTTGTCGAGTGCCTGAGATAGTTGTAGCACTTCCTCTTCCCATGGTTGCATGCATTATTTGAGCACATGTTCTTTGCGACGCAAGTCTGCAATTTCTCCTTGGAGTCTGCGACCTTCTTGAAGATGAGCAAGTCTCTGTGTGATCACCATCGTAGGTGCTACTGTGCATATTTCTTTGAAGTGTTACTCCTTTGTACTAACTGTGTTGCACAGCTCTTGTACGACTGGATTTTTCTGGATAGAGGCCCGAATTTCCATAGCCTCATTCAAATATGTGTCACATTGAGTGATCATGGAAACAATGCTTTCTTGTGCTTGTTTTACATATACTACCCTCTTCGCGCGAACCTCAAGAGGTGTCTCTATCTGTAATTTATTTTGGAGGTCCACGATCTTCTACACATACATCGTCCGAACTATCTGAACTTTTGCATGTGTTGCTTTGACTGCAGCAGCTAAGCCTTCTAAGTTCTCCATAGGTGCAACTATGGCCAAGACAGCTAGAATGACTTGGCATACCTAATTAATCTTTGCCTCCAACATATCACATTGGGCCTTTGCTTCTCTGCATGAAGCATCGACCTGTTGTTGTTGCTAATGTGCCTGGGCACCCTGCTGCTGCACATCTCTAGTCTTTGTCTGTGCATTTTCTTCTCAGAATTGGAGCTCATCTGTAATATCAAAATGTAGCAAGTAAATTTTACCTCCAAGAAACACTGAAAGGTTAATGCACACATCATTTGTTCATGTAAACTGAATGTGCTAATTAGCATCCATATGTATGGCTAGAAGGGGGATGTGAAAAAATTTCACATCTCCTAATGGTGGCAAGGCAACATCTAATGGTTACGCAGTGGTAACCTACGCATTGGTCCAGCTTGTCTGGATCACACTCTCTTGGATCTAGCTCGCTTGAACTTGCAATTTGTAACATAGCCTCTACAATATCCAATGTTCATTTATACTGGACCTCCATGTCCGTCCATCAATCATCCTGCCCTGAGGTAACTATGTTTGCGATCTCATTGAAATCATCCTCTGTAAGTGTTAGGATCTCATGTCCTACTGTCTTTGATCCCTTATTTTTTTTTCGCGACCCACTCGTGGCTTGCGCACCGTGATTTGTGCCTTTTGATGTTGCTATTGCTTCAGTCTCCTTAGGCGTGGAGCCATTTTTCTCTGGCAGGGTGGTTGTATCAATGGTCTATCCTAAGGTCATCATGGTGGGTTCCTTCTCAACATGCTTCTTTGTGACTATGGGTGTCACTGTTTCTGCAGGCTTTTCAGTAGCCTTCTATGTTTATTTTCCTGTCGGAGTGCATAGCTGTGTTGGTAGAGTCAACCAAACTGGCAACCACTCTATTTTTACTCTGATCAAATCATCTTCAGTTACCAATTAAGCCAATTCATACCATACATCCTCTACGGTGCCCTTGGCGTGGATGTGGATGTTGTGAAATGTAGCCTTAAATTCGGCTACCATCTTGTATTGGTCGTAAAGAGTAAGATATAGTTGCGAATTTTAATGTACTGCTTGATATAAGCTTGCATCATATAATACCCAAAATATTGTTTTCTCTATTGCTCGAGTTGGGTCAAATGAGTTCGAGAGTGTTGTGTAGTGCGCAGCTTCGCACATCGTCGCTTCCAGTTCTGGGAACTACATGTATCTGGGGGTTTTCCATCCAATTAGTGTGATTAGTAACAAGAGCCAAGCATATTGGAAGTGCTTTCCCTCCTCCTGGACCTTGTGCACATTTTCAAGAAATTTTTTGCAAAGATACCCACACTAGTTGTAGATAACTCCTTTCTCACACCTTCTAGCTAGCGCAATTACTTGCACAGGAACTTCCTTTGGGCGACACTTTCACATCATATTGCAAGCCAAGATGAGCATGCCAAAATGGACTACAGGTTCATTAATCTCTTCCACCACGAATCCTTGGGGCTTGCGTGTAACATCATATTTCTTGTTGATTTGATCTGCTAGAGATTTCTCTTGTTCTTTACCTATGAAATTAGCCATAGGGTCAGCCCCCTTGTTTGGCAGTCGTGTGATTCATTGAATTAGTTCCATCAATTGGGATGCGCTCTCCCATCCTGAGCACATCATCATGAACCAATGCCAGCAACTTCCTGATGTAGATATCATTAATGGGGTTGCGCCCAAAATGAGGGTTCTACAACAGATTGAGTAGGCCTACCTTGTGTAGACCTAGCATTCCCCTCTTTGGTTCGAGGACACCATTCTGCCTTCATAGGTGACATGATCAAGATAGAGCTCTGGCACAATCTCAAGAAACTTTTCAATGTCTATGATGTCCCAATCATCCAATCATAACTATGGGATTTTAGCAAGCATATCTCCCTCCATTGGGATGTTCTCGGGGATCAGAGGCATTTGGATACCTAAGCGCACCTTATCCAAATCATTTGGTGCTTTAACAATAGCTTTGTGTGGTGCAATATAAATGTGTAGTCGCGAGAATGGCACTACTTCAATAACTTCATCATCTTCTTCTGCAATAATTTTTTGAACTTCGGCCATAGGTTTCTTCATTTTCTTGCCTACCAAACGGCGCAGTATGGGGGTATTTTCTCTAGGGAACTTGTGCATTCAAGATGTTTGACCCTTCTTCATTTTGGATGTCACAGGGGTTTCTACAACAGGTAGTTTTGGCTCAGCTGAGTCATTGCCTAGTCTGGTAGTTGTCATATTATTCTGAATCGCGTACCCTAGGCCATCTCAGTGCAATGAGTCCTCAAACATGGGATCCAACCTTAACATAAACACAACAAAGGAAATGGAAAACACAAATCTTAGAGCATAAAAATTGCTTAGAACGTAAAGGGAAATATTGTGACCCTATAGGTCAAATTTATACTTATGGCGCATCTGCAATGGCTCCTTGGGCATTAATGAGGTTCCATTATTGAAAAAACGGTCCCAAATCTGGAAAAATTCCTTCATTAAATGCCCTAAAAATGGTAATAATTCTATATTATCTAGTTTTACTGTTCCAATGGCTATTTTTTGACACTTCTGCACACCAGTAAATCTCCTGGTGTAGATACTGCGTGCGTGTTGTACCTGACTACACATATAATCCATGGCAAAGGACTACCATCTATAGACCATCTCCCTCAACACAAGGTTTTTTTCCAGGTAATTCAAAGAATATCGAGTAGTATCTGTCATATCCCTTAGTAACTGCAAACTTCGCTGACGGTCATCTTCCCAACGGAATGTCACATCTCTCCTGAGTAATTTGGTCATGGGTGTAGTTATCAATTCACACTAGGAATGTGCTTTCTCTAATATCCCACAAGGCTCATCATGGAGCACATTTTTTAGATATTCGAGGGGATGGACGGTCATGTGAGTGCATGCGGTTCCCTAACTTGTATTAATGCCAATTATCTACTATTCACAATCTCTCTTATCATTACATCAATGATTTCTGGGATCAGAGCTTCACCAACTGTATCAAACCCATTTTCAATGCTAAAGGTAACAATAAAACTGTCTACCAATGCAAACCACTCCTATAGTTCGTGTGCAAAGGAACAAAAGAAAATTCCGTGCATGTTTGTACCCATTGTTCATCAAACAATTTAGTGATTTTATTCTCTTGCAACGCAAATTCAAGGATCTTTCTATCCAACCAGTCATGTAATTCATTGTGTGACAGATGCCACAACATCAAATCTCCCTAAAAATGATGATCCCGGTCCCAACAATGGAACCATTTTTTGGCTTGAGGGGTCCTAACCCAAGTTCAGAGTTTATGGAGCGACCAACAAACCCTCCAACTACTGGCCCTTTCGGCAATGATCTACTTGCATAGACCAAAGTCTCAACCGAAGTAGTATGGGGGGGTGATGGAACCAAGTTTCTACACCCTCAGAGAGAATTTAATAAAGTGGTCCTCGACAAAACCTTAAGTGATATTCTACAGATGTGTGCTTTGATTTTATAACATAATTATAACATCAACAAAATAATACAAAACTACTGTCTTGCTTGGCGTAGATAACAAATCAGAACCAGATCTATATCTTAATTAAGTAAGCACTTAACATATGCATAAACACATCAACTAGCTTTATGCATTCATCTTAAATAAATACTGTGATCTTAAAGCATAAACAATAAATGTAACGCATAACACAAAGAGTTCAAAAAATTGTTATTTCTATTAGACTTTCAGATTTGTCAATACATCAATTGTCTTTCCTTCAAAAAACCTTACGATCCCTTACAAACCCTTCCACGCACATAGCCAGCGAATTCCACACATAGCTAGGACTAGGTCTCCATGCACACAGCCAGCAAGAGCCTTTCACCCAACCCAAAATCCTTACAGACACAAAACACTATCAATATCTCATAACATTCATTAACTTAGATTACTTCTCTACTTAGCTTAGAAAAACTCTATTTATTTATAATATGCCTAGCACGCAGATACTATGGTCTCAAACCATGTTTTGAGGCCCACAGTTTACATTTAAGCTTAATTACATCCAAAATTGGGGAAAAGGCCCTTTGACTTCATCTGTGCAACGTGCACATATAAACATACATAAAATATATCTTTTGGAACTTGTGCCTCAGGGGACCCCGCTCCACGACCATCGTAGCCTAAAATATTTCCTCGAGCAACATATATCATTGCCACAAAAAATAAATGTCTTGCAAATATGTTGGGATATGATTATGAGATAATTTTCAAGAAGGGGAGTGAAAATATAATGTGCAATGCCTTATCATGAAAATTTAAGGATGAGGGCACCCTTTTATCCCTCTATCTACCCATACCAGTTTGGATTGAAGAGGCCCATCATGAATGGCTCTCCCACCCCTCTCTATCCCAACTCATTAATAGATAAAGAGTAGATCCTAATTCTTGAAAGGAATATTCTTGGATGGATGAGGTAATTTGCTACAAGGATTGGGTAGTGCTATCCCTAAACTCCACCCTCAAAAATCACATGTTGGAAGAGCTAGGATTCTCTTAAATAGCAAGATATTCAGGCTTTTAGAAGACTTATGCACAAGCACACCACTCTTCCTTTTGGACCAGCATGAAGAATTTAATTCTTACTTTTTTAGTTGAATGTGATGTATGACAATGCAACAAAGGGGAAATGAACAAACTACTGAGAAACTTACAACCATTTCCACTCCCTGCTTCTGTCTAGACATATGTTTCCATGCATTTCATTACAGGTCTCCCAAATTCAGGAAACAAATAATTCATCATGGTTATTATTGACAGACTTTCCAAATATGCTCATTTTTGCGCTCTACCACACCCATTTACCCCAACATTGGTGGCTTAAGTTTTCATGGACCAAATCTTCAAACTGTATGGCATGCCAACTTCCATTGTTCTTGATCGAGACCCCACTTTCACAAGAAAATTTTGGCAGGAACTTTTTAAGCTATAGGGAACTAAACTCCAACTGAGTACAAATTATCATCCCCAAACCAATGGTCAAACATAATTAGTCAACAAATGTTTGGATACTTTTCTGTGGTGCTTAAATTCAAATAAGTAACATCAATGGGTACGGTGGGTTTTTAGATGAATGGTGGTATAATACTAACTATCATGAAACCAATAAGATGATTGCAAATGAGGCAGTGTATGGCCAACTCCCACCTTCACCAGCTTCTTATATCCCAAGATGTTCCAAAGTACATGTAGTTGATCAGCTTCTGAAAAACCATGCCACCATGATCACTCATCTCAAAGATAATCTACATCAAGATAAAAATAGAGTGAAGCAACAGGCCGACCAATATCATTCCAAGCGGTCATTTCAAGTTGGTGACCATGTCTTTATGCGAATCCAACCTTATAAGTAGACATATCTCAAAGAAAAGGGATGTCAAAAACAAGCACCAAAATTATATGGGCCTTATCAGGTACTTCAGTGCATAGGATTGGTCGTTTACAAACTAGCCCTGTCGACTACTTCAAAAATCCACCTAATCTTCAATGTATCTTTCCTCAATAAATTTTTGGGAATAATTGTCGAGTTCAAAAAATTCTACCAAAATTTGATGAGGAAGGCTCACTTTTTCTCTGACCTGAATAGGTCCTCAATACTCATGAAAGACATCTCCACAAATGTATGATCAAGGAAGTCCTCATCAAGTGGAAAGACACATCTCTAAAATATGTGACATGGGAACCAACCACTATTCTTCAACACTTCCCATAGCTTCAACCTTTAGGAAAAAGTTGCTTTTGATGGGGGAGGGAATGTTAGGGTCCAACTCAAACCATTTTATCTATGTAATAAGCCTAAGTGGCCTAGTAAGAGTCATAGTGAGTTAGTTGAGTCAATAAATCTCGTAAGCGGTTATCCACATTAATAATAATTGTAAGTTGTTGATGTAGAAACTTCCACGTAGATTCAAACTGATATTTGTAATATGATAAAACAAAATACTTGAATCTACTCTACAAATTGTGCAAACCAATTATGATTGCACAATCACATCAACAAGAAAGAGAAATAATTTAAATTGCATAACACAAAGATTTATCTCGGGAAAGCCTCAGCTAAAAACCTTGTCATCTGTATATTGCACAAGTCAAAGAATATGAGAACAATACAATGCTTCTCTCATGCTTGAGAGCTCTCTGCACTATCTCTATCTATCTCATTGATTCCTAGGCAAGCTTGTTTCAATAGTTTACCAATTTCATGGCATTGGGATTCCCTATTTCCTTGCGCAGTTTCTTGAGTAATTAGGCCCCTATTAACAAGGAAATTTCCAAATAATGATTGTGCAATACATCAAGGCTCTTCCTCTGACTCCATGCACCACCTATACAAATTTCTGATTATACAACTTTTAGTACACTTCCCTTTAACTCCAATCTCAAGTTGGTCTTCCTCAAAACTGACATGCATAAGTTATTTTTGAGTGAAATATAAGTTATCTGATTGTTCACTGCATGTGAATTAAATCTAATTTAATTCACTTGACCTCTCACTAGTTCCTCCATTAGTTATACCCTCAAATCAAATTAATTAAACTAACTAAGTCTTCCTAACTTATTTAACTCGTACAAGCTATCATGTGATGTGGAATTACAATTTACTTGTAATTTAATTAAGGGAAAATTGAATTAGAAGCCTCTTCTTATTTCCATTTTCAACACTCCCTCTCAACAAGAAAGCGATTGTCTGCTACCCTGATCCTGCCTTTGTGGAACTCGAATTTTACTATTGATAGTGCCTTCATCAATATGTCTACATCCTGCTCCTATGCAATAATGTACTCTAATGACATAATCCTCCTCTGCACATAATCTCTGAGATGGTGATACCAGATATAAATATGCTTGGAACTGTCATGAAAAATTGGATTAACCAAGAGTTTGATGCAACTCTGGTTATCACAATAAATCACTGCCAGATCCATATGTTGACCAAACAACCCAACAAGGATTTTCCTCATCCAGGTAGCCTCACAAGATTCATGAATAGCAAGCATGTACTCTTCTTTTGCTGAATAGAGTGCAACTAATCTATGCTTCCTGATGTACCAGGAAACTCATGTTGACCAAATAATAAATATTCCCCCTGATGTTCTCTTCATGTCGTATCGAATCCCTCCCCAATCTGCATTTGTGAATCCTTGAAGCTTCACTTCCTTTGTCCTCTTGTACCATAATCCAAACTGAGTGGTTTCTATGAAGTATCTCAACACATGTTTGAATTCCTTCCAATAGATCTTGGTAGGCTTAACCATATCTTGACTAAGCTGGTTAACAAAAATAACACATGTTTGGTCGTGTTTTCACCAAGTACATGAATGAACCCACAATATGCATGTAGATGATATATTCTACCACTTATCCTAGAGTAGCATATTCCTTCCTCCAATTTCCTGCTAGAGGAGTCTCCATGGGTTTGCTGCTCTCCATTTGAAACTTCTTTAGAATTTCGTTGGCATACTTTCCCTGAGATACAAACAGTTACCCATCTCTTTGATAAATTTCCAAACGAAGGAAATAATGCAAGTTCCCCATATCCTTCATCTCAAATTCTCTTTCAAGGTCCTCTCAGACAATATATGATTAGCTACTCATCACGTGTTAGAATCAAATCATTGACATATAACACTATAATCGATAATTTACCTTCAATCACAATATGGTAAAGGTTCGCATATGCTTCACTTTTGGTGTTGTCGATCCTGGTTTATCAAGGATGGGGTGCTTGTTTTAGTCCATACAACACTCGCTTGAGTATGTACACATGTGACTCTCTATCGAAGGTCTCAAATCCTTTTAGCTACTCAATGTAAACCTCTTCCTCAATCGCTCCGTTGAGAAAGGTTGTATTTACATCCATCTAATGTATATTCCATATCATATGTGTTGAAAGTGAAAGGATAGATTTGATTGACGATTACCTTGCAACTGGAGAAAATGTCTCCTCATAATCAATTCCCTCCATCTAAGAGAACCCTCTAGCCACAGATCTAGCCTTGTGTTTATCAAAACTCCCATCTGCTGCCTTCTTCACCTTGTAGATCCATCTGGATCCTACAAATGACTTTCCCTCTAGTCTTGGGAAAACCTCCAATGCATTGTTTCTGATGATGGAGTCATAATCCTATACCATGGCATCAAACCATATTGGTTTCTACAGTATTTCCTCGAATTAGGATGGCTCAATCTCTACACTCTCGCTCATAAAAGCCATGTAGCCAATGTACTGCTCTGGGGACCTCCTCTACCCGTGTTGTGATGTGGGTGCTCCCACATTCTCTCTAGCATCAAGAATCAAACTGTTAGCCTCTCTAGTGTGCTTTCTTCTATCTTTAGATGTCTTTGCATGAGTGGGTGCTTCCACTCTCTTTTCCTCTACTTGTAGATGCTCCACATATTGAGGTTCTTCTTTTGGAACTAAGAGCTCCTCAACTGCATGCAACCGAAGCTCCCTCTCAATGTAAATTAGCATGGCCTTCTCTTCATTGAATTTCGCATCTCTCCTAACCACTGTAATCCTATGGGATGGCATGTACACCCGATAGTTGTGAGGTGTATCAGTGTACCCCACAAATATTCCCAGCTCAGCAATTTGTTCTGTATTTTTCCTGACATAGTTGGTTACATGACAATAAATTGTTGAACCAAAAATTTTAAATTGCACCACATATGGTTCTTACATGAAAAATCTTCCACTGGTTTACTCATCCTGAGAATCCGATGAGGACTTATGTTTTTCACAAATATTGGTGTGTTGTATGCTTCAACCTACAAGTGCAACGATAGGACCTAATAATGCAACATCACTCATTCTACCACCACAATATTTTTGTTCTTCGTGTTATTAGGTGCTATCAATTCCCATTGAATTCCTTCCGAATCACAAAATTTCTTGAATTCATTCGACACATATTCTCCACCATTGTCACTCCTGAGAGCCTTCACCTTCTTCCCTGTATATTTCTGGACAAGTGCTTTGAACTCACAAAAATTTTGAGAATGTATGATCTTTCTTCTTCATGAAGAATATCCAACACTTGTGTGAAAAATCATCTGCAAAAAATCACATAGTACATGTTTTTTGCTGTGGAGGCTCTTGAGAAAGATCCATACAGATTTAAGTGAACTCTTTCAAGGATCGCCTTTGCTCAAATGTCCTTATCATAAAATGTGGCTTTGTTTTTCTTACCCAATGTACACCCTTTTCATGTATCTCACTACTCAAGTGCACTCTTGGGAAGTCCTCTAGAAATCTTCTACATGATCTTCAAAGCACCATGGTGTAGATGGCCCAATATTCTATGCCATAACTCATTGATGTCTCAGCTTTGCACCTTCTTTGGTTTCATACTCAAGGCATCCCTGTTTTCTAAATCCAAAGTGTAGAGGTTCTTTACCTGAATCCCAATATTCTTCACCTGTCCCACGGATTTTTGAAGAAGAAACATCTTTCCTTTGCTAAATATCATATCATAGCCACAATACTCTAACATGGAAACTAAAACTAAATTTTTATTTAAACCAAGAACATACATTACATATTTTAATGTGAGAGGAGTACCCAAATCCATCTGAAAGGTAATAATACCTATGTTGGTCATGCTATATGTCCTTCCATCTCCCATATTGATGTGCATTTGGAGATCCTTATCCTCCAAGTTATTGGAGAATTCTTTGTTGCCCGTCATATGGAATGAAGCTCTTTTATCCATGTACCACCCAAAACCCATCACCGGTGACACCATGCATGCGATGAGAGTGAAACTTCACCTACCACTCCTCCTAATGGATTCTTGTTGGCCTTCTTGTGTGGATGCCTTGTGGGATAGTGTCCCAGCTCATGACAGTGAAAACATTTAATCTTTGACAAGTCCTTCTTCTTGCTTTCCTGACTAGAATATGATAGGGAATTGGATGCCTTCCCTTTCCATTTCTTTTCTTTTCCATCAAGGTCACAGTTCTCCTCATCACTAGTCTTTGATGAGGATCCATCTATGGTATTCAACTGAATCTCTTCTTATACCAAGTCGGACCACAATTTCTCCCACTCATTCACTAAATCCTAGTAGTTGTGCTAGCTCTTAGGAATTCCTAGAAGTGCTAGGCTCACCAGATCATCCTATACAACTATAACACCAACACTTTCAATCTAATATCGACACTGAGTGAACTTGGTCAACTATTTTGGTATTGTGTCTCCCTTCTCCATCTTGATTTTTCTGAGCTTGTCCTTCAGTGCCAACTTCCTATGGTCGTTGTTGTTCTGAAAAAAATATGTTAAGGCCTTCCACATAACATATGGATTTTTCTGCCCATGGAGATTCAAGACAATATGATCTCGAACTCCTTCCAATATAATCATTATTTCCTTTTCTACGTTCTTATTCCATGCATCCATATTTTGAGCATATGTTGCTACGGGCCTGGGAATATAACTTTCTATAACTCCTTCATTGTGTTGTCTTCCAACACTGCTTCCATCCTATCCTTCCAAGCTATGTAATTGAAACTACCCTCAAGGGAATATTCGAATCTCAAACCATAGAAAGACATCATATTCCTATTGTTGGTCCTGAAGAGTCGATCTTCAAATTCGATTCACCTGCTCAAAATAAACTCGTAGAGAATCCATGTAGGTTCAAACTGATATTTGCAATATGCTAAAAAAAATACTTGAATCTACTCTACAAATTGCGAAAACCAATTACAATCGCACAAACACATGAACAATAAAGAGAAATAATTTCAATCACACAACACAAATATTTACCTAGGGGAAGCCTCAGATAAAAACCCCACTATTAGTATATTTCATAAGTCAAAGAATATTAGAACAATACAATGCTTCTCTTAGTCTTGAGAGCTCTCTGCACTATCTATGTCTATCTTACTTATTCTTAGGCAAGCTTGGTTCAATTATTAACCAATTTCTTGGCCTCAGGATTCCATATTTCCTTGCACAGTTTCTTGGATAATTAAGCCCCTATTAACAAGGAAACTCCCCAATAATTATTACACAATACATCAAGTCTCTTCCTCTGAATCCATGCACCACCTGTACAATTTTCTAATTATACAACTAATAGCACACTTCCCTTTATCTCCAATCTCAACTAGGCCTTCCTCAGAACTGACATGCATGATATATTTATGGGTGAATTATTAATTATTTTATTGGTCACTGCATGTGAATTAAATAAAATTTAATTCACTTGACCTCTCATTTGTTCCTCCACCAGTTAGAACTAGTTAAACTATTTTTAAATCAAATAAATTAAGTTGATTAATTACAACTCAAAATAAACTCAACTAGGGCTCCTAACAAGTAGGAGACACTCTACATTCCTCTAGTTTGACACTAAAATCGAATTAACTTAGCTAAATAAGTCTTCGTGACTTATTTAACTCGTACAAGTTGTCATGTGATGTGGAATTACAATTTACTTCTAATTTAATTATGGGACAATTAAATTAGAAGCCTCTTCTTGTTTCCATTTTCAACAGTTGACCTGCATTATAGAAAAGGGACAACAATTAGTTATAACCAAGCCATAGTTAAGAAATAAAGTGGTTAAACTGTATTATGAAAGGGACCACTAGTAGTTAGGGTTTTGGAGGTCATAAAGATATAAATAGTCACACATATCAAGGGAATAATCCTTGAGTCTTATTGTAATTTAGCTCTACTCTGTTGGAGGTTTCCCCCTCAAAGAGGCAAGTGAACATTGTAATCTACTGCTAAATAATAAAATATCTTTGCATATTGTCTCAATTCATGTGATATTTCTATGTTTTTTTTAATTTTGTTTCATATTTTTGGCATTTTGTTATTCTCACAGGTCAAGTTCATAACATGTAATAAGCGGTAAATGTACATAGTAAATATAATGATTGATTATTTGGAGAAAGTAAAATCACAACAATCGTTTCCCTAATGTATAAATTCACATGGATACTTAATGCAAAGACGGTTGTAATTCCTTCCCAATACTTATTCTCATGTGTGTGTGTGCTTTTGTTGGTACACACAATGTAATCCATTCTTGTCTACATGTGGAGGCTCTACCTCAAACATTGATACCATTTTCGTCGGTACTTATTCAAGGAATACAACAATAATTAATGAAGTAAAAGTTAATTTGATTGCTTGGGTTGAGTTGAAGAAACTTGCAACCTGTTTGAAGGTGCTCGTGATGATTGATATTGGAAACAAGCTCACTCGTAGATTCTAATGTCTAAAATATTGATCCTATATGTATGTTGAGTGAGTAAAGATAATTCTAAACATATAAAAATATAAATATTATCAAAGAATATTGTTTGAAGAAAATATTTCATTGAGAATAAAAATGGTGTTATAAGTCAAAGGTGTCAGTGCTTATTGGAAATTCATCTAGCTAAATTCATGAGAGTTGGGTCAAATTTTATTTGGATGCATCGACTAACTACATTTTTCTCTCCAATATATTCAATTATTGAAGTTGAAAATTCTATTTTCATTTTCATGTTACAAATATCCATACTTCAGTGTGTCATCTATGTGAATAGAGGGGAAATGATTGACTTATAGGTACCCATATATGTAGAAAATCAATTCTTCTCATGGAAAGGTAGTGAAATTTTTATGAACAAGCATAACCATGTCTTTGTATAATGTGGAAATTTTTGGTCTATGAATATGGTGATCATTTTTTATGTCCTCCATGTTGTGAAACTACTGGAAATTTTGCGAATATTCTCAAGAAAGGATGAAAACATATCACGATTTTCATTTTCATGGGATTTAAATAGAATGCATGATATCCATTATCTTGTGTAGGAAAAAGTAGAAGATGGGGGATATGCTCAACTGGTCATATGATTTAAAGAGCTAGTAGATGAAGAGTTTCATCTAAAGACCACACTTTGAAGCTCAATCATAACGATAAGTCCATTTGAAGTAATTTCATTGACCTACTTATGAAATGATCTAGGAATCGACTTGTTATTAAAATTCTAACAGTTTACAGAATAGATATATGAATTTCACATATCTAACTACTTGTTATTAAACAATGTGAGAATGCGACTAATATGATGTTAAGGTTACAATTTTGGTTGACTATGACTAATGTGCATGCCGACTAATAGAAAGGTGAATTTGGATGCCATGCATAGAAATATGAAAATTACTTTGGAATGTGTTGGACCTTGGGTCGAATTGCTGGCTAGATTGATAGTTAAGTTTCTCATTTGTCAAATCTCTAGTTGTGTTAGATAATCTCAATAGCTCGGTCAACTAGGACACATTTCATACAATTATCTCTTAGATGTTTCCAACTTGCAAATGTCATGGAATATATACATGTGTGACATGTTATGAAGGGATCATAATATACTTGTAATGATTCTGAAACTATTAGCTAAGTTTAAGAAATTATATTGATATCCCAAATTGGATTGGATCTAATCACATGCTAGAGGTTGGTGTTAATGGAATTTGATGGTTATTGTTGATATTTCAAATAAATGGAAACAATGTATATATGTATTCCTATTCACTTGGATCCTACGATACATGTGATGTAAGTATTCATATCATTTTAAATTATTTTTTCATATTGGTGGTCAAACTAGTTTAATTCAACTGGAGTGAGAATTTGATGATGGTCAAATCAACAAATCATCATATGCATCTAACTTATATGGTGGCTACAACAAGGGGCATCCTTATGTGGATTTCATAGTTTGGGAATATTATGGAATCTGATGATCAGGAGAGGGTTCATTTGTTTTACCTCTCCCATGACCATCAAATTCCAAGATATTACTAAAATTTTCAATCCACATAAGTTCATGCAAGTGTTAATTGATCATATATAAGTTGATTGTTGCATGCAGAAATAATGGATTTCACTATGGAAACCAACTGAAAAACAATGTTGAATGAAAATGTGTCATGCATGAAGGAATAAATAAGAGGAAAAATATTGAGCTTTAAAATTCATATGATGGAATTATTATTTTCTTTGATGGATCATTTTGATTAATTTAATTGTTGGTTAAATTACTTAGCATTAAATTATCAATCCATGTTCGTATACTTGTGAAGTACACTTGCACAATATATGTTAGGAAATTAGTTTTTCTATTTAATTATAAAAAAAGAATTATAATTTATCAATGGAAAGAAATGAATGGTAAACCCATGTGAATGAATCAAAATAATGTAATGAAGTGAAAAAAAAAAATCTTAATATAAAAATAAATTGAATTTTAAATATTGCAAATGCAAGGAAAATCTATGAGATGAAATCTAGTCAACGTACACACACACATACTCAAATCTTACTAATGTAATGAAATGACTATTCGTGAAGGAAATAAAATCAAATACATTTGTTCTAATCTAATGAAAGAAATGACAATCTATTCTAGGAAAGTAAAGAACTTTTAATCTAATGAAAGCATTTCAACTTAATCAAGGAAAGCATTTGGAAAATAGTCTATGAAAGCAAGTAAATATAATCTATAAAATCATGTAGAATTAATCTATGAAAGAATGGAAACTTAATCTATGAAAAAAATTTAAATTTAGTCTATGAATGCCTAAAAATATTTAATCTATGAAGGCATGTAAATATAGTCTATGAAAGCTTGTAAATTTAATCTATGAAGACATTGAATGCTGTAAAGAAATTCAGGAATTCAACGTGTGTTCAAAGCGTAGAGTTCATTCATAAATTAAAAGCATGATTTTCTTATGAATGTGTGTGTAATAAAACTATGCTATGAAATAATATATGTGATTTAAATGAATGTGCTTGATGTGCAAAAGAACATAAATGGAATGAGCAACAAAGCATCTAATCAAAATACTTGAAGTAAAATTTGCATAAAATGAGCATAAAAGAAACTAATCTATATTGAAAAAATGAAACATTTAAATAAACTCATACTCATCAAGGGGCCTTCCTAAAGTGTGTGAGAGGTGGAAAGTTCAGGAAGCTATTTGATAAAACACTCATCATGAAAGCATAACCATTTCAAAGGATTGTATTATGCCATTACCATGTAGTTTCGTAGTTTGAAAACTAGACCTATCACCAGTAAGGTTGTCATATCAAACTCTTTCTCTTGCTCTGCTTGGTGACCATGACCAATTAAAAGAATATTTTGGGGATCTCTTTGCATTATGAGAAGGAAACATTTTATTATCTCTCACACTCCCTCTGCTTTCTCTAAGGAATCACAAATTTCTAGTAGAAGTCCAAGGCAGAGAGCTAGTTGTGTTGATCACTAAACGAGAGCATCCCCATAGTTAGACCATGTATCCCTCCACCATTGCCCCATATTGATAAGTTGTTAACACTTTCCCTTGTTATTTCAAATAACAAGAAGCCAACCAAAAAATTTTATCATGTTCTTCTTTGTTCTTCTCTGTCACATGTTTAAATTTAGGAATAACACAATAAAGAAGTTTGTATCTACGTTAATAGTATAAACAACCAGAATGCCCTAAAAATTCTTCAATCCATTTTGGAATGCTTTTCAACCATGCTATGTAGCACTAGAATGTAAAAAATATGAGATTTACTATTTGTGCTAAAACCCATCCCACAAGCCAGTTTACATACTGTGGTTATTGGAAAATACAAGAACATGTGCTACACCTGACAAGGGCATACTGACTCTGCAAAAATAGGTCAATTTTTTATGCATAGTGACTCTAAAAAAAATATCACAGTGCCAATAAATAATTATTACATAGTCTACTTATTAATTAACCTCAACTCAATCACTTCTACATATATGAAGAGCTGCATTAGAAAACCCAATTTTCAAATTAAGTAAGAATTTAGGAAATGAAATTATTTTAATGTTCATGAATAACCATAAAATATTAATGGGACAAAATAAAATTATTAGCATGAAATATAAGACAAGGTGGGGGGGGGGGGGAGCGAGACGAAAAACTTCATAAGTTATCAAACAAGAAAATGAGAAAATGAGAAAGAAGCAATATTTAGAACAATGTACAAATGTGAACCCTAGGAATTTTAAATGGTCTAGCAAGGAAAGTCAAAACTAATAAGAAGTTGATTATGTGAATATTTTGGGTGCATGAATTCTTGTGTTGCAAATTACAATATCTAACTGATCAATTATGATGAATTTATTAGGTTTCAACTTGTTTTGAACCTTTTTTTATCTTGTAAATTCCAATATGAACTTACGGTGAGAACCCTGGGAATTATGAATGATCCAGAAAGGATAGCCAAGGCCAAAAAAAGTTGGTGATGAGGGTGCTTTGGGTTCATGAATGTTTATACTGAAATGGTTTCTGCTAAAATAACATTTAATAGAATTGTTCTTCTTTGTCAAAATTGCAACACATGCATGTTCCATCAGTATGAATTATCAAATGTTGCAGGCCAAATTGCAAGGAAAACTGAAAATGAATGGGACTGACAACAACAACAACAGCAGGGTTACTCCATCGAAGCAAGTACCATTGCTTCCATATGTTTCATTCCCTATATTATATTATAATTTTAGTTTTTTCTACACTGGATATAGTAGTGTACAGTACTTAAGAGTGGTGTGAAAGACTTTTGTTGGCTTCTGCTTCTGCCTGCTTCCTTTCTCCATGGAAATGGAACCAACCACACTTGCTTTTTAATCCATCTTAATATTTCTTATTTTTATCCCGTAGTAAGATATTATTGTTATTTTGGTTGTTTAGATCTTGTCTCTCATCATTTCCTAGAATGGTGGGTTCCTCTAGGTTGTGTAGTTTACGTGGCACTTCACCTTCTTCTGCATCCTCTGTTCTTGTTGCTTATTACATTCTCAACTGTACTTTTCCTTGTTCTCCATTTCTCTACCATACTTCATGTATTGTTATCATTTCTTCCACTTATTCATCTCTGTCTGCACCCAAAGTATTGATCAAGCATCTGATGAATTTTTTTGTTGTGTTTCCAACCTTGCTACCATATGATCACCTGCCAAGATATGCCTAGATATGTTAATAGAAAATTTATTGGGTTATCTGATTCTTTTTGGATTTTTTTTTTCACCATCATTTTGAATGAATATTATTGAATTCAAATTTCACCTTCAATTCTCCTTAAAATTTGGGTTTTTTTTTTTTTTTTTCTCTATCTATTGATTGATATTCAACTCTAGGAATCCCCAACTTCCATATATATGATTCATTAGTTTATGGTGTGGATCATGGGATGTTTGAGGGGTTTTATTAAATGTGAAACACTCAGTTGGAGCTAGGATCAACATTGATCATATTGATTCATATTTTCAATTGTAGCGGTAGTAGTAATAGTACAGTACAAGCTATATATATATTATCTCTTAAAGCCCTGAAAATATTTTCTTTCTTGCAAGAATGTTGTTGGATAAAATTCCTTAAAATATAAAAGAGTAGGCAGTAGAGGGGACCCACTTGTATTTTTTTAAAACTCTACATTGTAACAACAACGGGAACCTAAGAAGTTATATTAGAGTCCTCCTATTTCCTTTTGTTTATTATTTACTACCGATTTCTTCCTAAAACATGGACATGTCTACACATCCCCATGCATCATCATCTTCTTCTTCCTCACGGAAATAGAAACTACAACAACCAATGAATAGAAAGCATGGAGATGAAGAAGAGGAGGAAAGTGTAGGAGGATTACCAGAACTTTGGAGTCCCATTCTCCCTTCAGTGAAAAATAAAAGTCAATTAAAAATAGCTCTCATGGGTCATGCATCAACTCTCTACGCAGCTACCCAGAAGTAGTTGGCAGTGGCACATGCATTGAGGCCCTTTCATCAATATAACCATCAGTGTTATCAACAAGTGTATCCTCCACAACTGGAAACTGATACAGAGTTCTTGGAGAATAGGGACTTGTTTTACAGCACCCTCACCAAGTTCCATATCACCCTAGGGACCAAGTTCACAATCCAAAATATAGGGGGGAAGGATCTAGATCTTCATTTTTTGTATAGGGAAATAAATTATTGTGGTGGACTAGAAAGGGTCATTAATGAGAGGAAATGGAAGAGATCATAGTAGTACTCAAATTTCCTCGAACTACAACAAGTGCTTCATTTTTTCTCTACAAATACTATAGTAATTTTCTCCACCATTATGAGAAACTAATTTGAAGCCCAAGGACCCTTGCTTCCTCCTCCAGTATTTCCCCCACAGATCTCAATCCCAACCTTGAATCAAATAATATGTGTTGATTACACATGTCCAGTTTTAGAGGATATTGAAGTAGATCCCAAAGCAAGTAAAATTGATTCAGCACAAGCTCTTAAAATGATATATGTAAATGTTGTAGTTGACCCTACATCATCAATAGGGAGAAGTGTAATTGGTTCTATTGATGGTAAACTGGACTTTCCTATGTTGTCATTATAAGGGTGGGAACAAGAAAAATGAAGGGTGTCTTCTACGATGTACCTCCTTCTGGATACATACCACAGGGTGCAAGTGTGTCTACATTTATGAATAGTCAGGAGACTGAATATATAACTGCTATGTTGGATCACAGACTAGGCTGAAAGTGAAAGAGAAAATAAATTTCAAGTAATGATCCAAATTCCCCAAGACAACATAGAACTAGTTATAATTTTTTCTTTGATAATCAATGAGTCAGGATTAAGTCAGTTCAACCAGAAAATAATGGAGTAATCATCAAGATGATTGGTGATTTGTGGAATCAACTTTCTTAGGACGATAAATCACCTTATCAAGAGCTAGGTTTAGTGGATAGAGAGCGTTATAAGAGATAGATGCGGGAATATAAAGAAATACTGATACTTGAGAGCCCAGGTGTAGTAGGAACCAATGTCTTCCATCAGCATAGTTTAAGTATTGCAAGGAAATATGGCCCTATCAATAGTGATGTGACACAAGAAGGTTAATTAAGGCTACAAGATAGTAAACCACTTGTACAGATAGTTCAGCCATTACCAGAGACCCATTGTTATCACACTGCCATATCGGAGAAACTTTCTTGTGGTTCTGGCACTGGAATCTTAGAGGAAATTTATTGTGGTTCTCGCATAGGCCTTGTTGAGGACCAACCTTTTAAGAACCATCAATATCCAAAGGGTAGAAGTCATGTTATAGTGCAAGAACAAGGTGGTGATGAGGTTATTAGCCCTTGATATTTATGACCCCACTTCTGAAAGAAAAATAATTGGGTTTACCCTGTAGGATTCCTATTGGAGCATAGATTTGAATTAAAAACCAATACAAGATTTTATAGGGTGAAAAGTGACAGTTTAATTATGCCTCTTATACTGTTCAATCTGGAGTGATTTTTTGAAAATTAGACAAACCTACTAACAGTGTAACACAAATTCAGGACTTGCTGACGTTGCATAGATAGGAAAATATGTAAAGATTTATTAGCTCAAACCTGACATGTATTATCCTGAAATTGTTGCTGACAGACATAAGTAGTTTTCAGGAAGATACTAAGAATTACTGCGACGTTTATATGTCTTTAACTTTTAGGATAGTTAATTTATGTTCAATAATGTGTCGTTTTTTTTGTTAAAATTGTTTTGGAATTTACATCCAATGTGTTTTCTTCAATTAAAAAATTGCAAGGAAAATTGCATTCATTTTAGGCAAAAGAAGAATATGAATTAAGGTCCATGCCAAGAAAAATTATGCAGACAAGGTTTTTGAGTCAATACTTACCATGTGTTTCATATATATAACGAAGGTTATCTTTGAGAGTGTCCTCCCAAAGCTAGTGCTCTCTTGAGATGACATTTAATTCACTATCTCTTAGGGTTGCAAGGTGGCATTGACAGATTTAGTTGATTTCTTTACTATACTTTGAGAGAGAGATATCATTTCATCTATACCTTTCTCTACCATCTTGTTGCCAAGTGAAATGGGCATTGTCATGCTATGAATTCCAATACCATGTAGTTTGGTATTCTGCAAACTAGACCTATCACTAGTAAGGTTTTCATACCAAACACTTTCTCTTGCTCTACTCAGTCAACATGATTGTCTATTCGGACTTCTTACACATATTAGCTAAATTTTTCTTTTATGGAATTGTGGTCCTTAAATTTGGAGGTGTTCCACATAAAAAATTAGGTATCAAAGAAGGATGCAAAGGATTTTTTTTTCATTTTGAGAGAAGTTCCTTGTGGCATTACTGAATATCTAGATGACATGATTCTAGATTTGCTCACACAAGAAGGTTCTGGAGGAGGAACTGAATTCTTCTGACTTAGTTTTGGCATGGAAGATTGAAACAATGTTTTTGATGATTGCATGGATGACCTTGGTGAGGATTTTGGTGCAAAAAAAACTCACAATGAAGATGGGTTAGAAGACCTTAAAGAAGTTGCAGATTTTGGTGTTGTCATTGAAAGTTTCTATGTTGTTGGCGTTGATCCAGACACATTTGACCTTGACGAGGGGATTGAAGACATTGTAGAAGCTTTAGATTTGGTTTTTCTCATTGAAGGTTTTCATGTGGTCGCGTTTCTTAAATCAGCATTTCCATAGGATGTCTTTAGTGCATAGATTATTGACCTTAATGAGGGGATGGAAGACCTTGAAGAGGCTACAAATTTTGGTGATGTCACTGATGGTTTCTCTGTTATTTTGTTTGTTAAAATTTGTATCCCAGAGGTGGGTGTTATCCAACATGAATTTGAAGTCCCCCTCACAGTTTTCAATGAAGGTTCTATATAGATGTTAGGGAGTTGAAAATTATATAAATTCAATCTCATGTACCAAAAAATTCACAGACATCCAAAAAATAGAAACAACCTATTATATATCAATTAAATATACATATAACCAACAAGAAATATGGTAAAATCTAAAATTACCAATCCCTTCAACTAGTAAATAAAAACAAGAAGAACGCACCCAAAGGACCACAAATAATAGTATAGTAGAGAAAAAGAATAGTATCTTGGCAACTATAATTTCAAGGCATAAATTAATATCATATATCCCAATTACAACACTGAAAGAAAATTCAAAATAAGACAAAAGAAGAGACCTAAATGCATTACACAAGTAAACATTGTTAATCGAAAGATGCAACATGGATTGGCAGAATCATGTCTTTATCAGTGAAATTTCATCAGATGATTGAATAGTTTCATGTTAACAATATTTAAATAAGTTAAATGAAACCCTTGATCTATATTGTACAGTTTTTGGGATGGAAATCAATATGTAGAAATATTCACTTGGTTTTAATTGGGTAGGGGAGGAATAAATTAGAATGATATTTTTATGTATTCTCATTTTAGAGCTCAAATTTTCAATAAGGCTTTAAGTATCCACATTTCAAGAATCACTCAAAGTGGTTGATAAAGAATATAGGAAAAAAAACTAACCAGCGGTGAAATCAATGGCTTTCTTGGGAGGTAGATTGACATTGGCTAATGCAGTGTTAGAAACAAGTCCAATATATTGGCATATTATGGCCTACATCCCTAAGGGGTATTGAAATAGTTAGAAAGGAATGATTTAAAGTGTTTGTGGATGGGTAATAGGAAGAAAGAGGGAATTCCACTTGTCAAATTGTAGTCCTTGTATAAACCAAAATAAACTATATGTTGGGACTTCAAAGACATTCACTTCTTTGGCAAAGTTCTAGCTACCAAAATTTCATGGAAGATTATTTCCAAATATGGACTTTGGAGGTAGGTGACATACCAAAAGCACATTGAACATGTTAAAATGGAATAATGAGATAGGAATGAAAAAAATAATATTCAAAATGGGTCTATAGTATGGAAATCATTGGAATTGACTTTCACTTTGGTAGGTGTATGGTTAGTATGGGGAGTTGGAAAATGGGATAAAATCATAATGGGGGCTAATCCATAGGTTTGATGTGGAGAAGCCTACATATTACCTTTGGATTTGATTGCTACTTTGCAACGTCAAGGAATTCATACCCTCAGTTAGGGAGCCGATGCAATATCTGCCTCATTTTGGTAGCATAGATGGAATAAAGGAAAGGAGTTTGGTTTGAAAAAGAGGGAAATACAACACTGGAAGTTATTTTTGGACCAACATAAGAAGATTCATATCATAATAAGCAAGGAGGATGTTTTTTGTACGCAATGAACCCTGCCCTAGGGGGATATACTCCTATATTAGGGTAAAAAGCAAAGTTTGTAGATACAACCTAGGAAGAGGAGGCCTTGAGGTGAAAGATCCATGCAAGTCTTATATTCCTCTAAATTCAAAGGTTTATATGTCATTAGTTCTTTGGAACAAAACACTAACTTCAAAAATACTTCAAAATGAATCAAGAATGGTCTAGGGTGGTGTACACTACGTAAGAAGGAAAGATAACTAGTTGATTATTTATTAAAAATTCCACATATGCAGGTAATGTATGGTGACAAGTGCAGACTATGGAGGAGGATTTGAAGAACTAAACCTAGATTAAATAGCTTAATGTTTTTAGGGCTCTTCCTGTTGTGGTTTCTTGGAGCATATCGTTAGCTTGAAATATTGATATATTTCAAGAGAGATGCATTCCTCCATTTCAATGTTCATATAATATTAGGTCAGTGTTTGGAAGCGTAAAAATACATTGAAAGACATAGAAACCTAGGATGTGGAAGAAACCATGAATTGATAAATTGGGGTGACTTGTATGGTTCTATCCAAGAGAAACATACTCTTTGTACTGCGGGAGGTACCTTATTTATAAATGCTTCTCTTCTCCTTAATTTCAATGCAAGAAATTTGGGTGTAGTGATAATAACTATGTTTACTTGATGGCTCTAATGATGTTAATGAAATTGGCAGCAGACATGGAGGTGATTAAATTGTTGATTTTTGCTGACTATGATGTGGTTATACACTAGATGAAGGGTTGCTACAAAATGGGGAATATGAATTTGCACCTTATGCTAGCTCAGATGAAAAAAATAGAGATATTCTTCTCCAACATATCCTATCATCATGCTTGTAGAGAATATGAGACAAGAGTATATTATTTATCAAAATGACTATTTTTGGGAGTCAAACGAGTGTGATCTTGGAGGTCGAAGAAGAATCAACCAACTAGAAAGCTTGAAGATAATAGTTGGATTTTGAAGTTGTTTACTAAGTTTTCACTAGTAGGATGTTCAAATTCTAGTTTACTAATTTCTATAATTGCTGAAATTCAAATATTTTTTTGATGAAAGACTATGTATATGGACTATAATGTATTTTTGAGAACGGGAGAAATCATGTATATTTCTTTTGTTTTGGAAAATTTGTTTGTTGTGAGACCAAATTAAGGGAAGTGTGTGTATAATTATCAAATAGTTCTAGTATCCTTTGGGTTTTATGAAGATGGTTATAATAATTTTAAAATAACATAATAAACAAGGACATTTTGTAGGTGGGAGAGTGTGAAAATGAGAACATGAATAGATATACATAACAAGGCATTGTTAGGGGTGCCATAGTAGTTTGGATTTGTTCAAACATGAGAAAAAATAATTGGTTGTCCACTCCTTTCCCTTTAGTTATTTTTCTTTGTCTTTCTACCTCAAGTTCACCAAGATGCCTCCCAGATAGGCACTCACTAGCTGGAAAAAAGTAACTATCATCTAGTTTCCTCTTTTTGGTAATTGATTAAACAAAATGTCCATTTGTAGTTTCTTGATGGTTTAGGATTGGTGTATATTGTTTATCCTTTCCATTAAAGGCATCATGCTTCTCTTTTATCGTTGACATCAGATCTTCAAAATTTACCTTACTAGACAAGAATGGCAAAGATAACATTGGTTGAGTCCTTTTTAAAGGGGACTCAACTCCAGTGATACATTGGCATTTACTATCCAACAAAAGAGTATTATTAACACTAGTAAATTGAGGTGAGGTTGAATTTGATTAAAATATTCCAGGCATCAACTCTTATTTGGACATATATTTAGCGCCAACCTTGCATTTTGTAGTGAGTATGGAATCCTATTGAAAATTCATACGATATGAAATGGAATGTACAAAATAAAATGTCAACCTTGAACTTTAAGTTATGTGAGTATACAAACAATTATGAAAAGCATTGAAATTGATATTTTTGATACATTTCTCCTTGTCAGGAATTTTCATGTTTTTCAAAGAAAAATTTTCGTTTCCAATCCTTGCAAATGTTTGATAGTATAGTAAAAAATTATCAACTTCTGAACAAATAAAAAATAACAAAATAAAGTTGGGTTCCCAAAATATCTGTGAATATCCAACACCATCTCCAATGGGATTGTGAGCCAATGATGAGGGAAGTGGCTTCTCAATCCATCCACTAGGGTTCCAATCTTCGAAGTTCATGTGCTTAAGATTTTTTGTTGTGATATTCTTCCTCAGGAGAATTGCAACCATGGCTCAGATTTGCACCGGCACATGTGACTGTAGGACGTGAATGAGCTTCTGGGCTAGAGCATCTAGGGGCTTCTCCTTGTAGATGTTCAACAACACCTCTGCTTGGCTTCTCTACTCATTTTTGTCACTCATTTTCATTATCAGAGCTAAACATCAAAATATTTAAACATACAAAAGGGATTTTATAAACCCCTCATGTGGGCTTAAATCTTTGTTAAGAGCAGTCAAAATCTAGTTAATTTTTTAGTGCAAATGCTAATTTTTTTTTATTTGTTTTGGGTTGGGTTTAGTTAAAAGTTGCTTGGGGGGGATTTAATTTTCAAATTTTTTTTTTTTTGGAATATTTGAATTTTCAATAATTAATCCATTTTTTATATTAAAAAATAAAAAATATTTAACCAATTAAAAATCATTTTAGATTATGTTTTCAAATTAAATGTATTTTTAATATTTATCAAGAAAATCAAAGTGGCCTTTGTATTGTCAATATATTTTAATGTTCATGCATTTGAAGGATATTTCCAATTGTCATTAGTGTTCAAGTTAACGTAATAGAATGAAGAATGATTAACCTCTTAGGAGCACAAGAGGCCATGATTATGTGACATCAATGATGAGAAATCTTATTATAATATGCAAAAATAGATCAAATAATATGCAAAAAAATCAAAAGGTTGGGCCTCTTTACTCACCTACAATGCCATGATCCTCCTATAAAATATAAAAAAGGTATCCACATCTCCACACATACATATAAAAAAAGGTAATGAGGGAAAATATAAATCTAACTAGGATATAAAAGATGTATTTGGTATTTGGTAGAAGGATATAAATCTCACACTTCATAGATATAATCAACGCATTCCTTTGAGGTGATAATTTAAGGAGAGGATCAAATAAAGCGTGAAGAAATTATGATTCTTAGCACTCAGATAAGCATGTGAGTGCAACATGTCTCAGTAGGCTTGAATACAATCCTTTCATTGCTTAAAAGCTTTGGTAATAGAATGCAACTCATTTTTATAGGTGTAGAAATTATACAACAAGCATGTATATCATGGATTCAATCCGATCTAACAGTGTACTAAATTTAAATATTGAATCCCTTCTACAAATATTTTGCAGAATTAAAAACACAATCACCAATCACATGAGGCAAATAATAATCAAATCAAACCACAACATAGATAATTTCCCAAGGAAAGCTTGCTGCTCAAAACCCCACTATCTTCTATTGTATATTCAACATGGAATCATGAAACAATTACATACAACTCTTCTCACAGGAGCCCTCTTGTACTTAGCTAATTGTCTCACACTATCATACATAAAACTGACCAATACTTGGCCAATTTACTACCTCCAGACAACCTGCCTTGCTTGCACAATCCCTGATGAATGCAATCCCTAAAGAATAAGAATTTTGGCCTTCCTTGACTGTGCAAGTATCATGGGCACTCCAATGGGTGTTTGGTTGCATGGGTGCAACCCAATAATCCTACAACTGATAGTCAACTTCCCTTTCACCTAGATCTCAACTGGGTCTCCACTGGATCTGACATGCATGTAGATAATAATAGTAAATCCTCAGTTGCATGTGAGATCACTGATTTTGAATTAATTAATATTTAATTCACTTGATCTCTCACTAGTGTATCAAGCAATTACAACTAGAACAACTTATTTTAACTCACTTAACTGAGTTAAACAGATTACAACCTCCATTAACTAATGAACCACTCCACTTCGAACTCTGTTACAACTAGAATTACTCTGAATACCTCACCAACTACCCTCTAACTAGAAATTCATGAGATAACTGAGTTTATCACACTCAGTTAACTATTACAAGTTATTTTGAGACTAGATTACATGTTATTGCCCACCTTATTAAGGGATAACTAAAATAGACATGCACCAAATTTAGCACTTGTGGGCCCCACCCTAGTGTAGGTGCTTAATGCACTAGGTGTGGGTGCTAAAATTTTCTTGTTGAATCTAAACACTCCCTCTCAACAAGAAAAGGATTATCCTTCACCTTGATCCTGTCTCTATGGTATTCAAATTTTCTTCTGGTGAGCGCCTTCCTCAAAATATCTACATCCTGATCTTTCGTGGGAATGTACTAAAGCAACATTATTATTCTCTGCACATAATATCTGAGATGATGGTACCAGATATCTATGTTCTTGGCCCTATCATGAAACACAGGATTAATAGAGAGTTTAATGAAACTTTGATTATCACAATGCATCCTTGTCGAATCCATCTAAGAACCAAACAAACCAACCAAGATCTTTCTCATCCAGATAGCCTCACATGCAGCTTGAATTGTTGCCATGCATTCTTCTTCCTCTGAACTGAGTGCCAAAGATCATTATTTCCTATTGTACGAGGAAATGTTTTTCGATCCTATGCTGAAGATCTCTCCTGATGTACTCTTTTTTTCTGATGGACTCCCCGCCTAATCTGCATTCATGAAGCCTTGAAGCTTCACTCCCTCTATCCATCTGTACCATAGACCATACTCTAATGTGCCCCTCAGGTATCTCAAGACATGCTTCCCCGCCTTCCAAAATAACTTGGTAGGCTTAACCATAGCTTGACACAGTTTGTTAACTGTGTATCAAATGTATGGTCTATTGTTCACTAGAAACATCATGGAACCAACTAACTACCTATAGATAGTAGCATCCACTACCTCTCCAGAAGTGGCATCCTCTTTCCTCCAATTTCGTGGAAGAGGAGTATCCATGGGTTTGTATCTCTCCATGTGAAACTTACCCAATATATCCTTTGCATACTTTCCTTGAGACACAAAAATTCACCATATTGCTGCCATATTTCAAATCCAAGGAAATAATGAATGAGTCCCATGTCCTTCATTTCAAATTCCCTTGCAAGATCCTCCTTGCACGAGTGTATCAACTTCTCATCAACAATCAAAATTAGATCATAAACATAAAGAAAAATAATCAATATCTTACCCTCAACCACAATCTGGTACATGTTTGCATCTACTTCACTTTTGGTGAAGCCCAGTCCGGTGAAATAGTTGTCTATCCGAGTGTACCAAGCACGAGGTGCTTGCTTCAACCAATACAGTGCTATCTTGAGTCAGCACACATGCGACTCACTATTGAAGATCTCAAAACCTTCAGGCTTCTCTATGTACACCTCTTCATCAATGATCTCATTGAGAAACACAGTTTTCACATCCATCTGATGAATGTGCCAGCCCATTTGCACTGAGAGTGTAAGGATGGATCTTATGGAAGAGTACCTTACAACAGGTGCAAAAGTCTCATCATAATTGATCCCCTCGATCTGTGAATCCCTGGGCCACAAATCTAACCTTGTATTTCTCCACACTCCCATCAACAACTTGCTTTACCTTGTAGATCCATCTTGATCTAACCATTGATTTGTTGACCAATCTTGGGACAATCTCCCATGCATTGTTCTTGACAATGGAGTCATACTCCTCCACCATTGCATCAACCCAATTTGTTTGCTACACTGCTTCCTGAAAGGAAGATGGTTCAGTCATAATACTTTTTCTCATAAGATCCATGTATCCAGTAAACCTGTCAGGAGATTATCTCTATTTGCACTTTGAATTAGGGGCTCCTACATTCTCTACAGCATCAAGTCTCAATCTATCAGCTTATGTGGTGCGCCTTCTGCCATTTCTGATTGATGGCTCTGCATGAGTGTTTTCCTCCACCCTATGATCCTCTACATGTGGCTGATTCACATCTTGAGGCTCATCCTTGGGAACTAACAATTCTTCCTCTACATGCAAGTCGAGCTCCCTCTCAGGGGACAACCGCATGGATTTCTCCTTATCAAATTTTATATCCTGTCACACAAAAATCATTCTATTGTTTTGAAAATAAAATCGATAATTATGGGGTGTTTCAGTGTACCCCACAAAAATCCTTATCTTAGTTGTTTGTTCCAACTTCTTCCTGGCGTCTTTGGTCACATGCACATAAACATATGAGCCAAAAATCTTAAAGTGTGAAACATCCAGTTTCTTACCAGTGAAAGCCTCTTCAGGTGTACTAATGTCTAGCATCCTATGAGGACAACGATTCTACACAAATACCGTAGTGTTGCATGCTTCCGCCCACAGATGCATCGATAGGTCTTGATCATGCACCATCGCTCTTTTTGCACCCATGATCGTTCTATTCTTTATTTCCACGACCCCATTCTACTGTGGGTTATGAGGCGCTATCAGTTCTCTTCGAATTCCTTCTTTTCTATAGAAGTTCTTGAATTCATTAGAGATGTATTCGCCACCATTATCGCTCTTAAGAGCCTTCACTTGCTTCCCTGACTCTTTTTCCACCAGTGGCTTAAAATCAAGAAACTTAGAGAATGTCTAATCTTTCTTCTGCATGAAGAACATACAGCACTTACGAGAAAATTCATCAACAAATATTACATAGTGTTAGCCACCTATAAAATTTTGTCATGTCAAGTGGTGGCTAAATCATTTAGGACAACCTTCAAGAAAAAAATTTATTGCCAAAATTTTTTATGCTTAAATTCTTCTAAAGATATTCTATTCTTTGGTTAATCATCAATGTTGTTCCCTTTTTGAACTCAGAAATTCTGTTGTTTTTCCATGAAAAAAGACTACTGCAAAATCCCATTTTTCCCCTCCTTCACTCAAAACTAACCTTCATTTTTACCCCTTTATTCCCCATGGAATTCTTCTATTTTTTATGATTTCCCTTCTTCCCTTCATGAAAATCCCTTTTACAGAGTCTAAAACTCATTTTTAGACTTTAACGAAACCCCCAAATCCATCAGAAAACATTGAAAAATTCATAAAAAATAAGTCTTTTTGACTATGTGTTTAAGCCCCTTTGGGCTAAACCTAAACCACTTCCCCCCATGTGCCCGTGACCTAGAACCAGACGCTAGACTCATAAAGCGCTTATCGCATCGACAACAAACCAAGAACGCAAGTCTTCGGCCTTTATAAAACTTCCGATGTGATTGGCCCCTAGTTATAAACCTCGAGCCCTTTTGTCACTTCATATAACCCATAGCCCTGCAATCGGGTGCTAAAAATTGTGAATAACTCATCTCCGATGCATATTTCACTTTGTTAATTCAAAGAACCCATTTTCCTAAGTTTTGGTCTAAACCCGCCAAAAACAATGTTTTTTAATATAAATGGGTAGATTGAAAAGCCCCGCATCATTTTTTCCGATGCGATTGAGCCCCTTCATATAAAACTTTGCTTTTCTCCATATAAACCTATGCCCAGGACCGAGAGTTAAAGTCCCGAAGCGCTAATCACATCGGGAAATTCTAAATGGGTAGATTGAAAGACCAGCACCGAAGTTCCGATGCGATTAGCCCTTCCTATGTATAAACCCCGGGCTTATGGCTCCTCATATAAACCCATGGTCCCGCAGACGGGTGCCAAAGAATTTCGTATATATTACCCACCCGATCCATAAACCTTTGTATTTTCGTTACATTTTTTATTTTCATATATTATAAGCGGTCCCGCTGTTCATTAATCTAACCCTTTCCCAACCGTTGATCTAAAGCCGATCAACGATCAGCGCAACATCACATCGCAGATTTTATCGGGCGCAATTTATCTCCCCTTCCGATTGGTCGTTCCCACGATTCACTCCCCACCATCGATTTGATCTACAGATCGACGGCCAACACTTAATCGCATAGGCACCATATAAGTTTTTCCCCCCGCCGATCACATGCCTCCGATTGCATCTGGACCATCCACATGTCTAGATCGGACAATCCAGAATGCAGCCCTCCACTTTGGTTAAAAACATACGGCCCTACTCTATAATGTTTTCCAACAAATCTCAGTCGTTGATCTACAGATATTGAAACGGTTACACCATTTTTTGGTCATCGAACCTATTACCATTAGATGAACCCAAGTACACCATGTAAGACCAATTTTACCCTAAGTAAAATGGCTTTCACTATGTGTAATAACTTAGTAAAACACCTTTATTAAGTTGTTTATGGTCTAAACAGGAAACCCCAAAAGGAAATAATAAACAAATCTATATTTGTTTATATTTCCTAGTCATATTTAACCCAAAACAAGGAAATCAATTAAATAAATCCTTATTTATTTTATTATTTCCTAGGAATAAGTTATTTAAATCCTTATTTAAATAATATTCCTAGTTAAATTTGACTAAATCATTTATAAATAATTAAATAAATCATATATTTATTTATTATTTATAAATAAAGGAATTGACCCAAGTCAAAAATCCTTTTCCCTCCAAAAAATATAATAAAATATTCCTAAAGGGTGTTTCTAGAATTTGATTAATAATATTTTATTCATGCACCAAGTTCTAGAACGCACTAATATTTTGTTATAAATAGAAGGGTTTTCCCATCAATTAGTCACCTTTCATTGCATTAGATCACTCTTGATCTATACTTGGTCACATTCTCCATTTTTTCCTTGTGAGCTCCCTTTGAGTTCTATGTTTTTCTGGGTTTTCTACACCAACAAGAGAGAGAAATTTTAGATCTGAAATGCTGAGGACTTTCAAGAACCCATCCCATTGAGGAGAATCAAAAACACCTTTCTTGTTTTCCTCTTAGGTGCCCCCTTTTAATATAAAAATTCTTTCAAATACATTGTTCTTGTCTTGTTTATTGGATGTATGGAGTGACATTTCATTTCTACTGTTTAATGTCTTTTATGTTTAGATCTGGATTTGTGTAGCATTATTTGGATCAACTAAATACAGATTTAAAGATATTGGCAACCATAGTTGATGTTAGGGCTATTTTTTATGCGTAGCTAAAGTGGTATTTTACAACGAAAGATTCATACTAATAGAAACCGCCCATCTCCCTTCCGCCCATGCATCTTGCCTATATCGCGCTTGCTTCCCCGCTGTTAGATCTAAGGCCCCAGATCTAACGACTGACATTCTAAATCATGTAACTTTAAGCGTGAGGGTTAATTTCCTGAGGGTTGCGCGATATATGTGGTTTCAAGAAGCCACGTGTCAGTCGGGAACACATATCGCATTCAAAAAGGCAAAATTGCCTCCCCACCTTTTCCCTACGCGAAACCTGTGGTTTTCATCCCCGAAACCACTTTCCCTCTTTTCCATTGTGTTTTATCGCGCATGCCTCCCACCGTTGATCTCTGCAGATCTATGGCTCAGATCTAATCTGGCCTCACGCTATCGCCCTCCACCTCTTCCAAAGGGTTTTTAACGCACAATCTCTGACGTTGATCTCGTGGGCCAATCTCATCCGATGGCCCATGATCACCCCGAAACCCCAATTTCAATTTTTTGTGAATTTTACCTCCGCCAAAGGAAATTTCACCTATTTCCTTTGTTTTTCTTCCAAATTTCCATAATGTGACCATTTGCATTATGTTTTCTCCCAATTAATCCTGACTGTCGATCTTTGTAGATCGATGGATCTGACTTATTTCTTCCTACCGCTCTCCTTTTGACCACTGTGCGCAGATCTCCACTGTTGGATGTTGCCATCCAATGGCCATGCTCCCACCCGAAACCTCCTAAGTAGTTTTTTACCAAATATGCAGGATTTCCTAATTATTTCTGTATTGTGTAGGATTTAAAGGGATTTTCAAATGTTTTAAAAGGAAAATGAAAGCCAAGGATGACGATACTCTAGACTCTCATCCATCAGAAAGGAAAACCATATACAGGGTTCGATTTCACGTTTCATCAATGACTCATGGGCATTGATGCCATGTGGACCTCGTACATACCTACACATCAAAAAGACACAAATAATTAAATCAAATCAAAGAGTATCAGTGTCAAAGGCCCAGACACAGTAGAAAAGAAGGATTAAAAATTGATTATACAATTTAATGGATTACGGCTAAAGTCGATTATCAAAGGCCCAATCCATTGAATTAAACATAGTTAAATACAAATCAAGGATATTTATCAGGCAGAGGATGCCTCCACATCCACATTAGAGGCAAGTTGATTCCTCTCAGCTACCAGATTGCCACCTGTGACTTCACAGCATTCAAACAAAGGCCAAGTAATGACCAAAACATAGCATATCTTCCCCTTATAGCTGAATAGTTATTTCGAATCAAAGAAGCTAATATAAACTATCAACAGAGTTATTGCAAAAGATGACACAGAGCCTTAATATAAACTATCACCAGAGTTATTGCAAAAGATGACACAGAGCCTTAAAGTCAACATAAGCTTCCAACAAGCTTAAATTACTTAATGCAAACCAATTAATACAGGAAAATATCTGTAAACTTCTCCCTTGAGCCCCTCAAAGGCCGAGAAGCATTAACTGTATTAAATGAACTCAAAATATCTTTTCCTTCTTTCGACCTCCTCATTCCTCTATAAAAACTTGTTGAGGAATCCATTGTAAACATTGGTTTTTTGATTACTAGTTGTAATATTGAAACTCTCTGAAATAATACATAGTCTATTGAAATTGAAGAAGAAATTGAAGTCTTGGAAGCCCTGATAAAGTTGTTGCATGCTTGTTCTTGAGAAGGCTCTATCATTGGATCCATGAGCTTCGCTATTGGTGAAGTATTATGAACTGTTTAATGTTTTCCCCTGTTTTCATTTTGTTCCATAAATTCTTACTACAGTAGGATGAAAGTTTTAGGCTAAGAAATGACTCTTGGAAGCGTTTATCCTTCACCGTTTTATGTTTTTTTTTGCTGAAGTATTTTAGAGTATTTAATCTCTCTCTTTAGTCTTCATGCTTGTTTATTTCCTTAATAGTTTTAATAGTTGGTTTCATCATGATTTATGGTTCTCCCTGCTTGTCTGCTACCACTTAAAGGTTGTTATTGAAGTCTCCCTTTGAAGTTTCTTTGTTTACAGTGAGCCAAGGAGGTTTGTTTTGATCTTGCCCCTTGTCCTTGCTTTAATAGTTGGCTTAAAGGTCTTTATAGTTATGATCATAGATGTATTTAGGTGTTCCCTCTTCTATGAATGTAATTATCAGTGAATCTTTTATGTTTTCTAAGTCATTTGAAATAAAATCTTTGAGGAAATAGGGTGTTCCCCGAATCTTAGATTTCATTTTAAAAGTTGTTTTGAAATCATTATTTGCTTGAAGTGTGATTTGTAGAATTCATGGTTAGCCCTGTCTATCAAATAGCTCTTTATTGTTCAAGTTGTGCTTTCAAATTCCCTTAGTTGAGGATTAAAATTCTCTTTCCAAATCATTGATGTCCATCTCATTCCAAAACCAAAGGATCCTGCGGCCAAGTTAGATTTTCTCTTTGATATCCCATATCCATTGATAAGTTTTTCATGACCTCTTTTTGACTCCATTTCCCAACGAAACTGACATTTCCCCTTTCTATCTATATTTCCTAGACCTTTGAGGTTCCGCTGTATCAATTCAACCAAACAAAATAAACAAACAATTGCACTTAATAACTAGTCTAAAACCAATACTCAAAGCACACAAGATAAACCTTTGAAAAAACAAATAAATTTTGAGAGATCCCTCTCTGAGAGCAGGAGGACTAGATCCCGTAACTCTAAAGATTGGTTCTGATGTTTCCTTGTCTTTTGATTTTCCAAACTATCAAAACATGGGACACCAACATAATGGCAATCACGGTGGGACCTGAGTAAAATCTTTAAAACAAAACACTCCCTGTCTAGTATAACATAAGTAGCCTTCTTCAAGCACTACCTAACAAATGGTAATCATGATAGGACTTAATTGAATTAGTGACAAACTAAGTAACCCTTAAGATTCCCGTAAGGCCTTATCAAACCTTGAAGGAACCAGTTACCAAGCCATAAGAGTGAACTATGTATGTTGAAACACCTTAGCTAAGTGTTAAATCAGATTTAGGACACTCTCATAACCTATAAGACCAAAATAACTCAGAAAAACCAAAAAACATTTAAGTTTGGCTTCATAATAAACATGGTGGTGGAACCATCCAATTTTTACCTTCATAAAAGCTAAATAGTTTCCACCTGGCGACTCTACTAGCCCAGTAGGCCTATTACTCATCTAGGTTCCTAGTTCTCTTTAGGACTATGTTAACCAGCCTTGAAGAAGTTTAGAAGCTTAGTCCCATACTAGATAAGACATCTGAGAGGTAAAACTCCCAAAAAACAGTTCTAAAACTTTAAACCTCTCTCATTTTTTGAAAAATAGTCTGGCTTCACATAGGATCAACACTAGATCCCATCCAAACCCAAATCCTCCTTTAATCGTTGATAATCCAGA
This sequence comes from Pinus albicaulis, assembly GCA_034641835.2. NCBI lineage: Eukaryota > Viridiplantae > Streptophyta > Pinopsida > Pinales > Pinaceae > Pinus > Pinus albicaulis. The sequence goes on from CM076582.1 coordinate 1,135,430,519, forward strand.
GAGAATTTTGTGGCAGACTTCTAACTCTAGAGAATCATCTGCTAATAGGGGCCTCTTAAGAACAAAATCTTTCCCTGAAAACCTTGTTGTTTTAGAGGATTTACACTTTGATTTACATCATATAAAGAACATATTTAGAACTAGATCTCATGGTGATTTAAACCAAGCTGATCTTGACATTACAGATTTGCAACAAATCTTTAGTAGAGAAGCCTCACCTTCCACTCCTCCTGATTCCCAGCTTCTTCATCACTTTAGCCTTTTTCATAACAAATCTGCTCAAAATCAGTTTGTTGGCCCAAGTGTTTCTTCCACTCCAATCCTTACTACCATTGTGCAAAACACTCCTGTTCAACCCACTTTCACTCTTGTAAATCCACCTCTTTTAAATCCACCCTTATTTCCAGCCATGGAAACATGGTATGCCCCATTAGTGTTACCACAACCTCTACTTCCCTTACCAAATCATTACCAATCCAAAATCCCTCACTTCACTGGAAAAGAGTCTACAATATCTCAACATCATGTAGATAGGATGGAAAATGCATTTGATTACATGGAGATAGAAGAATAAACTGTGAAGATGAGGATCTTCGCCCAAAGTTTAGGAGGAGATGTAAATAAGTGGTTTAAAAACTTACCTCATAACAACATAAATGATCTCCTTGCCTTGCATCAAACATTCATCAACAAATGGGAACTTAAAAATAACCCTCTCCAAATACTACCAGAATATAGTAGCCTCAAGAGAAATCAAGGGGAGAGTGTTCATGACTACTCCACTAGGTTTAATAGCGTTTACAATTCTCTTCCATCTCACATGAAACCTCCCCAAGGCATGGCCTTAGTAAGGTATCCCGAAGGCTTTTATGTTAAAATGGCTTATCAGTTAAGGGAGAGAGATTACTTAACCTTAGAAGACATGCAGAAAGGAGTTGTGAGCATAGAAGAAAACATAATTGAGAAAATAAATAGGTTAAGATTAGAGAAGAGGGTAACTTATAAAGATGACATGTTACCCTCAACCTCAACTTCTGACACAAAAATTGACAACCTAGTGAAAGTGATGGAGAGGATGCTTGAGAAGATCAACTTAAATGATAGAGTGCCACAAAGAGAACCTAAAAATAACCAAAATAGAAATAGAAATCAGAATTATAAAAGAGAAAACAATCAAGATAAGAAAAAATAAAGTGACCAGAAGGTTAGACCTCCCTTCCAACAAAACTATGTGGATCAATATGAGGAAGATAGGGAGATGGAAAGGTTGGGAGAAGCTCAGGTAAACTTGATTGGATCAGACAGTGGGGATGATGTTTTCCTCACTTAGGAAGAACAAGGTTTCTTCTGTGATCAAAGTACAAACACCTATGAAGATTCTAATGACTATAGATTGGGGTTTGAAAATGCAATCATGGAGATACACAAAAAATATGATCTTAGGAGCAAAGTGAACGTAGATAATTCAAAAGATACGAACACTAGTAGTGCTGTCAAGAAAAACGCAGAAAGTCAGTCTAAGAAGACAGTAGACAAACCCATCATTTTGGCTAAAAAACCAGATTTAAACAAAGAGAAAAATAGCCAACCAAATGTTGAACAGAGTACCTCTAGCACTTCAGCTAGTGGTCCTTACAAAACTATCCCAATTACTAGTCCGAACAAATTTTAGCAAATCAAAACTGCTGAAAATAATTCAATTGAAAAGATAGATGTAAATATGAACAAATCAATTGTTCCTTTCAGCCTTGAGGGAGAGATTGCCAAGATAAAAATTACCATCCCCCTAGCTGAACTAGTAACCCAAGAAGTGTACAAAAACCAAGTTTTAAAAGCTTTGAACCTAGGAAGTGATACTGACACCTTAAACTTGACAGATGACAAACCTGAGTTTTTTTTGGTCCAGAAGTTGAAGGGAAATACCAAGAAGGGGTTGTCCCTCCCTTCTATGTTAGTTTGAACATACATGAGAAAATTTTACACAATGCCATGTTAGATTCTGGATCTTCACACAATCTAATGCCAAAGGTAGTAATGGAAAGCTTAGGCTTAGAAATTACTAAACCGTACAAAGATTTGTATTCCTTTTACTCAAGCAGAGTCAAATGTTTGGGTTTAATCAAAGATTTATGTGTTAACTTAGCTCAAATCCTTGCTAAGAGTCTAGTAATGGACATAGTTGTAGTTGACATTCCCCCTAAGTATGGCATGCTCTTATCAAGATCATGGGGAGCCAAACTTCAAGGAAGCCTTCAAATGGACATGTCTTATGCCACCATCCCTCTTTTTAACCAAAACAGAAGACTATACAGGGAATCTCACATGAAGTACATGGTGAGAAACATAGATAAACCAAAAAATTCTCCAATCTATTTCATTCAATCAAGATTAGATTCCTTTATCTTGTGCAACGAAGATGAACTTACTCAACAACAAAAGGAAAACGTAGACCCAATCAGTTTACCAGAACAATCAGAACTTCCCTCAAATTAGATACAAAACATTGGCAATCAATAGCAACAAGAAAATGAAAATGAGGCAAATATACTTTAGACAATAAACTTCGACAGATCCTGTAATAAAACAAGTGCAGGGGTAGGTGTTTGGATTCAAAATACGAATCAGAGTTTTTCATATAAATTATATTTCCCATGCACTAACAATATCATTGAGTATGAAGCACTTCTTCTAGGCTTACAATTGCTTAAACAATTAGAAGCCCAAAAGATATAAATCTTAGGAGATTCTCAACTTAGCATAAGACAAATCAAAGGAGAATACTCAGCTAGAAATCCAAGGCTTAGGGAATATCGGAATGCCGCTCTTGATTTATTCAAAACCTTTGAAAATTATGAACTTGTTTTCATTCCTAGAGCACTAAATCATCTAGAAAATGAACTTTCTTTTAATTCCAGCAACTGCCAAATACCTGAGATAAATGAAAAACTTAGTGTTAAGGTAAAACATAGGCTTGAAGTACCTGATAACAAAGAACACTAGAAAGTGTTTGATTCTGACAAACACATAGATGATTTCTTAAAATTAGAAAACGATTTCGACATACCAATATCAGAAACCAGCCATAAAGAAAAATGTTTGTATATTGAACAAATCCTAGAAGTTGAAATGACATGTTCTGCTGATATAAATCATTATGAGAATCCTTTTGAAGCAGAGATAATTGACAACGTAGACCAAGAAGACTTGGAAGTTTTACAATGCAAGAAAGATACAATTCCAAGAGGTCTCACACCTTTAGAACACCTTTTCGATTTTAACGATATAGCCAAAGAACCGAGAATGGAGCCTATGGAAACAGTTGTAGAAGAACATAACATAGGTAGCCTAGCAGAACCCAAGATTATTAAACTATCCAGCACTCTCCTAGCTCACATAAAATTGCAATACATAGAGCTGTTTAAAGAGTTTAAAGATGTTTTTACTTGGGGGTACAAAGACCTGAAATCGTATGATACCAGCATAATTCAGCACAAAATCCCTCTCAAAGAAAATCAAAAGCTTTTCAAACAAAAGCTAAGGAGAATAAACCTTGTTTTACTCCCTTTAGTTAAGGCAAAAATTGAAAAGATGCATGATGCTGGGATGATAGTACCCATTAGATATTCAGAATGGGTATCAAACTTAGTTTCTGTTAGAAAGAAAATAGGGGAAATCAGGCTCTGTATTGACTTCAGAAATTTAAATATAGCCTCTTTAAAAGACAACTACCCCTTACCCAAGATGGACCATATACTTCAAAGGGTAGTTGGGTCAAAAAGGATATCCCTCTTAGATGGGTTCTCGAGTTACAATCAGGTGTTAGTGCTCCCAAGTGATCAAATCAAAACTGCTTTTACCACACCTTGGGGCACCTTTATGTATGTCAAAATTCCTTTCGGCTTGATGAATGCAAGGGAAACCTTACAAAGGGCCATGGACATAGCCTTCTCTGAAGATATTTTCCATTTCATAATCATTTACCTTGATGACATAACCGTTTTCTCAAAAACTGATGAAGAACATTTGATTCACTTGAGAATTTTTTTTGAGAAGTGTTGGAAATTTGGCTTGTCATTGAATCCCAAGAAGACACTCTTTGGTCTCCAAGAAGTTAAACTTCTTGGCCATATAATTTCAGAAGAGGGAATCAAAATAGACCCCACAAGGATAGATGGAATATTGCAGATCATCCATCCAAGAAGCCTCAAAGAATTACAATCTTTTATTGGAAAGATTAATTTTTTGAGGAGGTTCATCCCCAACCTTACTGAGCTATTAAAAAACATTACAAACATGCTTAAGAAATATTTCGGTGTAAAATGGACTTTACCAGCTAAACGATCATTCGAACTAGTCAAACAAGCTCTTACTCAAACACCGGTCCTGATTAGTCCAGATTTTACCAAAGACTTTTATATCTTTTATTTTGCATCTGAGCATACAATAGCTGCAGTATTACTTCAAAAAAATGAATTGGGGCAAGAACAACCAATATCCTTCTTTAGTAGGGCCTTAAGAGATGCTCTTCTCAAATTTAACATCATGGAGAAGCAAACCTTAGCTTTAGTGAAAGCTTTAAAGGACTTTAGAGTCTATATTTTACACTCTCACATAATTGCTTTTGTTCCACATACCATTGTCAAGGACATTATAAGTCAAGACCATGATGGTGAAAGGGGAAAATGGATTGCAACTATTCTTGAGTATGACTTAGAAATCAGGCCCACCAAACTAGTTAAAGGGCAAGGATTAGCGAAACTTATGGTTGAGTATAACTTCCAAGCACTAGATATGAATATGGTAGATGTGTTGGAAGAAATAGAAGAATCTACTACTCCATTCATTGAAGGAACATTTCTGAATTCTCCTTGGTATGCTGACATTATTTATGTGCTTTTATATTTGAATGCCCCTCCTTCTTTGTCTAAAACTAAAGCTATATTTTTGAAGCAAAAAGCTTTGAGTTATTGCACCTTAGATGGGGTATTATATTGGAAAAATGTTGTTGGAATTTTGCGTAAATGCTTACTTGAATATGATGCAGAGAAAATCATGCATGAGTTGCATGACGGAGAATGTGGAGGACACCTCTACTGGAAGGCCACAGCAAACAAAATTCTTAGATCTGGTCACTATTGGCCTAACCTTTTCCCAGATACTCAAAAGTTGGTCATTTCTTGCCATAAGTGTCAAATTTTTTATGGCAAAAGAAAACTCTTTCCCTTACCATTACATCCTATCAGAGTTGAGGCACCTTTTCAACAATGGGGTTTAGACTTCATTGGAGAAATTCACCCATCTTCCTCAGCTCAACATAAGTGGATCCTCACGGCCACTAACTTCTTTACCAAGTGGATAGAAGCTATACCCTCCAGAAATGCTAATGAATCTATCATTATCAAGTTCCTTGAAACAAATATCCTATCCAGATTTGGTTGTCCTAGAAAAATCATAACAGATAATGCTGCTGCTTTTAAATCTAAGAAAATGGTTGATTTCTGTTACAAATACCACATAATCTTGGGCCATTCTACTACCTACTCTCCCCAAGGAAATGGATTAGCTGAATCTTCCAAGAAGAGCCTCATCAATATCATCAAAAAAATATTGGAACAGAATCAAAAATCATGGCACAGTAAGCTGATTCATGCCTTATGGACTGATAGGTTAACTACAAAGAAGTCAATAAATATGTCCCCCTATCAACTGGTCTATAGCATGGATGTAGTTTTTCCCACCTCATTAGGAGTTCCAGTCATGAAACTCTTTCAAGAAGTGCAGGTCGAAGAGAATGATATGTAGAGGAGAATCAATCAAACCATCCATTTACAGCAGACCAAAGAAGAAGTCTATGAAAGGACGCAGTTAGTCCAAGAAAATGTAAAGAAACTATTTGGTAAGAGGACTAAGGCAAACAATTTCCAGGTTGGAAATGTTGTTCTTAAATGGGATTTAAGGAGAGAATAGAAGGGAAAACATGGCAAGTTTGAGAACTTGTGGAAAGGCCCCTATATTATTCACGCTGAGAGGGGTCACAATGCATTTTTCTTGAAATAATTGTATGGAGAAGATCTGTATGGAGGTCCTGTCAATGGCAGGATGCTAAAGCATTACTTCTGCCAGGAATCACGATTTTTAAAACATTTTATTTTTTCATTGTAAATATCATAATCTAAAAGTTGCATTCAAAGTTAGAAAAATAAAAATACAAAAATAGTGAAAGAAAGAAAAAGAGGGTAGATTGTAAAAACAATAAAGGTACAACCCCATACCAAAAAGAGAAGACAAATCTGAAAGTGTGCAAGCTCAAATGTCACTACTAAAAACACACTTCTAGTTAGCCATATAGCCTAATCATGGTTAATTAGTTTTAAATTGACTGTTGATATGTTAGAGAATTCGATTTTCCAAACACCTTAATCTTGGCTTATCAGTAGGTAGATTTGGTTAGAAATTAAAGGTTCAAACATGCTCAAAATCCGAACCTTAGTTCTCAAAGAGAAGAATGACTCCAATCTGTTTTAATTCCTGATTCAAAAAGAGGTAAAACTGGTTCTAATCAGCTCAAAATCTGAACCAGAGAACAAGCAAAGAACAACTCAAACAGAAATAAAAACAGAGCTGGAAAAAGATGAAGGAAGTGCTTGAACTTTTAGACCTTAAGCCTTCCATTTTGATTTAATTTTCTAAAAAATAATATCTATGTGTAGCTTGTTGTTTTATGCCATAGATCAGCAACAAGTTAGACTATCCAATCCTGACTTGAATGCTTTTTAATTTCTTGTTTTAGAAGTTAGCGAATAAACGATCTGTTAGACTGTTTAATCCTAACAGATTAGTAGATTAGGTAGAGAAGTATATGAACTCAATTGTTTAACCTGAGTTCATGGAGAAATAAGGAGTAGAAATAGATTAGAGTTTTGGCTTTCAAAAGAATAAAATGTTGTAATAGATTTTGCCAATCCAAGTGCACTCTAAAGAAGAAAAATGTTAGATTAGTAGGATTAGGTAGGTAGAAAGTTGGTGTTGATGAAAAACCATTATTTTTCATGGTTGCTAATATTTTTCAGAGCAAAAGAAGACCATTCAAATGAAGAAAGGAAGCCCAATGGATAAGGCACTAATCAGCCTCCAGAGAATACAAGTCTGAAATTCTTGATGCCTTCAAGAAGGCACCATCCCCAAGTGGAGCCACTGTTAGCCACCTATAAAAAAATTTCATGTCAAGTGGTGGCTAAATCATTTAGGACAACCTTCAAGAAATAATTTTATTGCCAAATTTTTTTATGCTTAAAGTCTTCTGAAGATATTCTATCCTTTGGTTAATCGTCACTGCTGTTCCCTTTCTGAACTCAGAAATTCTGTTGTTTTTCCATGAAAAAAGACTGCTACAAAATCCCATTTTTTCCCTCCTTCACTCAAAAATAACCTTCATTTTTACCCCTTTATTCCCCATGGAATTCTTATATTTTTAATGATTTCCCTTCTTCCCTTCATGAAAATCCTTTTTACAAAGTCTAAAACTCATTTTTAGACTTTACCGAAACCCCCAAATCCATCAGAAAACATTGAAAAATTCATAAAAAATAAGTCTTTTTGACTATGTGTTTAAGCCCCTTTGGGCTAAAGCTAAACCACTTCCCCCCATGTGCCCGTGCCCTAGAACCAGGTGCCAGACTCATAAAGCACTTATCGCATCGGCAACAAACCAAGAACGCAAGTCTTCGGCCTTTATAAAACTTCCGATGCGATTGGACTCTGGTTATAAACCTCGAGCCCTTTTGCCGCTTCATATAACCCATAGCCCCACAATCGGACGCTAAAACTTGTGAATAACTCATCTCCGATGCATATTTCCCTTTGTTAATTCAAAGAACCCACTTTCGTAACTTTTGGTCTAAACTCGCCAAAAACAATGTTTTTTAATGTAAATGGGTAGATTGAAAAGCCCTGCATCATTTTTTCCGATGCGATTGAGCCCCTTCATATAAACCTCCGCTTTTCTCCATATAAACCTACACCCCAGACCGAGAGTTAAAGTCTCGAAGTGTTAATCGCATCAGGAAATTCTAAATGGGTAGATTGAAAGACCAGCACCGAAGTTTTGATGCGATTAGCCCTTCCTATGTATAAACCCCAGGCTTATGGCTTCTCATATAAACCCACGGCTCCGCAGATGGGTGCCAAAGCATTTTGTATATATTACCTGCCCAATCCATAAACCTTTGTATTTTTGTTACATTTTTTTTATTTTCATATATTATAAGGGGTCCCGTTGTTCATTAATCTAACCCTTTCTCGACCGTTGATCTAAAGCCAATCAACGATCAGTGCAACATCACATCACAGATTTTATCGGGCGCAATTGCTCTCCCCTTCCGATTGGTCATTCCCCCGATTCACTCCCCACCATCGATCTAATATACAGATCGATGGCCAGCGCTTAATCGCATCGGCGCCATACAAGTTCTTCCCCCCGCCGATCGCATGCCTCCGATTGCATCTAGACCATCCACGTGTCCAGATTGGAAGATCCAGAATGTAGCCCTCCACTTTGGTTAAAAAAATACGGCCCCGCTCTATAATTTTTTCCAACCAATCTCAGCCGTTGATATCTACAGATCAACGGCCCATATTAAAACTTCCCATCTCCCTTCCGACCGCGCATCTTGCCTATATTGCGCTCGCTTCCCCACCGTTAGATCTGAGGCTCCAGATCTAACGGCTGACATTCTAAATCGCGTAACTTTAAGCGCGATGGTTAATTTCCTGAGGGCTGCGCGATATAAGTGGTTTCAAGAAGTCACGTGTCAGGTGGGAATGCATATCACATTCAAAAATGAAAAACTGCCTCCCCACCTTTTCCCTACACGAAACCCATGGTTTTCATCCTCGAAACCACTTTCCCTCTTTTCCATTGTCTTTTATCGCGTGCACCTACCACCGTTGATCTCTGCAGATCAATGAATCAGATCTAATTTGGCCTCATGCTATCGCCATATGCCTCTTCCAAAGGGTTTTTAACGTGCAATCTCTGCCATTTATCTCGTGGGCCGATCTCATCTGACGGCCCATGATTACCCCGAAACCTCAATTTCATTTTTTTGTGCATTTTACCCCCCCCAAAGGAAAATTCGCCTATTTACTTTGTTTTTCTTCTGAATTTCCATAATGTGACCATTTGAATTATGTTTTCTCCCAATTAATCTTGACCATCGATCTCTACAAATCGATGGATTTGACTTATTTCTTCCTACCACTCTCCTTTTGACCACTATGCGCAGATCTCCACCATTGGATGTTGCCAACCAACGGCAATGCTCCCACCCGAAACCTCCTAAGCAGTTTTTTACCAAATATGCAGGATTTCCTAATTATTTATGTATTGTTTAGGATTTAAAGGGCTTTTCAAATGTTTTAAAAGGAAAATGAAAGCCGAGGATGACGATCCTCCAAACTTTTTTCCATTAGAAAGGAAAACCATATACAGGGTTCGATTTCACATTTCATCAATGACTCATGGGCATTGATGCCATGTGGACCTCGTACATACCTACACATCAACAAGACACAAATAATTAAATCAAATCAAAGAGTATCAGTGTCAAAGACCCAAACACAACAGAAAATAAGGATTAAACATTGATTATACAGTTTAATGGATTACGGCTAAAGTCGATTATCAAAAGCCTAATCCATTGAATTAAACACAGTTAAAGACAAATCAAGGATATTTATCAGGCAGAGGATGCCTCCACTGCCACATCAGAGGCAGGTTGATTCCTCTCAGATACTGGATTGCCACCTGTGACTTCACAGCATTAAAACAAAGTACTGGTAATGACCAAAATAGAGCATATATGCCCCTTACAGCTGAATAGTTATTTCGAATCAAAGAAGCTAATATCAACTATCAGAAGAGTTATTGCAAAAGATGACACAGAGCCTTAAAGTCAACATAAGCTTCCAGCAAGCTTAAATTACTTAATGCAAACCAATTAATACAAGAAAATATCTGTAAAATTCTCCCTTGAGCCCCTCAAAGGCCAAGAAGCATTAACTGTATTAAATGAACTCAGAAGATATTTTCTCTCTTTCGACCTCCTCATTCTTCTATAAAAACTTGTTGAGGAATCCATTGTAAACATTGGTTTTTTGATTACTAGTTGTAATACTGAAACTCTCTGAAATAATACATAGTCTGTTGAAATTGAAGAAGAAATTGAAGTCTTGGAAGCCCTGATGATGTTGTTGTGTGCTTGTTCTTGAGAAGGCTCTATCATTGGATCCATGAGCTTGGTTATTGGAGAATTATTCTGAACTATTTAATGTTTTCCCCTGTTTTCATTTTGTTCCATAAATTCTTACTACAATAGGATGAAAGTTTTAGGCTAAAAAATGACTCTTGGAAGCACCTTAGACATGTTTATCCTTCATTGTTTTATGTTTTCTTCTGCTGAAGTATTTTTGAGTCTTTAATCTCTCTCTTTAGTCTTCATGCTTGTTTATTTCCTTAATAGTTCGAATATTTGGTTTCAGCATGATTTATGGTTCTCCCTGCTTGTCTGGTGCCACTTAAAAGCTGTTATTGAAGTTTCTTTGTTTACAGTGAGCCAAGGAGGTCTGTTCTGATCTTGCCCCTTGTCCTTTCTTGAACAGTTGGCTTAAAGGTCTTTATAGTTGTGATCATAGATGTATTTATATGTTCCCTCTTCTATGACCATAATTATCAGTGAATCTTTTATGTTTTCTAAGTCATTTGAAATAAAATCTTTGAGGAAATAGGGTGTTCCCTGAATCTTAGATTTCATTTTAAAAGTTGTTTTGAAATAATTATTTTCTTGAAGTGTGATTTGTAGAATTCATGGTTAGCCCTGTCTATCAAATAACTCTTTATTGTTCAACTTGTGCTTTCAAATTCCCTTAGTTGAGGATTAAACTTCTCTTTCCAAATCATTGATGTCCATCTCATTCCAAAACCAAAGGATCCTGTGGCCAAGTTAGATTTGCCCTTTGATATCCCATATCCATTGATAATTTGTCATGACCTCTTTTTGACTCCATTGCCCACTGAAACTGACATTTCCCCTTTCTATCTATCTTTCCTAGACCTTTTAGGTTTTGTTGTATCAATTCAACCAAACAAAATAAACAAACACTTGCACTTAATAACTAGTCTAAAACCAATACTCAAAGCACACAAGATAAACCTTTGCAAAAACAAATAAATTTTGAGAGATCCCTCTCTGAGAGTAGGAGGACTAGATCCTGTAACTCTAAAGATTGGTTCTGATGTTTCTTTATCTTTTGATTTGCCAAACTATCAAAACACGGGACACCAACACATAGTACTTATGTTTTGTTGTCGAAGCAATAGAGAATGGTCCGCACACGTCTGTGTGAACTCCCTCAAGGATCCCCAAAGCTTGGTTCTCCTTCTCATTAAAGGTGGCCTTTAAATATTTTCCCATAGTACATCCCTTGCATGTGTCTGACTGTGCAAGTGTACCCCTAAGAAGACCATTAGAAATTGCTGCATGACTTTCAAGGCTCCATGGTGAAGATGGCCCAATCTCCTGTGCCATAATTCGCCCTCATCTCGGATCACCACTTTGTTTGCCTTTCCCATCATTCCTACACATTCATCTACCTCTAGCTTATAGATATTCTTAACTCAAATACCCATCCTCTTGGCTTGTCTTATTATTTTGTATCGTGAGAAGGATTTTCCTTTACTAAAAACAACATCATAGCCTCTATCCTCCAACATTGTGAGTGAGACTAAATTTTTCTTCAAACCTGGTACATGCATTACATATTTTAATTGAAAGGGTTTACCTGACTCCCTCTGGAAGTTAATGGTACCAATATCGGTAGCACTGTACCGCCCATCATCACCCATTTCAATATGCATCTGGAGATCCTTCTCGTCCAAGTCACTGAAAATTTCCTCCTCTCCCATCATGTGAAAGGAAGCGCCACTATCCAAATACCACACAGACCCCAATGCACTTGACACAATGCATGTGAACAATGAGAATTCAAGCTCAAATTTCAGGGCCAAAGCCTCAGAAGATGCAGATCCTCCAGCCTTCATGTTCTTCTTCTCTTGTGGACAGTGAAAACACTTCACCAGGACATGTCCTGCTTCTTTCCATTTTTGGACTTGGATTTGAAATGTACCTTCTTCCCCTTCCCCTTCTTTGCCTTGGAAGCCAAAGCACAATATTCTCCATCTTAATTCTTAGATGAATATCCATCTCTGGTGTTTCGTATAAACTCCTCCTGCACCAAATACCACCACATTTGTTCCCATTCTGACAACTTTTCCCTTTCATTGACACAGTATCGATAACTATGCAAACTCTTGGAAAGTCCTAGGAGAGCCAAACTCACCAAATCATCATCAATGATAGTTATACCAATGCTCCCCAGTTCATCCTGACATTGGACAAACTTTATTAGATATTTTGGTATGGAGTCGCCCTTCTCCATCTTGATCTTCCTGAGTTTATCTTTGAGCGCCAATTTCCTATGGTCGTTGGTACTCTAGAATAGATATTTCAAATCCTTCCACATTGCTGGTGTGGCTTTTCCATGGAGGCTTGAGACAATGTGGTCTCATACTCCCTCCAATAGGATCCTCCTCACCTTTTCTACTTTCTTTTTCCATGCATCAAGATTTGCAACATCTATCACAACGAGTTTAGGAACATCATTGTCAATTAATTCCTTCAAACCATTATATTCGAGTACTACCTCCATCCTGTCCTTCCAAGTAATATATTTTGAGCTACCCTCGAGTGCATACTCCAACCTCAAGCCATTGAAAGTTATTTTGATCTTGAATCAGCTATAGCACCAAGAAAGTCTTTCTACAAATTCGAATTCTATCTAGTCACAAACTCAACTCCTCCTTCACAATTGTGATTTCCTGTGCTCTAATACCATGTAGAAATTATACAAAAGGCATGTATATCATGGATTCAATCCGATCTAACAATTTACTAAAGTTAAATACTGAATCGCTTCTACAAATATTTTGCAAAACTAAAAACAAAATTGCCAATCACATGAAGCAAAGAAGAAACAATTCAAACCACAACACAGATAATTTCCCGGGGAAAGCTTGTTGCTCAAAACCCCACTATCTTCTATTGTATATTCAGCGTGGAATCATGAAACAATTACATACAACTCTTCTCACAAGAGCCCTCATGTACTCAGCTAATTGTCTCACACTGTCATACATAAAACTAACCAATACTTAGCCAATTTATTGCCTCAAGACAGCCTGCCTACCTTGCACAATCCCTAAAGAATAGGAAATTTGGCCTTCCTTGACTGCGCAAGTATCATGGGCACTTCAATGGGTTTTTAGTTGCATGGGCGCAACCCAATAATCCTACAACTGATGGTCAACTTCCCTTTCACCTAGATCTCAACTGGGTCTCCATTGGATTTGACATACATGCAACTAATAATAGTAAATCCTCAGTTGCAAGTGAGATCACTAATCACGAATTAATTAATATTTAATTCACTTGATCTCTCACTAGTGTATCAAGCAGTTACAACTAGCACAGTTGAGTTTAACTCAATTAATTGAGTTAAACTAATTACAACCTGCATTAACTAATGCACCACTGCACTTTGAACTCTATTACAACTAGAACTACTCTGCATGCCTCACCACCTACCCTATAACTTGAAATTCATGAGCTAACTAAGTTTATCACACTCAGTTAACTATTACAAGTTATTTTTAGAATATATTACATCTTATTGTCCATCTTAATTAAGGGATAACTAAAATAGACATGCACCAAATTTAGCACCTGTGGGCTCCACCCTAGTGTAGGTGCTTAATGCACTAGGCGTGGGTGCTGGAATTTTCTTGTTGAATCTCAAAAATAGGTTGGTCGTATATGAAAACCATAATAGATTATCTAGCTATGATATACCATCAAATGTTTGTGTCGTGTGGGAACTACATCAATGACATGAACGATTGGCTCATAGGGTCCATGTTGTGTATCTATTCATCAACCACAATTAAAATGACTAACATAAATCACTAATTTGTATTATTGTAGTAATTTTTAAGTAGTCGTATTTTTGTTCCTAAACTAAATTAGTCATTCACGTTAGTAATTTTTAGTTGTATTACTTATTATCTAGTCATATATTTTAACCCGAGACTAAATTAGGCGTTTATGTCAGTCGTTTTTAGTTGGGGCACTTAATATTTCTAATTTTTGGTAGTATTTCACTTGGAAAAGTTGTGGTGACTAAATTTTTTAGTCACCTGGTCACAAATTTCATCATTTTCTACTAGTGTTTTTCTCTAAACTTAACACTACAGATGGATTCAAAGAAGGGGGTCTCTAAATCCATATCCAGTGTTAAAATTTAGAGACAAAAGGGTATTTGAAATTTTAACATTGTAGGTGGATTCAAAGACCCCTTTGTCTCTAAATTTTAACACTACAGATGGATTCACAGACCCCTATATAAGTGAAATGTAACACTTCCGTATCAAAATTGAAATTTTCCATTTCCGAAGGGACAAAATTAAAAATTACTAACATAAATGACTAATTTATATACTTGTTATACTTTTTATTTGGTCATATTTTAATTCTTGGACTATAAAAGTCATTTACGTTAATCATTATTAATTTTGTCACTTATTATCTAGCCATATATTTTAATCCTAGACTAAATTAGTCATTTAAGCTAGCCACTTTTAGTTTAGTCACTTATTATCTAGTCCTATATTTTATGCCTAGAATAAATTAGTTGTTTAAGTTAGTCATTTTTATTTTGGTCACTTAAAATGTCTCAAATTTAGTAGCAATTCACCTGAAATGATTGTGGTGACTAAATTTTTTAGTCACCTAGTCACTAATTTCATCATTTTCTATTAGTGGGATACAATGATATTATTTATGATTGGGTTGATATGTTTTGAATTTATATCATGCTAATATAGATTGATTTTTCATACAATATAGCCTCCCCTAAGACACATTAAGGTGTGATTTTTCTTATGTCGTATACTTGGGGCTTGATCATTTTGAGTGTTTGATTATGTCATCTAGTTGATCTATTTAGCATGGTATGTTTGCAAGTTGTTTGAATGTTTGATTAATTGCATGGTATGAGTATACGTGTCTATAAGATTGCATGAAGAAATGGTATTGTTTTAATATGGTTGTACTAATACATATGTGTTGGGACATATTATATGTACTTGAGTGTAAGTAGGTTATAGATGGTAGCATTATGTATTATGACCGTTGAATGTGAGTTGATTGTGGATTATGGCATTGTTGTTAGCCTTGGTAAATTTTGATTTTGAATTGATATATATGTTTTCTTGATGTTGATACATATGACTGACATGTGTGTGTTTAGTTGCAAGGAAACATGATTGGAACAACAAGGTAAGGTAACTAGATTTTTTTTTGTTTATTTATGCACTGACAGTTATGTGTTTATTGTAGTGTGATGCAGGGACTGCATGGAAAAAGAGGCCACCATGAAATATTGGAGAAGGCTCAGGTTGAGATTTCCATTGGAAGCTTTGGGAACCCATGGGGAATTGAGTCATGGTGTTTGTTGCTATTTTTGTGCTTTTGGTCTCTTGTGATTGTTTTGCTTGATTTGTGGTCTTCGTTGTGTCTAGTATACGGCCATACCACTTTTTTTGGTGTATTATTGCTATTGGTTTTCCATGGTCTCCTTATTTGTTTATTGTGATTGTATTTTATGTTTGAGAGTCTCGATAATTGGTCAGGGAAAGAGGAATTTAGTGGAGCTCATAAAGAGTTAAATAAAATCCAATAGGTAATGTAAGATCCAAATGGATCTCGCTCCATGAGTAAGCGTAGCGGAAGGTAAGAAAATGACAGCCAGATGGATTGGTTGAGCCCATTGTGGCAAATGGACAGTGGAAGGACAATCATGGGAAAGGTAAAGTAAATGGATCTGAGATATCGGATGCCTTGGATATGTTGGGAACTGTTGTTCTCAATATTATGCATACTGTGCATGGATAAAGGAATTTCTCTCAACCTACACCTTATGATATTTGGTAATCATGTTGTGATCATAATTATGATGATGTCTATATATGTATATATGCACGTATGTATGTCACTATCTGATAAGATCATGATTTTTTTATGTTGATGTTTATATATGTATATATGTATGTATGTATGTATGTATGTATGTATGTCGTGGATTGATAGGGTCGTCACGGATCTTGATGGTTGTATGTTGATGGTTTATATGTGTATATGTATGTATGTATGACGTTGTCTGACAGGATTATGATTTTTTATGCTAATGATTATAAATGTGTGTGTGTGTGTGTGTGTCACTATATGATAGGGATTTCAAGGATAATTATTTTGGAGGAATGATTTATTATGCAGGTGAATGGCATGAAGAGGTTCATGGTCTTATGAGGAATCAAGTGGGAAGAGTAACTATGACAGATGTATGAGGTCAGTATCATGTGGACATTAATTGATATTATATGATTGTATTATGCCTATGTTTATGTTATGGACATGTAATGTTGAGGGGTATATCAACGAAGTGAAAGTATTATAATTTGTGGTGTGCTAGGATAAGCATGGATTGTGGAAAGACACTATAAGCAAGGTTGTTTGTGGGGTCAGTGTCTGGTCTATGGATGTACAGAGTTATTGTAGTGTATATTTTGTTCATGTGTATATTCAGTGATTGTACATATGGTGATGTGTAAATTTTCACATATATTATTATTTACATATGATGTTGTATGCCTACTGTATATATAGTGTTGTGTGTATATTCCATATGCAGTGCTGGGTATGGAAGGTGCCATGTACATATTAGATATGTGGTGTTGTGTACATGTTATCACACTCAAGTTTTTCAATTTTATTTTTTTTGATAAGGTCACCATAGGTTTCATGTTATGTCATGTTGGGTCAAATCTTTGATGAATAATTTACCAAATCATGTTTATCCTATGTCAAAAAAGCCACCACGAGTCATGTCCTATCAGTCAACTACACTCCATGTATTTTTGTTTTCACACCCATTCCTTCAAATTAAAAAATTGAGCCACTAGCCAGTTTTACACAGTTTCATAGCGAATTGAGTGCAAAATAGGCAGATTTCACTACGAAACTGCCTAATAACTTCGTAGCGAATATGAGGATTTCTCTGTTTTTTTACTTTTGAGCAGTCAATTTCAAGGGTAGTTTATGGGAATATAGAGAAGTATTTTAAGAAACTGAGAGAGGTTATTGTTAATAACATGTCACATAACATTAACCTCTTTCACTTTTCTCAAATTTGCTAAAAATTGGGAGATTTAGGGATGTCTTTTGACTCTATTTTCAGGATGTAGAATTTTCCTGTTATATACATGTATTTAGAATACCAATTTTGGAAGCTGGAGATGGTTTTCAAAAAAAAAAAGAGATTTTTTTCTTCAAGACATACTAACCTAAAAAAACCTCCTTCAGTTTTTAAACATATATCAAGGATAGGGAGATAAGGGCTCATCTCTGAACCCTATGTTTTTCCGAAAAAAATAGAGTCATTTAGTGATGAATAAACTTGCTAAAGGTGAAAATGATGTCTTTTTAAGAGGGTAAGAAGAGATTTTACATGATCATATTTCATTATATCACTTTTCAGACCTACAGATGAAATTTGGAAGAAAAATGAAGATTTTAGAATTTTCTCCATTATCAGGTATTTTCGTAGCGTGCTCTAGGCTTGAAGGCCAAAAAACCCTACGAAATTTCTGAAGATGCCTTTTTCCTACAATTTTTTTTTTTTTTGAATATCCAAGGAGGGAGGTTGATGGTATTCACTCATTTTGACCTGAAAAACATTGTTTGACCAGGAAAGTTGGCAGAAGGAAAAGACAAAGGACAAAAACAACCTCGCTACTAAACTACGCTACGAAATTTTCTGTACATGACTGTTTTAGTAGTAAACTTCAAGTTTTATTTCAAACCAAATGAAAAAGTATTTGGAAATCTGAAAATGGTTTTTCTTTAGTACAGATCCATCTGAAAAACCCTCTCTTAGTTTCTACAAAGCCATCAGGGTTTGGAAATTATACACTCATATTTGAAGCCTATTTTTCAGAATTTTCACTAACCATATTTGTGAAAAATATTGTAAAAATTCGACTTGGAGGAAGTCCAGCTCAACATCCACGTGGCATAACGACACAAAAGCACTCTAGTACACTCAGAAATTTAGTTGGTTGTAGTTGGTAAGGGTTATTAAATTGATTTTTTGAACTATTAATGAAAGAAGAGTCATTTTTTAATTCAAACTCTGCAAAACAGAAATATCCCTAGGAAGTCTCCAGATGATAGAATCATGTTTGAAATAGGTCTTTGAGGTGGTAATTCGAGGTGTGTAAGGTGGCATATCATTTGTATGAGCTATCTTCTTTAGAGAGAAAGTTCCTTTGGATCCTTGCTTGTTGAATTTCTTAAAGCCTTTCTTTCTTTTTGAGTTGCCATTACTTTTGTTTGGACATTTTGCTGCAAAATGCCCAACCTCATTACAGCGGAAACATATCAATGAAATTTTACCTTTGAATTGTCCCTTACCAATTTGTAGTTTTCTCCTGAAGTAAGCATATTATTCATCTGAAAGACCTTCTTCATCATCTCCCTTTTCTTCACACTTGCAAGTGCATGTCTTTTCAATTGAAGGTTGTTTATCCTTATTAATTTTCTTATATGCAACAAACACAGTTTCTAGATGCGAAGTACCCTCTTCTTCATCAAGTCTCATTTCATATGCTATGAGAACTCCATGTAATTCCTCTTTGTTGAGTTTGTCCAGATTTGCACTGTATTTTGAGACCGATACCTTTGGGTTGAATCTCCCTGGTAACATTCTAAGAATATTCCATATAATAGTCTTCTCGTCAACTGGCTCTCCCAATCCTTCCAGAGTATTGGTTATTTCATCAACGTATTGAAAGTATGCAGCAATGTTGCCATCTTCTTTCATTCTGAGTTGCTCAAATTTTGCTCTATATATTTGAAGCTTTGCTTCTTTGACATTTGAGTCACCTGCATATATATTCTCAAGCTTGTCCCATACATTTTTGGCAGTTTTGCAACCCAAAACCTCATGATAAGCAGATTCAATAAGTCCACTGATAATAATATTATTTTCTTTTGCATCATTTACCAAATTCTTCTTACCTTGTTCATCTGTGGTTGATGTAAATCCATTTTGAACAGTGTCCCATACTTCGTAACCTTGCGCCAAGAGATAGATCTCCATTCTTCCTTTCCAACGTGCATAATTATTTTCATTGAATAGAGGTACACCATTCTTGGTATGCTCCATGACCTCCTTCCAGCTGTTAAACTGCTATTGAAGGAACCAAGCTCTGATACCAATTGTTGGAAATAATGAGAGGGGGGGTGAATCAGTATTTCTTTCAATTAGAGCATTATTTAATATTCAATTATTATCAGTGTTTGTACAATGATAGCACCAAACAAGAGGAACACAAATGCACACAATTTTTAAGGTGGAAACCCACTCCGGGACAAAAACCACCTAATGCTTTTCTAATAATTCTTTTCAACTCCAATTGAAAATAAAGCTCCAACTTCCTAGAATCTAGAAAAGCATTCTTCTCCAACTCCCATTGGATGGACGCTCCAACGCCCGAGATTCTTCAGTAGTCAACTGAACGGATGCCCCAACACCCAATGAGCTACAACTCACCCTAGCACCACCCTACCACCCTATAGAAGAATAAAAGAAGAATGGACTCCCGTACCAGGGAAAATGGTCCACTTTACAATGATATAGAATAATGTAGAAGAAGAAGATATACTAGACCATAACCCCAACTTTGACAAAACCACCTAATGATGATCCTAGACCTCCCAACACTGCCTCTTCAACCCTTGGCAGATAGACACTAGTACAATTTGTACAATAATGTATTTACAATGACTAAGCACAATGATACCTTTACAATGATTGTATGCAGTGCTGCCCACTTGAAGACTTCATATGATGAACTTCTTGCTACTGTTATGCACCTTGGTTGCTGCTCTTTTCATGCTACCCTCTATTGCACCTTTTTTTGCTTTTATGTCGTGGAAATTCTAGTCCTTTGCAATCCTTGACAACACATGATCTAGCTTTTTCTTGCCTTCTAGGAGCTCGATATTGAATCTAGTGTATCTCTGTTATTTCAGATCCACAGTATCTGATTTTTGGTCCTGTAGTAGTCCTCTAGGGCTTCTTTCCAATGCCACAGGTCTGACCCAATTTGGATTCTTCAAGAGAGAGTTATACCCAATTTCTCACACTTCCCTAATTATGGATTGTTTCAATAGAGCGCACTTGTACGGCATGCCACGTGTCATTGTTTATTTATTTGCTTCCGAAATTGATAGAGAAAAAAGTAAAGACGGTGCACTATCCATCACTTTTTACGGCATTCCAATCAGATACTTAGAGAGAGAGAGAGTTATGACGAATTTACCAAGGTCACTTCTTTGAGATGAATTTCAGGAGCCTGCAAAAAACCCTTACTTCCACAGATCATATCTCCAAAAATGTTGCGCAATTTGATCTAAAATTTTTATTACAGCTTTCTCAGGATCTCAGCTTCACCTCGTAAAAATTTCAACTTCTGAGTCTTCGTAGAAAAAAAATTTAGAGCGAAAATGCCATGATGACCTGTTTCAAATGGCCGAATCCCTTGCCTAAGGAGGAAATGAAGATCACAATATATGCGAATGCTTAAGTTGAGAGGTGCTTCAACAAGTGAATGTGGGAGGGATATTAGGAGCTTAAAAAATATTAATTATGACTTTTCAATGACCCATGCCCCAACCCCATGGGGTTTTAGCCCACTAACTGGGGGTACAAACTTCAAACATGAATATCTCTCAAACTGTGAAGAATTACATGATGTGCCATATATCAAAGGAAACATCTCGACAATTAGAAAACACAAAAGGCATTATTGAACCAGAATATATTAATTTGGTAGGTCAAAATTCCCATGCAATATTGGGTTAGCCCCTGGTGCTGCTTGGGTTGACATCAATGACAGCAGCTGATACCGCTAATCAATAGTACATGTGTGGTATCATGTGCATGTCATACATGTTATGTTGAGGCCATGCAGTACTATGTATGTGAATGGTGTAGTCATGGTATTGTGACATGTGTATTCATTGTGTGATACTATGTATATGTATATGTATTCTGTTGTGTTCTACACCAGGTGTAGGCGTATGTTTTGTATGTCGGTGTAGGCATATGTATTGTGTTGTCTTGCTTCGGTGGTGTAGGTGTATGTGTTGTATGTCGGAGCGAGGCATATGTATGTGTTGTGTTGTACACCAAGTGTAGGTGTATGTGTTATGTTGTGTATCGAATGTGGGTGTATGCATTATGTGTTGTTGTATGCCTTGTGTGGATGTACGCGTTGTGATGTACATTACGTGTATGTGTACGTGATTGAAGAGAACGCACTGTGTGCTTGTCAGGTGTGGTAACCGATTCAGTGTGTGTACATAAAGAAAAAAAGGAAAAAAAAAAGCAGAAGTAAGGACTGATGAAGGATAAGTATCAGTATTTTATTGCAGTTTTATTATGCATATGATCTACGATTATGACTTATGATGGTTATATGTGATTTATGACTATGGTTTATGATGATTGCATGTGATTCATGATTTTGACCTATGATAGTTGTGTTTTGAGCTAACTAGATGTGATATGTTTATACATGATGATTGATCAAACATCTAGTTCCACTTGATATGACATGAAGTGAACAGGATTGCAAGTGTATCTTGTTGGCAAGCTACCGATGAGGTATGATTTGAGTTTATTTAAATTTATTTTGAATCTACTGGAAGTTATGTGCTTGGTACAGGAAGCACAGAAATTCCATTTTGGGATGATTGAAACTGACTGCAAGAACTAGCAGTGTCAACAAAAGGAATTGGAACATACAGTGGTATGTTGGTGAAGCACTTCAAGAGAGGAGACATTGTGGGACACAGGTGCCCAATAGTGTCCATTTATTTCTATGAGCATGTTATGACTGGTATGATGGTTTTGAGGTAGGTATATGCCTTGGTTGTTTGAACTTCTGATGCAACGAAGCCTTGCCAAGGGATGGTTCGCCCGAGATAGGGGATGTCGGGGAACTTGGAAGGTGAGTGACTTCATGGAAGGGAATTATCAGATTGCTCGAGGGACTGTGTAGTAGAGAAGGGGAGGTTGGGGATGATTTTTTTTTGTCATTAGAATTTCAAAATGGAATCATATGCACATTGGTAATGTTCCCTAGAACAATGAATCGGTAATTGTGTTGGGTGCAAGAATTACACTTAAGCAAACTCCTCAACACTTAATTTGTCAACTCGAGGGATCTGTAAACTTAGAGACGAAGCACAGGAAATGCCAGAGATGGTATGAATCTTCCTAATATAAATCCATACTTTTTTTAAAGGAAATATTGCAGAATGAAATTAAAAAGAGAAAAAGGCAACTTGAACCATCAAAATAATCTAAGATTGGAACAAGGAAGAATGCATTTGCAAGAGGGAATTAAAGATAAAAGGAAATCAATCTAGCTAATTATTGTTTAACTATTGAGTGTGTGCTTTTCTTTAGCAGAGACACTTAGCAGTCTCATCAGATGGGCCCTTAAACCCGCTCCTTTAAATATTTCTTTCTTGCACTAATCTGTCCTGCACTTTCGCAGTCTGCTTGCACTAGTGAAAGAACATATATTTATGTAGAAGGTATAAATGGTGTCTTTACTAAAGGCGTTTTACTTCATGCAAGGGCTTGAACTTTTCCAGGTTCAGAGCACTCAAATCTTGTGGCAAGAAACTAGTTCTTGCACCGGATCAGAGCTTCCTATACTTAGCATTTAATTCTTAAAATGAGTGCTTAATTATTGCAAGTGCTATTATACTGTTAAATCAAATTGCACACATAAAAAGTGAATGTTTCTGATCTTAATATAGTGTAGGAATAAAGAAACAATCAATATACATTTATCATGTCATAAGCATTTAATGAAAGAAAGAAAATTGCGGGAAGTAGATTAAGAAGGCTTGTTGCATCACACCAACATGCACTGGTGCAAGTTCATTTCTCCTGCTTGGACCAGGCAGGGAAAACCAATCAAACAGAATTGCAGAAAAGGAGATATCACACCAACGTGCACTGGTGCAGGGTTATTTCTCCTGCTTGGACCAGGCGGAGGAAAACCAATTTGAAATCAAGTGCAGGAAAGGAAATTGTAGGAAAAGGAAATTTATCTACTTCACACAATGGATCCGCTTTCACTCAGACAGGAATGCATGTGCTTAAAATTAAATCACACTTGACAATGTAAACAAAAATTACAGGAAAACGAGAAATGGGGTAAACGTGCTGGGTTGGCTGGGCCCTAGCCAACCAGTGCATTTACCTTTTAAATAAGAATGCTTCTCAGTACCTTAATCAATTCATCAGCTCAAATATAGAAACGCAATTTTTGAAACATGAGGCGGAGCTCCCTTTTATTAATTCAACGGGCAGAGGTACATCTTTTGTTGGCCATCGATGCTGCATTTGTCATAGCAAATGATGGCTAAAGCAGTCCTTGAGGTCTTCAGAGAAACAAGTAAAATTGTGACTTCTCGAAGCCTCTTTGTGTTCTTCACCCTTAAGAGATTCATTCCACTAATGTCTTCACTTCAAAACATTCAAAGGAGTCCTGCTAGTTTTAAAAAGAACTGTTTTAATCTTTTTATTCCTCCATTTTCACTCATTTTACCATTTCATCATCAATAGTCTTTTTCCCCTGATAGAAAGCCCCCTTTCCCTTTCCTTTTACCCCTCATTTCATCTAAAAACCCTTTAAACCTTATAAAATCTCTTTTATTTTGGTTTAAAATCCCTTTTTATACCTATTGAAACCTCAAAAAATGCTAAAAAGCTCACTTTTTCGACCTTTTCCACTCATTTTAGCCTAAGGCTTTAAGCGCCTTTCGGCTTAGCCTTAGTCTCCTTGATAGCCATAAAACCACACTCTGTGGCCAAGCGCATTGCCCATAGGTCCATCGGCGCATCAATGCATTGGTGTTTCTCCATCACATCGGCATTACTCCATCGCATCGGCGCTTTGCATCTCCATCGCATCGGCGTTTGGCATCTCCATCGCATCGACATTTCGCAAATTTCTTCGTTCTCATTCTTTTTCCCCCGCCGATGCGATCTCTTGAGGGCTTAAATCCTCCGCCCCTATTTCCCATATGACCCGGTCTTGTGAGCAAGTCTTATCGCCCATTGGCCATCGTGAATCCAAAAAAATTTCATTCCCGGACCCTCTTCTCATCAAATCGCCAATTCGCCGAAGTTCATCTCTGCCATCCATTTTATCCCAGATCAACAGTTGAGGTCCTCTGGGGGGGCACCCCCCCCTCTGATTCTTTCTTCCGTACACCTTGTCCCTCCGCAGTGACATCATCTCCCAGTCCCACCGTTGAGCACCTTCACTCCCTCCTATTTCCACCTTTTTCTTATATTTTCCCCCAACTTGGATTATTAAACTTTATCACTATAAACCTATGTTTTCCCGACCTCAAGCCTTTTCGCTCCGCGAAAAAATAGGTGACATCACCATGGTCCCATCGCCTCATCCACCACATAACTTCCAACGTTTCATGATCATCCACGACCATTGATCTTCAACCCGAAGATCTAACGGTCCCAAACCTATTTCGTGTTCAAATCTCCAATCAAGCCAATCATGCATTTTGGACGCAAAATCAGTGGTATTGGGAGGACACATGTCACCTGACAGACAATATCGCGTTCGTTCAGGTGTAAACTGCTTACCACTGTTTGGCGAGCACGAAAACCATTCGTGGTTTTCCCAAAACCACTTTCCTCTATTTCACGCCCAAATTCACATTGGAACCCTGTTTTTGCATATTTTTCCACAAAACCTCCTCCTGCATGCATTTTCCTCCTCCTCACTACTCCTTTCTCCCTCTACCAAGCCTCCAAAGAAGTTTATCCAATGTCACAGGGTTTTTTAACGTTTTTTTTTGTTTTATGCAGGATTTGATGGCAGTTTTAAGGGTGAAAACCCTTCCCACAGTCCATAAAGGGACAGGGCTGAAGGTGACGACCTTCGTGGCCCAAACAGAGGAAAAATCACGAAGAAAGGGATTTCCAGGGTTAATTTCATGGTTTGACTGGTGCTTTATGAGCATTGGTCATATAATCAAACCCTCCCGCATTGAAGAAAACCACCTGTCCACAGAAAAAAGAAATAGACAGTGAAGATTAAAGTTAACGAATTAAAGAAAAATCCCAGAGATTAAAAGACATAACCAATGATTTACAAGGACAAAGACACAGTGAATAAAGAAGAAAGATGTTTAAAGGATAAAACAGTCAGCAGAAAAGGACAAAAGCCCCAAAGATGATTATAAAAGCCTTAAAGCATAATCAGAGGCCTAATTCAGTGTTAAAGAAACAAAATAGACAGATTAGTAAAGAAAGCCTCCGAATGCCACATCAGTGAGGCAATTAATCCTCAAAAATTCCACCTACAAGTTCATTTTCCTCAAAAGAATA
Organism: Pinus albicaulis; assembly: GCA_034641835.2. Taxonomy (NCBI): domain Eukaryota; kingdom Viridiplantae; phylum Streptophyta; class Pinopsida; order Pinales; family Pinaceae; genus Pinus; species Pinus albicaulis. The sequence goes on from CM076582.1 coordinate 1,135,456,193, forward strand.
CAAATTGAATGCACATTCAGAGATATTTACCAAAGACAGCTCAGAAGTAATTGCCATCCTACAAAAAGCCCCCAAAGTAAAAAAAAGTGACTGAAGTAGATAAAGGTTAATGTAAAATTAATTAAAATAGAGTTAAACATTTGAAATCTTCTCCATAAGTCTTCCCAAAGGCCAAGAAGCAATTACTCTGTATTAATTGAATAATTAGACCTTCCTTCCACTCCACCTCCTCAATTTACCTATAAATATCATATGAGGAATACATTCTTATTGTTGGTTGAATACTCATTGAATGTAAATAGATATTGAGGCATGTTGAAGCTCTGTTTTGTAATTGAAGAAATATAGGCTGAGAAGAGAAGTTTGAAGTTGTAAAAGACCCACTAGACTTGAAGATTGTAACTGGTTTGAACATCAAATATACAAGATGATTTATGGGATCTTGGTCTATGTCAATGGTGATGTTTTTCTTACTGTAATTGTAATTTTTCTCATGTTTTCCATACTGTCCACTTTCTCTGATAAAGAACAGTAAATATAGATTAGGATTTATTGTAAAGTACCCTAAATCTTATTGATAAGCTTTATCTTTATGTTTTCTTCTAAAATGACTGTTTGGGAATGATTTCAGTAAAGTGTAACCAGTCAAGGAATGTTGGTGAGCCCATGTCTTGTTGAGTAAACCTTGAGATATTATTTTTGAATGATATTTTCATTACATGCTAAGTAAATTTAAACTAGGGAAGTCTATGGTTAGCCCTGTCCTCTAGTGTTTTCTCCAATAGATATTTTGAAAGTTCCCCTTAAGAGTATGTTAAAAGAAGGACAGGTTAAAAGTCCTTACCTAATCTTAGGCTACTTTTTATGTTTATCTTGAATGTTTTCCTTAAGAATATGCTGAAAGTAGGCTAGATTTAAAGTTCTTACTTGATCTTAGGCTATTCTTTGTTTGTCTTAACTGTTTTCCTTTGAAGAGTATGCTGAAAGCATGCTAGGTTAAAGGTCCTTACTTGATATTAAGCTGCCCTTTGTTTTCTTATATGTTTTCTTCTTTCACCACACTTCTTAATGTTACACACCATAAATCAACTTAAAGAGATCCTTTGATATAGATGACTTGCCCCATAGACCATTCTTGAAACTTGTTGTGCAATTAAATCCTTTTGTGACTCCATAGCCCAATGGATTGATGTTGTTTCTTACCTATCCTATCAGCTGAACCATTCTTTCAACCTGCTCACACCTTTACCCTTCAAAATATTTCCTTCATTTCAATGATATCCATCCCAACCAAAACAAACAAAACCCGTGTGCTTCATAACTAGCCTAATATCATATCATAAGCCTTAAAGATCATATCTTTGAAAACACTTATATAGAGAGATCCCTCTATGAATCTAGGAGGGCTAGAGCCTAGGATTCCAAAGTGGTTTTGATGTAGGCTCTGCAGCGTTTGTTCTTGCCAATCTTGCAAACTACGAAGGCCTAACATATTGGTGACCATACTGGGGAGATATTGAGTAATAGATAACTTCACAACTCAACAAACCCTTATTCCTAAATGAATGAAGTATCACCAAGACTGGTTATTATTGATTGTTGATGGTGAGCAACAACCAAACCTTGAAAATAAGTAAAAATCCTTCACCTGGCGTCTCCACAACTCCCAAAATACCAAATGAATCCACTGGTAGAAGACTATGAACTGGTTGACAAGATACAGTGACCTATTTTATGATTTATAAACATGGATTCAGATTTAGACCCAAGAGAAAAACGATTGGCCATGATGGAAAAAATGATGTATATGTTTGAAAAAACAATGGATAGGTATGAGGCTAATTTAAATGTTTATGATCCAGAGCAGCCCATGCTTTTCCCTTATCAAGAATAGACTCAACCACTACAAGACCTATATAATGAGAAAGACATGTATGATGATCAAAACTTTATAGAAGATGATGAGCAAGATTACAGAGAAAACAATGAAGAAAGTTGCCAAGAAAGTCCTGACAGCATACCTTTATCTTGTATTACACTGTTGAGAGAACTTTATGACCAAAATGCAAATACTAATAGTGAGCAGTGCTTTGAGGAAACAAGTAGCCACTTAGAAAACATAGAATCTAGTGTGGAAGGAGAACTAGCACATATAGGGACTCTTCCTCTATGTTACCACTCATTTTAAATTACACAAGAAGAGTGGCATCCTGATAATGTACAAGAAACAACTCATGAACCTTGTATTCAAATTGAGTATCACAATAATCATGAGGAGTTTTTTGAAACAGAAGTAGATCAGGAAACAGTAAAAAATCCTCTAGGTTTTCCTACAAGCACAAGTACTAATTCACTAGAAGAGGCTCAAGAAGATATCCAGCCCCAAAACCAGTTAACACAAGAGAAAGAGGACTGCTGCACTTCTGTCTATGCTGAAAGATAAATCCCTCATTTGACAGAAGAAGAAATTGATCAAATAATAAACAAGCAGATAACCTCCAAACCTTCATTTGAACAAGATAATCATCAACATAGTGCTTATCCCACAGAACAACACAATGGCACTCAAGACAAAGAGGATAGTAGGGAAATTAATGCTGAATCTGAAACTAGTCCTCTGTGGAATATGAGTTTTGATGGGTCATATAGTAAAACTAGTGCAGGTGCAGGAATATGACTTTACAATCCAGAAAACAATCATGTTGAAGGCCATTCATATAAATTGAATTTTCAATGCACAAGTAACATAGTAGAGTATGAGGCACTCCTTTTAGGGATGCACTTATTGAAGAAATTAAGATCCCAGAGGATAACAGTTCATGGGAATGCAGAATTGGTAATTAGGCAAGTGAATGAGGAATACATTGTTAAACATCCCATACTTAGAGCCTATAAGAATGATGTTATCGACTTGTTAAAATCATTTGAAGAGTTCCAACTTACCCTTGTTCCTAAAAAACAAAACATTTTTTCCAATAGGTTAGCCCTTGGTGCTAGTACATGTTTGAGACCTTGTGAAAACAAACAATACATAATTCAAGAAAAATTCAAACCAACTGTCCCAAACAATGAAAAGTACTAGAAAGTATTTGGGGAAGAAAAACAAATAGAATACTGTCGTACTGAGGATATATCATATTTTCAAGAGAAACCTTCTCCCATTGCTAATATAAATCTGTCATCCAAAGAAACTGAATTTACTTCAGGAGCAAGCATAGATTTAGAGAAAGAATAAATTTCACTGCTTGTTAATTTGTAGGTGAAGGATGATGATGCTTCTAAGGAACATACCAAATATGCAGTCCCCAAAGCTGATGTCTTAGAAGCAGACAATCTACCAATCATGGAGGGCCAAAAAGAAGAGAGTTCTCATATTTTCTTTGTTGATCCTATGGAAGAATGTGTGGAGGTCCCAATTGGCTCAAATTCTCAAGCATGGATTCTTGGCAAGAGCCAAATACATAAAACACTGTCACCTTTTGTGATAGCCTTGATTTTAAGGATTAATATTCAATATGTACTATGGTTACCCCTGACAAGTTGCCATATTTTCTATTCCTTTTTGTCACTACTCAACTGGCTACACTGGCACTATTGTATCATATAAAACATGTGAATATTTCAGAGTTAGACTAGGTTATATAGGAAAGAATTGAAGCTTAGCCTGTGAGAATTTAGTTAGTTTTTTGTTTTTTTTTCTTTGAAAGAAAAAAAAAAGAAAAAATACAAAAACAGTAGAAAAGGAGAAAAAGAGGGCAGAAATAAAAGAAGAAAGGTACAACCCTATGCCAAAAAAGAAAAGGAAAAATCTGAAAGTGTACAAGCCTAAATGCCACTACCAAAAATAACACTACTATTTAGTCATACAACCTAATCATGACTAGATAGATTTCAATTTACTGCTGATAGGTTAGTGAATCAGATTAGCCAAACAATGAAACTTTGGCTTATCAGTAGATTATATTAGGATAGAAAGAAATGGCTCTAATCAGACCAAAACTTGAGCCAAAGAGATAGAAAATAATTGGTTCTAACATGCTCAAAATCTGAACCAAGAGAAAAGCAAAGAAATGACTCAAAACAGATTAAAATCTGAGTCATGTGAAGAATGAAGGATGTTTTAAATTTTCAGATCTTAAGCCTTCACAGTTTTGTTTTAAATTGTTTGCAAATAAAGTCTATGTGCAGCTTGTATATACAGCCATAAACACCATAGCAAATCAGACAACTTAATCTTGGTTTGGCTTTGTTTTAAATTTCTGTTTTAGAAAATAGAGAATAAGATGTGTCATACAGCTTAATCCTGGCAGATAGTAGCTTAGGTAGAGAATTTATGAGTTCAATTGTTTAATCTGAGCTCATGGAAGAAATAAGGGTAGATTTAGATTAGTTTCCTTCTTTCAATAAAATAATAAAATGTTGATGTCAAAAGGTTTGCAAGTCCAAGTGCACCTTATGAAGAAAAAATGCTAGGAAGTAGGCTGAGTAGGTATTTGTCTGGGAAAGGAAACTATTTGCTGATCCAAAGCTTTTGATCACCTTTTAAGCAGCATGATCAAGGAAGAAAGAGGTTGTCAAGGATAAAGCACAGGTCTGCATCCTAGAGATTTATCTCTGAAATTCTTGACACCTCCATGGAGCTACCATCCCCAAGTGGAGCCATTGTTAGCCATCAATAAAATTTTTCACAGCAAATGATGGCTAAAACAGGTCTTTAGTCTTCAAGAAACAATTTTTGAGAAAAATTGTGACTTCTTGAAGCCTCTCTATGTTCTTTACCCTTTAGAGATTCATTCCACTAATGTCTTCACTTCAAAACATTCAAAGGAGTCCTGCTGGTTTTAAAAAGAACTGTTTTAATCTTTTTATTCCTCCATTTTCACTCATTTTACCATTTCATCATCAACAGTCTTTTTCCCCTAATAAAAAGCTCCTTTTTCCTTTCTTTTTACCCCTAATTTCATCTAAAAACCCTTTAAACCTTATATAATCTCTTTTATTTTGGTTTAAAATCCCTTTTTCTACCTATCAAAACCTCAAAAAATGCTAAAAAACTCACTTTTTCGACCTTTTTCCACTCATTTTAGCCTAAGGCTTTAAGCGCCTTTCAGCTTAGCATTAGTCTCCTTGACCGCCATAAAACCATGCTCTGTGGCAGAGCGCATCGCCCATCGGCCCATCGGCGCATCACTACATCGATGTTTCTCCATCGCATCGGTGTTTGGCATCTCCATCGCATCGGCATTTCACAAATTTCCTCATTCTCATTCCTTTTCCCCCACCGATGCGATCTCCCAAGGGCTTAAATCCTCTTCCCTTGTTTCCTATATGACTTGGTCCTGTGACCAAGTCTTATCGCCCATCAGCCATCGTGAATCCAAAAAAATTTCGTTCCCAGACCCTCTTCTCATCAAATCACCGATTCTCCGAAGTTCATCTCCGCCATCTATTTTATACCAGATCAATAGTTAAGGTCCTCTGCGGGGGCACCCCCCCTGATTCTTTCTTCCGTACACCTTGTCCCTCTATGGTGACATCATCTCCCAGTCCCACCATTGAGCACCTTCACTCCCTCCTATTTCCACCTTTTTCTTATATTTGCCCCCAACTTGGATTATTACACTTTATCACTAAAAACCTATGTTTGCCCGACCTCAAGCCTTTTTGCTCTGCGACAAAATAGGTGACATCACCATGGTCCCATCGCCTCGTCCACCACACAACTTCCAATGTTTTGTGCTCATCCACAACCATTGATCTTCGGCCCGAAGATCTAACGGTCCCAAACCTGTTTCATGTTCAAATCTCCAATCAAACCAATCACACATTTTGGATGCGAAAGCAGTGGTATAGGGAGGACACATGTCGCCCGACGGACGATATCGCATTCGTTCGGGTGTAAACCGCTCACCACTCTTGGCGAGCGTGAAAACCATTTGTGGTTTTCCCAAAACCATTTTCCTCTATTTCGCGCCCAAATTCACATTTGAACCCCATTTTTGCAGATTTTTCCACAGAACCTCCTCCTGCATGCATTTTCCTCCTCCTCACTGCTCCTTTCACCCTCTGCCAAGCCTCCAAAGTAGTTTATCCAATGCCGCAGGGTTTTATAATATTTTTGTTTCTTTTATGCAGGATTTGATGGTAGTTTTAAGGGCAAAAACCCTTCCCATAGTCCGTAAAGGGACAGGGCCGAAGGTGGCGACCTTCGTGGCCCAAAAAGAGGCAAAATCATGAAGAAAGGGATTTCCAGGGTTAATTTCATGGTTTGACTGGTGCTTTATGAGCATTGATCATATAATCAAACCCTCTCACATTGAAGAAAACCACCTGTCCACAGAAAAAGGGAACAAACAGTGAAGATTAAAGTTAACAGATTAAAGGAAAAGCCCGAAGATTAGAAGACCTAACCAATGATTTACAAGGACAAAGACATAGTGAATAAAGCATAAATATGTTTAAAGGATAAAACAGTCAGCAGAAAAGGAAAAAAGCCCCGAAGATGATTATAAAGGCCTTAAAGCATAATCAGAGACCTAATTCATTGTTAAAGAAACAAAACAGATAGATTAGTAAAGAAAGCCTATGAATGCCACATCAGTGAGGCAATTAATCCTGAAAAATTCCACCTACAAGTTCATTTTCCTCAAAAGAATACAAATTGAATGCACAGTCAGAGATATTTGCCAAAGACAATTCAGAAGTAATTGCCAGCCTACCAAAAGCCTCCAAAGTCAACAAAAGTGACTAAAGTAGATAAAATTTAATGTAAAATTAATTAAAACAGAGTTAAACATCTAAAATAATATCCATAAGTCTTCCCAAAGGCCGAGAAGCAATTACTCTATATTAATTGAACAATTAGACCTTCCTTCCACTCCACCTCCTCAATTTACCTATAAATATCATATGAGGAATCCATTCTTATTGTTGGTTGAATACTCATTGAATGTAAATAGCTATTGAGGCATGCTGAAGCTCAGTTTTGTAATTGAAGAAAGATTGGCTAAGAAGAGAAGTTTGAAGTTGTAAAAGACCCACTGGACTTGAATATTGTAACTGGTTTGAACATCAAATATACAAGCTAATTTATGGGATCCTGGTCTATGTCAATGGTGATTTTTTTCTAACTGTAATTGTCATTTTTCTCATGTTTTCCATATTGTCCACTTTCTCTAATAAAGAATGGAAAATATCGATTAGGATTTACTGTAAAGTACCCTAAATCTTACTGATAAGCTTTATCTTTATGTTTTCTTCTAAAATGTGTGTTTGGGATTGATTTCAATAGAGTGTAACCAGTCAAGGAATGTTGGTGAGCCCATGTCTTGCTGAGTAAAACTTGAGATATTGTTTTTGAATGATATTTTCATTTCATGCTAAGTAAAGTTAAACTAGGGAAGTCTATGGTTAGCCCTATCCTCTAGTGTTTTCTCCAACAGCTGTTTTGAAATTTTCCCTTAAGACTATGTTAAAAGAAGGATAGGTTAAAAGTCCTTACCTGATCTTAGGCTACCTTTTATGTTTATCTTGAATGTTTTCCTTAAGAATATGCTAAAAGCAAGCTAGATTCAAAGTTCTTACTTGATCTTAGGCTATTCTTTGTTTGTCTTAACTGTTTTCCTTTGAAGAGTATGCTTAAAGAAGGCTAGGTTAAAGGTCCTTACTTGATCTTAAGTCGCCCTTTGTTTTCTTATATGTTTTCTTCTTTCACCACACTTCTTAATGTTCCACACCATAAATCAACTTAAAGAGATCCTTTGATATATATGACTTGCCCCATGGACCATTCTTGAAACTTGTTGTGCAATTAAATCCTTTTGTGACTCCATAGCCCAATGAATTGATGTTGTTTCTTACCTATCCTATCAGCTGAACCATTCTTTCAACCTGATCACACCTTTACCCTTCAAAATATTTCCTTCATTTCAATGATATCCATCCCAACCAAAACAAACAAAACCCTTGTGCTTCATAACTAGCCTAATATCATATCATAAGCCTTAAGATCATATCTTTGAAAACACTTATATAGAGAGATCCCTCTATGAATCTAGGAGGGCTAGATCCTAGGATTCCAAAGTGGTTTTGATGTAGGCTCTCTAGTGTTTGTTCTTGCCAATCTTGCAAACTACGAAGGCCTAACACATACATTAATACATCGTCCAGCCCAGATTTGGGCGATAACAAAATACAGCAACGTGTTACCGCCTCTCTGGCTGTGTCTCTATTCTCTTCTCCTATCAAAACTTCCCCTTAGTCCTATTTAAATTTTACATTATATAGATCTTTTATCAAAGGCCAAAATAGATCATTCAACTGATTACATAACCAAACACAGAATTTAGCTTTTCGGCCTTTAAAATTAGATAGTTAGAAAAATTGGTTTTAGCCAATCTCCAGCTTTCGTCCTTCATAGATTCGGTCTCGGATGCCTTTGGATTGATCTTGCTGTCATGGTTGAAGCTGCTCAAAACAAGGTGGTGATCAAGGAGGTTCGGATCTGCTGCAAGGATTTGTTGTGCTAGCAACAGTGCAAGATCCGATCCTGCACTAGGATCAGCGGTCACTGTAAGTACTCTGAGTACCAAATAAACATTGGAGATATCGATAAGTTACAAAGAGTGATTAAAAGTAAGAAATCATGTAATAAATGATTAATTAATGATAAGTTGAATTAAAAGTATGAAAATTAAAGTTTATACGAAATATGTCACCGTGCTTGGACTGGTGCAATATGAGGGTGCATAAAAGAGGTAAAACAGAGGTAAATGGTTATGATTTAGGAAGGGGAAAATGGAAAAAAGAGAGAAAATTAGGGGGCTAACATCCTCCCATCCCTAAGTTGTTGTGTTTCCTCACACAAATCTTTACCTTTGCAAAAAAAACCTTCAAAACTTTGAGCATTCCAGCTCAATCCTGCTTTGACATACTAACATCAGCCTGCAATGTTTCAGACTTCTTCTTTCTGATGTTCTTTAGTTTCTTTTTCACCTTTTTAAATCGCTTGAAACATTGCACAACTTGGTACTTCCAAACTCTACCTTCTCCTTTCTTTTTATGGATCTCTGTAGTTAATTATTCTTTACTTTGTTCTTTATCCTCCTGCGTTTTAGCTATGAGTTGTTCTAAGTTCTGCACTTGAAGCACTAGTTCAAATATCCGAGTATCAAGAGTTACCAAATATTCTTCTTCTTCTGTCTCGACGGGGGCTGTGTCTTCCTCAAGGACCTCAGTATCCCTCATAGTTACATCAAGAAATTATTCTTCTTCTGTCTTGATAGGGGCAGTATCTTCTTTAGGGACCTCAGTATTCCTCGGGGTTTCAGCAAATGCTTCTTCCTCTTCTTCTTCTTATTCTTCTTCTTCTGGTTCTTCTTCTTATTCTTGTTATTGCACTGGTGCAGAAGGGGATTCAACTTCCTGTGGGGACTGTGGTTCTTTGCCTACACTAGATTCTTCATTCTTTTTCCTGGCCCTTTTAATGAGATCACCCAACATAGTGTCATCTTCAACCTCTACAATTTTTTTTGCATCTGCAAGGACTGACAAGTTGTTTTCTTCGGGGGTCTGTGCTTGTACTGGTGTTGTAGAAGGATTGTCTTCAGCAGGTGCACTAGTTTTCTTCTTATTTGGAGATGGGACCCTTTCTTCTATTGATTTTTCAAGTCGTTTCCTTTTTTTACTGGTGCAAGAAGGACCCCCCTTTACATTCTTACTCGGACCCTTGCTTGTGTTGGCGGGGTCCTATGTCTCCTTTCCAGCAACTGTATTTTTATGTAGCCATTTTAAAAGCACCTCCCAGGTCATGCATTTAATTTCTAATTGTTTCTAGACCAAAATATTTATCAGGCCGTGGTGATATAACTTCTTGTCGGCCTGGTCTGCCCGTGCGTCCTACACACCCTTGGCCATTTTTTCCAAGCTTTTAAGCAAAAAATAGGGGAAATAAATCCTCCACAGGATCTGCCAGTCGGCTTCGAAATGCTACAACATCCTAAAATGTTACACAAAAGTGAGGGAGTACCTTCCCTCATAGGTTACGAATTTATGTAGGATGAAAAGGAGGTCCCGCCACTGTACCAGCAGGGCACTGCACGGGATTCCTTTCTTCCAATCTACCTTCATATTCTTGTCGATGACGAAACGCTGCCATCACTTCCTTTCTAGTTTCTAATTTTTAAACCACTACTCACCCGTATTTTCCAAGCCTGTCACTACTGCTATAAACTCTTCCATAACTGTTACACTAAAATTCGTCACCATGACATTTTAGTACTCCATTAGACGTCTATGTTGTGAAACCAGCTCCAAAAATAGAAGAAAAGAGATATCAATGCCTTAGAAATAAGCCACTTTGAGGGGGCAGCCTCCAATACATTATATGAATGAACAATTATTAGATGATACAAATTACAAAACCTAATTTCTATATATAGGAGTCCATGGGGCCACAATGTAATCCTAGTGGGGCCATAATGTAATCCTAGCCGACCTAACAATAATAATTTAAGGGCACAATAATAACAATATGGGGGTTACAAGGGTACAATAATAACAATAAGGGGGTTACACTAACAATAATAAGGGACTATACTAGTAATATAGGGACCTAACATGCCCCTCTCCTTCAAAAAAGTGTTGTCCTCAACGCTTGAGTAGCTCTGGGTGCTTCTGTATAAAATTCTCATCCTCCCGTGTAGAATCTTCAGTGGGTAAGTTCTTCCACTTGATGAGATACTCTGAAATTGATCGATTCCGTAGTTGTCGAGTTCTTGTTTCCATGACCGCTTCTGGTTCCAATATGATTTTTCCTTCCTCATCGAGTTCTGGCAATATTGTTTGAACTGGAAGATTTTCTCCTATAACCTTCTTTAAGCATGAAACATGGAAAACTGGATGTACTCGCGAAGAAGCAGGAAGCTCCAATTTGTATGCCATAGTACCAATCTTTTGCAACACCTTTTAAGGACCATAGTACTTTGGCGATAATTTATTATCCTTCTTTGCTTGCTTGAGGGACATTTGTTTGTATGGTTGTAGCCGTAAAAATACCCAATCTCCTACATCAAAACTTCTCTCGCTACGATGTTGATCCGCCTATTGTTTCATTCGATTTTGTGCCAAATTCAGGTTATCCTTTAAGAGTTGGAGAACTTCTTGTTGATGCTCGATGTGATCTTCCACTGCTTGAACCTTTGAATTTTCTCTTGAAGATGATGTGATGGATGGTGGATGATATCCATAAAGTGCCATAAATGGGGTCATTTTTGCTGCAGTATGGAAGGAAGTGTTATACCACCATTCAGCGAGAGGTAACCACTTGACCCATTGTGTTTGTTTATCAGATAAAAAAAAATGAAGATATCCTTCCAAAAATTTATTTACTATCTCAGTTTGACCATTAGATTGAGGATGATAAGATGAACTATGAGCTAATTGAGTACTGAGATCCCCCACCTTATGAGCACCCACCACCTATTTCCTATTTACTAAGTGCACAACTTTAGTGGATCCACCATGTTTGTTAGGAAGACTTCCATAACTTCCATAGCTTATGCTGATAGGAAGGATAATAAGAAGTTACCCATACTACTATTAACTAGGCTAGACTAGGCCATTTTTTATGAACTTTCCCTAGTGGTTGGTTGCATCGACCTTATGAGGTGGTTCAACCAATAGGATGAGTGGTTGGACAGACCACCATGAGAGGGTACCACCCTGCCAACTATGATGGATGGTTTGCAATGCAAAACTCCTCCTATTCTTTCCTGCTATGATAGTTCGCAATGCTCACTTCCTTCCGATAGTTCGCTATGCTCTCTCATCCTTTCGTCCTGCCTGCTATGATAGTTCGCCTAGCGCTCACTCCTATCAAAAGTGTATGATATGGAGGAGGTTTTCTTCAACCCGTTAAGTGTGTTAGTATTGTAGGTCGCACCTACTATATGAGATATCGCATGGATAGGTATTATTAGAGAGGGTGTAGAGATGGTAGATGAGAGTAATAGCAAGACAAAGTTGTTTTTAAAAGTCTGAGGAGAAAGAGTAGCTAGCCGCGGAGGAGCTATGGTCACCACGTGCACACATGCCTGATGATGCACAAGTCCCCCCAAGGTAGAGGGGGCTCTAGGACTGAGACAGGTGCCTAAGGGGATTCCTCCTTTCCCCCCGAACCCAGAGACTAGAACCTCTAGGGGCACAATTCCCTTATTCCTATGAGTGGTGAGGGAGTACATATACTACCAAACAAGAAAATAACTCCGTCCAAAAATTTCCAGTAAAAATGGGATCTCTGTCGCTCACAATAACCCTTGGGTTTCCATGTAGCTTTTAAATTGTGTCCATAAATGTAGTAGCAACTGTACTTGCTTTAAATGGATGAGATAATGCACAAAAGTGTGCATACTTGGTAAGTCTATCAACTACCACCATGATGACACTCTTTCCTTCGGACTTAGGTAAACCTGGGATAAAATCCATTGAAATCTCCTCCCAACGTTGACTTGGAATGGATAAAGGTTGTAGAAGACCCGGGGTCTTAATTGTCTCAACTTTATTCTGCTGGCAAACCAAACATTCCGCCAAAAAATTTTGAATATCAGATTTAAGGCCATCCCAAAAAAATTCTTTCTTCACCCTGTGGTAAGTTTTTAAGAATCCCGAGTGTCCTCCTAAAGGAGAAGTGTGCAATTCCAAAAGAATCTTTTGTTTTATATGGGAATTCTTACAAATATATAAGCGATCTTTGTACCATAAAGAATCATTTTTCCAACTAAATGTATCAGATTTACTAGGGTCTTGTTGCAAATTTTGAATGAGTGCCCATGCTTCTTTGTCCTTCCATTCATCTCTTGCTTCAGTTATCCAATCTGGTTGGATAATAGAAATGGCACAAATAAATGCTTCCACCTCTTCATTCTTTCTTGAGAGTGCATCTGCAACAACATTAAGCTTCCCTTTTTTGTAGATTATTTCAAAGTCAAAACCCAACATCTTTGTGACCCATTTTTGTTGCTCTTATGAAGATAGTATTTGTTCCAAAAAGTGTTTAAGACTATCATGATCAGTTTTTACCTTGAAGTGTCTTCCCATTAGGTAAGTTCGCCATTTCTTTAGTGCATGCAGTATTGCTAACATTTCCTTCTCATAAATAGGTTTCTGTAAATACTTTCCTTTGATTTGACGACTTTCAAAAGCAATGGGTCTTCCTTCCTGCATTAAAACTGCACCAATTCCAATTCCTGAGGCATCACATTCCACAATAAAGGTTTTTGTGAAGTCCGGCGTAGCTAAGACCGGTGCTAGGCACATTGCCTCTTTAAGATGTTCAAAGGCCTTAGTTGCTTTAGGAGTCCATGAAAATGCATCTTTCTTCAATAATGTTGTTAGAGGTGCTGCTATTCTCCCATAATTCTTAACAAACTTGTGATAATATCTTGTTAACCCGAGAAATCCTCGCAACTGCTTTATGGTTGTGGGGACTTTCCATTCCTTAATGGCTTTAATTTTTTTAGGGTCTACCTTAACACCCTCGTGAGATACAATATGACCTAGATATTCCACCTCTTGTACTCCAAAGAAACATTTGGATGTTTTTACATATAATTGTTTCTCCTGCAATATTTTGAGAACCCTGTCAACATGTTCAACATGATCCTTCCAAGACCTGCTGTAGATTAGTATATCATCAATAAATACTAGCACAAATTTTCTAAGGAAGGGTTTGAAAATGGAATTCATCAACCCTTGAAATGTAGAAGGTGCATTCATAAGGCCAAAAGGCATGAATAAAAATTCATAATGACCCTCATGAGTTTGAAATGTTGTTTTTGGAATATCTTTAGTCTTCATTCTAATTTGATGATATCCTGAACGAAGATCCAACTTGGTAAAATAAATTGCTCCATGTAATTCATCCAATAATTCATCAATCAGAGGAATGGGAAATTTATCTTTAATGGTGAGCTTATTGAGCTCCCTATAATCCAGACACATGTGCCATGATCCATCCTTCTTGTGTACCAATACTACAGGAGTAGAGAAAGAACTTTGACTAGGTTGAATTATGCCTACCTCTAACATTTTTGCAATCATACATTCAATTTCGCTCTTCTGGACATAAGGATATCTATAAGGCCTGATGTTTGGAGGAACACTTCCTGGAATCAAATGAATAGCATGATCATGATCACGAATAGGTGGGAGTCCTTTGGGAGTTTCAAACACCTTGGAATGATTGTACAAGACTTTTTGAATATCTGTAGAAATAGATGATTTTGATGTTGGAAATTCTAGTGAGCATAATTGTACAATTACACCTCGTTTTTATTTCTTTATAAGCTTTGTCATGACATTAGAGCTTATTATCTTTCCCGGCTTTCCTGCAATACCTCGTAATTCGACTTCCTTTCCTTCTTAAAAACATTTCAAGAAAAGTTCTTAAAAATTAAAAGCTACCGTCCCCAAAGATTGTAACCATTGTACTCCTAGTACAACATCATCACCTCCCATAGTAATGGAAAGCATTGGACTATTCAATACATATTCCCCCATGGTTAGCTTGATATTATGGCATTTTCCAGAGCAATTTATAGTTCCTTTGTTTGCAACCATCACTTGATATTCAAGTGTTGGGTATAGGAAACAATTCAATTCCTTGGCTACCTTACAATGAATAAAATTATGGGTGCTACCTGAATCAATCAACACTATTACCTTTTTCTTCTTGATATGTCCTTCTATCTTGAGATTTTGAGGAGTGGTAATTCCCATAATGCACCAATAAATGGTCGGATTCATTTCTTCCTCTTCTATGGCTGGTTCCTGGTGTATATCCTCTTCTTTTTCATTTTCTTCTTCTTCCTCACAATCTATGTAAAATAATTTCTTTTCAGCACACTTATGACCTTTAGTGTATTTGCTATCACAACTGTAGCAAAGCCCTTTTGCTCTTTTTTCTTCCAATTGTTGTGGTGTCAACCTTGTAGGTTGTGGAAATCTAGGCGTAGCAACACTTCCTTCTTTATAGAAGTGAGTGGTAGGCTTCCTTGTCGCCATAATTTACATTCAATTTTTCTTGCCAACCTGAATGCCTTCTCCAATGAATTAGGTTCCAAAACATGAACTTCATGTTGTATGTTATCTTTTAAAGTACCTATGAAGAGATCAATCATCTTTTCCTTTGGAATATCAGTTACCCTTATATTCAATTTTTGGAAGTCCTCAATGTGCTCCCCCACTAAACCCTTCTGTTTGAGATTTATCAATTTGCTAAAGAAGGTGTTGCTCTTTGTATCCTCATAATGTGTTATCATTTCCTCCGTAAAAATTGACCAAGTGACAATTTTTTTACGGGAGCAAAGCCATCGATACCATACAATTGTATTTTGTTCTAAATGTAAAGTTGCAATGCATACCTTTTGTGTGTTTTTCACATTATGGAGATCAAAATATTGCTCCATTTGTAGTATCCATGTGACATGATCCTTTCCATAAAACTTCCTCATATCCATTTTTGGAATATGGTGGTTCTTCTCACTAACATTAGAGTTTATGAAGTCACGATTAACATTTATTTTGTTCTCATCATGAGTTTCCTCTACTATCTTTTCACCATTAGGAAACATTTTTTGTATCAACTTTGTCAAACCTTCCATGTCTACTTTTAGATCATTCTTCAGGTTTTCCATGTTGTCTTTGATGTCATCCATCTTAGCTTCCATGCCAGCTTCCATGCCATCCATCTTAGCTTCCACGCCTTTCTTCAAACCATCCATCTTCGCTTCCATGCCTTTCTTCAAAACATCCATTTCATTTTTTGTTTCTCTTTCCGAGAGAGAAATTTGGTGCACTTGCTCTTGTAATTTTGATAGATCATGTTGCAATTCTTCATATTCATGAATCATAGTAGAGCCTTCTGAAGGCTTAATGGGTGTTGAATTATTTTTATGGGGCATTTTTTTTTTAACCCAATACTTATATATATTCTACAATATGCCCTTGGAATCAATTCAAATTGATTCTTCAAACAAGACTTATGCAATTCGTAAAAAAAATACACACCTTTTTCTTGATTTTGAGGAGCTTGATATTGAAATTGGATTATCTTTGTGATTGCAGCTCTTCAATATCTAAAATTAGGCATTGAGTTAGCCTTCTGAATTATCTTTTAAATTCTCCAAGGCAAAGTTATGTCCAATCTCCCACAATTACCTAATTATGGTCTGATTCAGTAGAGCTAACTTGAACGGCTTGTCACATGTCACTGTTTCGTCTTTTAGCTCTAAAATTGATAGCAAAAAAACTGCAGTCCGTGTACTTGCGACCAATTTTTACGGCACTCCAATCCAATGCTTAGAGAGAGAGTTATGAATATTTTCCCACAATCACCTCTTTGAGATGAAATTCAGGAGCCTGAAAAAGCACTACCTTCCACAAATCATATCTCTGACAATATTGTGAACCAAGCTCTGAAATTTTTTGACGCGTTTCCTCAGGATTTTAGCTTCGTGCCCTAAAAATTTTAGATTTTGAACCTTCATAGAAAATAAGTTATAGCACAAATGCCACGATGACCTGTTTATATTAAATTGAGGAGCCTGCAAAAAGACCTAAATTCCACAGATTATATCTCAAAAAATATTACGAGACAAGCTCTGAAATGTTTTGACGATGTTCCTTTGGTTTTTTTCTTTGCACCCTAAAAATTTCAGATTCTGAAACTTTGTAGAAAAAAAGTTACAGCGAAAATTCCATGATGACCTGTTTGGAGCAGCAAAACCCTAGAATCCAAAGCTCTGATACCAAATGTTGTGAAACCAGCTCCAAAATAGAACAAAAGAGATATCAATGCCTTAGAAATCAGCCACTTCGAAAGGGCAGCCTCCAATACATTATATGAATGAACAATTCTTGGATGATACAAATTATGAAACCTCCTTTCTATATATAGGAGTCCATGGGGCCATAATGTAATCCTAGTGGGGCCAGAATGTAATCCTAGCCGACCTAACAATAATAATTTAAGGGCACAATAAAAACAATATGGGGGTTACAGGGGTACAATAATAAAAATAAGGGGGTTACACTAACAACAATAAGGGACTATACTAGTAATATAGGGACCTAACAGTCTACAACATCAAAGTTCCTAAATTCAAGCCTTGAAATTAAGAGAAAAGCTCATATAAGTCTTAAAAACTCGTGTACCGCACTTTCTCTTAGTATTGCCTACAGTGCTGCACCTTTTCGATATAAATTTTGTGGAGCCAAACGCACTCTTTATTCATTAAGAGTGCGGACCCTTGTAAAAGATAAAAAAGGCACAAGTAAAATCTAGAAGCTCAATTTGAGTCATTATTGGAAGCTTCTAGAAACATTCCTGCGGTGGAAAGTCTGCTCTTTTCAGGTTCATGCATCCCATCCATTAAGGAGCTAACCCCTTGATGTAAGGATCTAATCCCTTTGAAGGAGGATTCTATCCCTTCTTGTTTGGAACCATAACCTCCTCTCTTTCACTATAAAAAGAGGCATAGGGCAGCCTCAAAGGGAGTTCAATATTTGGTATTATTTGAGGTGAAGTGCTGTTGAAACTTAGACCCTTTTAGCTGAGATTCCATGTGGGAAAGATTACATACCTGTATGTATCTCGGTTGGAAGAGTGCAAGGCTGGTTAGAGTAAAGGAAACGCTTGTTCCAGACCCCAGGAAGGCCTGTATGACATCAAGGCAGACACAGTTGTAAGGCTCTTCTTATTTAAGTTAATACAAATAAGTCCATTTTTCTCAATAAGCTGTCAATTGATTGGTTTATTTTATGGATTCCTTGATCACCATAATATATATGATTTATGAATATATGTTGTGTAGGTGCTATTTGATGTTTGTTTGTTTGTGATTGCAGATCTTCGAAAGAAACTCTTTCGGGCGACTGAAGGACTACTACTACAAACAAGCGTTGGATCAAAGGTAAGACCGTTAAGCCTTTGTAGCATTTAATTATGAATCGTGATATATCTAGAGAAAGATAGATTTAATTGTCTGTTTGTTGCTAGCTATTCGTAGGAAACTTGGGAGGTCTGTCTTGTCCGTAAGAACGACTTATCCGTCCAACAAAATGGCAACTCCATTGGGGAGATTGTTCAACTTTGATTTCTTTTACTTTTGACTTGTGAATTTATATTTTCTGATTTTGATTGATTTATACTGGCTTGGGTAGTTTTATCCCTGAAGAATCCCTGAGAAATTATTGAGAGTTTTTTATTTTTTCTTTATTTTTCCTATGTCTGGCCTTTTCTTTTATAGACAGTGCGGGCAGCTCCACATTTTTCTTGTACCCACAGTGCGGGGCTGCACTGGTTTGCACTAAATCCTGCGGACCTTGTGAAAATTTTTGGAAAATCTTAGAATCCTCTTTTTTGGATTAGTTTGTTAGATTCTTAGTGAATACCTAGACTAGTATCTTCTGTCAGGAAGCCTTGGTTAAGAGTTTATTCCAGCATTTTTAGTTTTGAATGATTTTATGAAAGATCTGCATGTTATAATGATTTTTTCTTTGTCTTTATCCCGCTCAAATATTAGAAACCTTGGTATACCTTTAGATCACTGGCGTTTCCTTGCTTTCTTGCTGAGTCTGACATTATAGCAGAAATTTTTTTATGAGATTTAAATCCCATTTTTCTCATTTGCAAATCTTTGAAAAACTTTTGTTGATAAGTTTGGAATTTCACTTAAAAAACCAAAATTCGATGTTTTGAGTTCTTGCTAATCCAAGAAAATAATTTCTTGGTTAGATTACAAGCTAAGTAAGACATCCTCAAAATATTTGAAGTTTTAATTCAGTTTTAGTAATTTTTAGATCTCAAAATTAGTGTTTTTATCTTTGAGTGATATTTCTATAAATTGTAGTGTTCTTTTGAAGAAAAACTTGGTTTGTAGTTTTGATATTGAATGATAAAGGGATTTCATATTGAGCAATAGATCATTTTGAGTTCTCGTTGAAATTATATTTCTTTTCGTTTATTCTTGTTTGAAGGAAAGATTTGTTTTTAAAAGATTGCATTTCTCAACTCTTCCTTTAGATAGAATTCATTGAAAGAACAAGGATTGTTTCTCATAATAGATGCCTTTTTAGTATGTTTTAAGTCGGGTCACTACATATCATCAGTTTCACTTTCGCACCTATTTTCCTAAGAAACAACCCATTAAAAACAACGCTTAAATTAAAATCAATCTAGCAATTTTTATATTTCTAGGGCTCTTTTCACCAATATAGCTTAGGCTAGTGTCTTGGAGTAGGGAGTAATTAACTCTCCAAGAAAATTAAAACAAATAAGCATTTGATCTTGTGGTAGGAAAAAATCCAATAGTTGCGTGTATGCTCTGGGAAGCTCCTCTTAAAGGAGTCAAACACGAGGTCATATCTGAACCAATGGGATAATCAATTCTATCTCATTGGGAAAGATAGAAGATATGCGCATATTGACAATGGTAAACCTCGGATAGACCATTGTCGAGGAGCCTGGGGTCACTTGTCAGTATACCTTGGATTATGTCAAGGAACCTTCAAGGGGATTGAGCTTTGTTACTCTGCCCTTGTGCGTATGTCGGATCGTAGACTATTCCCCTAGGTATATTAGTTCTTATTGGTAACCATAGTGACCATAATATTTACGGTTTTTTCCTAAGGTGATGGTGGAGGAAATATCCCACTGTACTTGGAGCAGACGTCTACTAGACTCACCTGAAATCTCCGGAGGGTTATCTTCACTCGAGATGGTTTAAGTGGAGAAACTTGCACCGGTCTATTTCATTAAGCAGGTTGTCGAAGTAACTATTCCAACCGCCCTTTCTGCATTAAAATACGATGATGTCGGATTTCATCACCAACTAGTGTTTTTAGTGTGGGAAGTTATTGTTTGTGTGTGATTTGATCTCCTAGATTTTTAGGCGTGTGATTCATTTTTTTGTTTCCTTAGCGACTTTAGGAGTTTTCATTGAAATTTTCTTTGATTACATGTGATTAATAATTTTTAATCGTGGCTAGATTACCAAGACAATCGCGTAGACTCCAGGGGAAGCCCCCTGAGTATACACCAAGCCAACTTGAAGGGATGCGAGCTCTAGTATCGTCTAGTGACAGTAGAATTAGATCGATAGAAACAGGAGAGTCATCTATAGTTATTCATCATGATTATCAATTACAAACAACAGAGCATACAAGAGCCAATTTCAGTTTCTGAAGTTACTGGTAGTATTTCTCCTTCCAGTGAATTAGCTGAAGAACCTGAAATTTCAGAGCCTGACATTGAACCTGCTGTATTGGAACCATCTTCAGGATTTGTTACTCCGACTTCTAGTGATCCTGGTTCACCTAAGGTAAGACATCGCATTACTGAAAATCTTCCTTCTGACCTCATATCTATTGAAGAACTTGAAGGTCCAGATGAAGATGTAACTCTTCCCGAAACCCAACAAACTTTGAATCTTAGGGAGCGTGAATCAATATTATACAATACTTTTAGAACTGATGCTTGGTATTTATCATTGACATATTTTTTAGAAAACCCGGGTCTTAGTTTTTCACCACCCCGAATTCCTTTTCATCCTACACCAAGAGGTTATTATCCTTCATCAAATATGTCAGGTGATTCATCTATGTTTTCCCAATCTTCAGAAACATTTTTATACGGTGGTCCTTCTGTTCCTTTGGGGTACCAGTCACTCTCTGGTACTTTCTCAGGAGCAACTCCTTAACCAACTGAACAAGTGTTATCATCTGAAACAAATGGAACTAAAACTGAAACGTTGAACGCAGAGCAAATTTTTATGATGTCTTGTAATATTCCAAATCCTCAACCTCAAGGTAGTTAGTTACCGCCTAGGGGGAAACCTCAAGGTAGTCAATTATCGCCTGGGGGGCAACCTCAAGGTATTCAGTTACCGCCTGGAGGCCAACCTCAAGGTAATTTTTTACTAGGACAAATTGTAGGACAATATTATTTACCTAGAGAACAACCTCAAGGATAGTACATACCTCAAGGTTATCAACCTCAAGGACAATACATACCCCAAGGTCAACCCCAGACTCAATATATTCCTCAGGGTCCTTATCAACCCCATATTCAGTACACGCCTCAAGGTCAGTACCCAACTCAAGGTTTTCAACTTCCTTCCAGTCAACCATTATTACAAGGAGTTCGAAATTTACCAGTTAATTATCAACCCTACATTCAACCAGGTTATGGTCCTTCATGTGCACAACCTTCTACGAGTCAATACCCCGGAATGAACATGGAGTGGAATCCATCTCAAATTTAACAGACTATGCAAACTAATGTGCAATTACCTAATCAACCTGGACAACCTTTAGTTTCTGGTCAAACCCAGCAACCTGTCCAGCCTACTGTTCAAGTCCCTACACCTGGTTCTGTTCAGCAACCCAGGCCTAGTACACCTCAGACTCTGCCTCAGACTGCTGCAACTACTGCAACCTCTATTCAACCTACAATGCTTGTTTCTAGAGTATCTGTAGCTCTGGTTTCTTCTATCCCTGCATCAGTGCAAATTCCTCAAGTGTTTGTACCACAGTCAAGACCTACAATGTAATGTTCCCAATTTTTAGCCTCAAGCTAAAATGGAACATTATAGTTTCACATTTTACTTTTGTTAATAAAATGGGGAAGGAAACACCTTAGCCCCTTTTAGATGAAGAAATAACACTCCTAATGTGAAAGGGGAGTGAATAAAGCAGCTGAAATAAACACCAATGGTGTGAATGGAACCCAACTCACTTGGATTAGTCATCTTTGACTAAAGTCAACAGCACTGCTTATAGAGGAGAAGCTTCCTAGAGAAGCTGCGCAGTTTTGGAGGGAAGAGCTTCACATGAGGGTGGAAACCCTAATTGGTGGGACCATGGTGGAGAGGAGAATCCTTTCTTTATATGGAGGAGATGGCAGCCCATTTTCATTATGCTATGTTTTAGATTTTCAGACTTGGGTCTGCAAAAGCTTGCATCCTTGGGTTGTTTACCAAGGTGATGGTGCCCTCGAGCACTAGGGTGTTCCCAATCAAGAATCCCTACCTCTTCCTCAAGGAAGGATGAGGATTGAGCTACATTTCCTCAATCTGGCATTGGCCATAGCTACATTCATCTTCTACAACATTATTTCTGCAGCAGAGAGGACATTGTGTTGTTGGGTGCAGCTAGAGAGGAACTCATGGAGTCATTCTTGTTTGTTTTCTTCAGTGGAGGAGTGGTCTATTCATTGGAGGAGCTGCAAGGAGGATTCCCAAGCTTCATTTCAAATCAGTGGCATGAGGCCACACTTCTATCATCTCCCACTGCGCAGTCCATGAGAGAAACCGCGTTATTTTGGAGGAGGCAATGAGAGAGGGGTTTTTGGAGCTTCAAGGAGGATGTTTTTGAGACAAAGGGATCAACCCGACAATGTAATGTTCCCAATTTTTAGCCTCAAGCTAAAATGGAACATTATAGTTTCACATTTTACTTTTGCTAATAAAATTGGGAAGGAAACACCTTAGCCCCTTTTAGATGAAGAAATAACATTCCTAATGTGAAAGGGGAGTGAATAAAGCAGCTGAAATAAATACCAATGGTGTGAATGGAACCTAGCTCACTTGGATTAGTCATCTTTGACTAAAGTCAACAGCACTGCCTATAGAGGAGAAGCTTCCTAGAGAAGCTACGCAGTTTTGGAGGGAAGAGCTTCACATGAGGGTGGAAACCCTAATTGGTGGGACCATGGTGGAGAGGAGATTCCTTTCTTTATATGGAGGAGATGGCAGCCCATTTTCATTATGCTATGTTTTAGATTTTCAGACTTGGTTCTGCAAAAGCTTGCATCCTTGGGTTGTTTACCAAGGTGATGGTGCCCTCGGGCACTAGGGTGTTCCCAGTCAAGAATCCCTACCTCTTCCTCAAGGAAGGATGAGGATTGAGCTACATTTCCTCAATATAGCATTGGCCACAGCTACATTCATCTTCTACAATGTTATTTCTGCAGCAGAGAGGACGTTGTGTTGCTGGGTGCAGCTAGAAAGGAACTCATGGAGTCATTATTGTTTGTTTTCTTCAGTGGAGGAGTGGTATATTCATTGGAGGAGCTGCAAGGAGGATTCCCAAGCTTCATTTCAAATCAGTGGCATGAGGCCACACTTCTATCATCTCCCACTGCGCAGTCCATGAGAGAAACTGCGTTATTTTGGAGGAGGCAATGAGAGAGGGGTTTCTGGAGCTTCAAGGAGGATGTTTTTGAGACAAAGGGATCAACCCTTTGTGTCAGAGAAATTATCAGAGGAGGGCAATCATATTTCAGATCAGCCATAGCCCCATTCTCATTTTGTATCAGTTGCAGTGACAACTAGGTTGTCACATTTTGGGTTTCTCTGGCATTTCTAGCAATCTTCATAGATTGGCTAGAAATAATTTATTTCAGCCCATTTCTCTTTTATTGGGATATTTATTTGTATCCTTCAGCATGATGTACATTTTATACATATTCAACAACTTCTACTGCATATAGAATACGCAGGCATGGTCTTCCGGCATTTTGTGTAGTTGCAGCAACATTTGTATTTCAGGGTGTAATCATGGGAGGCTGATTCCTATTGCAAAAGGCATTTATTACTCATGATATTTATTGTATTTTGTTGCTGATATCATAATACATTTATGGCTATAGTATTTTCCCTCTTACGGTGTATTTCATAATTGCAGAGTTATTGGTTATGCTCATGTATTGTTGTAGCTCTCTCATTGAGCCTTGTTTTAGAGATCTAGTTTGGGGAGATCTGAATAACCCATATAGAGGTATTTATTTGAGCTCATATTCTACATAGGAGTTTCATATGGAGTATTATAGGGAATCCCAACACTATTTTTCCTTATTTATGCAACAGCTTCCTTATACAACGTTCTCAAGGACCCTGTAGCAGAAATTCCCGAGGTGGAATATTGCATATCCATAGGCAGAGTCTGAGAAGGGCCAGCTAACCTCAATATTTATCCCTTCTTTAGAAAGAGTCATATCTTGTAAATTCCCCATCATTAAATCTCTAAAATGGACTTGTGATAGCTCACCGAAGAAGGAATTGGAATATCTTAAGATATTCTCGACGGAGCAGCATGTTCCTGAAAAAGGGACATTACAGTGGTATCAGAGCATGATCTTGGCTCAGCCTATGCCCAAGATCGATTTCCATTAGCAAGAGGAGCTTCTCTCCAAGGAGAGGAGATTGACAGAGGAAACAAGGAAGAGGAATGAAGGAAGAGGAGGTTTCCCTTCTTCTTTTCCAAACCATTGAGCACACCATTGAAGATCTGCTGAAAGGGGGGAATTTTGGAGAAATTTTCTGAAAAGGGTTTGTGGATGGAGCAAGCCCTAACTATTCTCATGAAGGGTGTGAGAATTCAGCCACACATGCAGATCCACAGTGCAGTAAATTTCCCATAGCTACTGCAAGAAGGATGGATGGAAAGAGTTGAGGCCTTTGGAGGAGCAGCGTTGCAAACTCAAAGGTATGATTCATGATGATTGACTTCAGAAGTCCTATTTCATGTTATCATGCAAATGAGAGATCATATGTTGCAGTCACAAAGATTTTTACAAAGGGGATTGATGAAAACCAATGTGAAACATGGTGTGACAAAACTTCAAACACTTTGCATGCATGGAGGAGAACCATGGAACAAAAAATCATTCCATCTTTCTAGAGGGGAAGAAATCAGGAGAATGACTTGCTAGAGGCAAGACCCCTATTAAATGAAGGGCACTCTTCCATTTTGTGAGGGTGTGGAGACTTTCCTTTCAAGGAAGGCCAAGATTCAAGGCCTCTCATTGATGGGGAGATACACTCACATGTTGGTAGAGAGGAGGTGCACAGAAGAACCTACAGTGCTGCACCATTAGAAGAAGAAGAAGAGCAGGGGGATCAGCATGAAGGGATGATGGAAATTCACCCCTATATATTTTCAGAGATTTTCTTCACATGGGAGAAGGACTGCACTGCACAGTAGAGAGAGAGGACCATTCATTCCTCTCATGTATTCAGTCCACTTCCTATCTTGATGTCTCACTTTTGGAGGCTTTCCATTTGGGAGGTCACATGATCTAGAGATGATGAGAGGCATCATGCTTTTTGGTTCACCACTCTTGGATTCTAGAGGGGTGGAGACACTTGAGGAGTCTATTACACCGTAGAGAGTTTGGGAGCAAGCTCATTGAGGAGGGTTACACACTCTCATTTTCAGTACCACCCATATTTCTCATTAGTTTCACTTTGTAGACAGAGTTGCTGTATGGATGGAGGATAGCATCTTCATGATGCCGGATGACTGCTCCATGGATTTGGTGAGAGAGAGGTCACTTCCTTTGGGGAAGAACTCTTTCATGCTTTGGAGTAGAGGGAGGCCACTCATGCCTATATTGCCCAGGATCGGGAGATTCTTTGGAGATGATAGTGTCTCATGGGAGGCTTATTTTCAAAGATCATCATTTCTTTGAGCATGAGAAACTGCATGATGGCATGGCAGCAACTTGGAGGATGAATTTGGCATGAGCGGATGTCAAGGTAGTAGGCAGCAGCATGATGGAGCACTTTATTGCAGATTACCAGTGTTGTCTATGTGGAGGATTGATCCAGGATGGAGGACTCGGCTTTTGGTTGAGTGGTCCCAGGATCTTGCTGTATGCATGATTCTTGACGGCCAAGAGGATGATAGCAGATGCATGGTTGATGAAATGTTCATCTATTGTTATGGCAGGATCTTCTTGACTAGAGTTTATAGTCTCAAGGAGAAATTTTAGCATGCATCACATGAGGGCTTCTTAGCTATGCACTTGGATGCATACTTTGCCTTGCTAGAGGAGTTCACTTTGGAGGAAATTCATCATGATATTCATTAGAATATGGATAGATGCATAGCCCTGTTGATTTTGGAGAGGTTGGCACAACCGTTCCCTTACTCATTGGAGGAGAGGGAGAGCATTCAGTTGAGCCATTTCAGCTCAAGAGCTCTAGTGCATGATGGAGGAGGTATAATCTCATATTTTGTATTTTACTTCTTTTCATTGATTGAGGAGAATGATGTATCAAGGAGGCTTGTTCCTTCTCACATTTTTCATGAGGATGTACTTGCATCTACTTGTAACCTTGATTTTGGCTAATTATGTGATGGTTGTGGGGGAAGCCACATGTTTCTCGGTGTGCACCATTGGCACCAAATTGTATTCTCATGTTTTCATCTTATGAGGAGATGTGTGGCAACAAACAAGTGGCTAGTACAACACTTGTCATTTTTTATTTTTAGGCAGGCCAAGGAGGCAGTGCGTAGTTCCATGAAGTGGAACTTTGAAACACTCTCTGATTGTCATTTGGCAACTTGCTTTCATTGTATACTGCTCCTTGTATTTCTGATGTTTGTACTCTCATGAGGAGAATTATTTAGAGAGTGTATGTACAGCTGATTGGGAGCATGATTCTCCCTATTTTATATGTTTTATCTTGCAGGAGATACCATGGGAAAACCATGATTGCCACATTGCTACTTGTATCTTCTTGTGGGAGGGACCACTTGGAGAATTTGCAGAGGCATTCCATGGCTGATTTTCTTGGTGGGGTAGATTGGGCCATTCTTGGAGGCCATACATTTCAGCCCAAGGATAGAGGAAACCCCATATGTGCAGCAAATGGAGAGAGGTCCATCATGCGAAGCATAAGCAGACTCTCCATTCAGCCCCAACATATTGCAGAAATCAGGGGTTGAGATTTTATTTGGATGATTGCATGGATGAGAGGATCATCATTGGGAGCCAAATTTTCCCATCCACATCATCACTCCTACCTTAAGGATGCCTTAGCACAACAAGAAGGATTCCACTACACCTTCTATCTTTCCATGATGAGAATTGTTGACAGCATGCATACTTGGGAGAGAGCATTGGAGGACAGCTTTATTGCAGCATATTTGAGTAGTGGTGGGACCATTGATGAGGAGGCCACAAGAGAAGAAGGGGGAAACAATTTTTTTCTCTCTATGCAGTTAACATGTGGGAGGGGAGGACTGTAATGTTCCCAATTTTTAGCCTCAAGCTAAAATAGAACATTATAGTTGCACATTTTATTTTTGTTAGTAAAATGGGAAAGGAGACACCTTATCCCCTTTTAGATGAAGAAATAACACTCCTAATATGAAAGGGGAGTGAATAAAGCAACTGAAATAAACACCAATGGTGTGAATGGAACCCAACTCACTTGGATTAGTTATCTTTGACTAAGGTTAACAGTGCTACCTATAGAGGAGAAGCTTCCTAGAGAAGCTGTGTAGTTTTGGAGGGAAGAGCTTCACATGAGGGTGGAAACCCTAATTAGTGGGACCATGGTGTAGAGGAGATTCCTTTCTTTATATGGAGGAGATGGTAGCCCATTTTCATTATGCTATGTTTTATATTTTCAGACTTGGGTCTGCAAAAGCTTGCATCCCCGGGCTGTTTAGCAGGGTGATGGTGCCCTCGGGCACTAGGGTGTTCCCGGTCGGGAATCCATACCTCTTCCTCAAGGAAGGATGAGGATTGAGGTACATTTCCTCAATCTGGCATTGGCCACAGCTACATTCATCTTCTACAACGTTATTTCTACAGTAGAGAGGACGTTGTGTTGCTGGGTGCAACTAGAGAGGAACTCATGGAGTCATTCTTGTTTGTTTTCTTCAGTGGATGAGTGGTATATTCATTGGAGAAGCTTAAAGGAGGATTCTCGGGATTTATTTAAGATCAGTGGCATGAGACCACACTTCTACCATCTCCCACTGCGCAGTCCATGAGAGAAACTGCATTATTTTGGAGGAGGAAGTGAGAGAGGGGTTTCTGGAGCTTCAAGGAGGATGTTTTTGAGACAAAGGGATTAGCCCTTTTTATCAGAGACATTATCAGAGGAGGGAAATCAGATTTCAGATCAACCATAGCCTCATTCTCATTTTTTATCAGTTGCAGTGACAACTAGGTTGTCACATTTTGGATTTCTCCGGCATTTCTAGTAATCTTCATAGATTGGATAGAAATCATGTATTTCAGCCCATTTCCCTTTTATTGGGCTATTTCTTTGTATCCTTCAGCATCATGTACATTTTATACATATTTAGAAGTTGCTACTGCATATATACTGCGTAGGCATGGTCTTTCGGCATTTAGTGTAGTTGCAGCAACATTTGTATTTCAGGGTGTAATCATGGGAGGCTAATTCCTATTGCAAAAGGGGTTCATTCCTCATGATATTTCTTGTATTTTATTGTTGATATCATAATACATTTATGGTTGTAGTATTTTCCCTCTTACGGTGTATTTCAGAATTGCAGAGTTATTGGTTATGTTCATGTATTGATGTAGCTCTCTCATTGAGCCTTGCTTTAGAG
This sequence comes from Pinus albicaulis, assembly GCA_034641835.2. Taxonomy (NCBI): domain Eukaryota; kingdom Viridiplantae; phylum Streptophyta; class Pinopsida; order Pinales; family Pinaceae; genus Pinus; species Pinus albicaulis. The sequence continues at coordinate 1,135,484,627 of CM076582.1, forward strand.
ATCTAGTTTGGGAAGATCTAAATAACCCATCTAGAGGTATTTATTTGAGCTCATATTCTACATAGGAGTTGTATATGGAGTATTCTAGGGCATCCTAGTGTTGATTTGCCTTATTTATGCAGCATCTTCCGTATACAACGTCCTCAAGGACCCTGTAGCAGAAATTCCTGAGGTGGAATATTTCATATCCATAGGCAGAGTCTGAGAAGGGCCAGCTAGCCTCAGGATTTCTCCCTTCTTTAGAAGGAGTCATATCCTATAAACTCCTCATCATTCAATCTCTAAAATGGAATTGTGATAGCTCACTAAAGAAGTAATTGGAATATCTTAAGATATTCCTGACGGAGCAGCATGTTCCTGAAAAAGGGACATTACATACAATTCAAATTATGGTCCAGATGCCTACAGGCCAAGCTGGTACTAGTACGATTATATCTATTCAACCACAGTTTACTTATCAACTGTACCAGGGATAGTATCAATTGGGACAAGCTACACAAAATCCAGTATATCAGTATTAGTCGTACCCTAGGTATACTTATCAAGTACCTCAACAACCCTAGTATGGTCCGGTTAATCTTGGTTACCCAAGAGGTTTCATGATTCCAAATGCGTATCCAATTCCAGAGTATCCTGGATGTCCTCCTCCTAGCACTGGTTTGATCACACAAGGTTATCAATATCCTAGCCATCGGTTACCATTCATAGCAATTTTAGATTTACCGGATCTATCGTGCCTTATGAACGATCCCATTTTTTACCTTCCATATTGGCTGCCGATGTCTAACAAGTTGCCCAGTGATATTCCAAAATTTGAAGGTAAGTCAGGAGAGGACCCATGTAATCACGTTATGACTTATCACCTCTAGTGTGCATCCAATTCACTAGTCGATGATTCGATTCAATTGTGTCTTTTTTAGAGAACTCTCATTGGTCTAGCTGCCAAATGGTACATTGAGTTACCACGTGGTTCTTTTAATAATTTTAATGCACTAGCTACTGCTTTCTTCACCCATTTTCAGTTGCCTATCAGATATGACAACAACATAGAATTGTTGACTTCATTAAAATAGTCTATGTATATGTACATATCTGATCATATTCATGAATGGAGACGTAGAAGGCGTCTAGTGAAAGATTTTATTCCGGATAAAATTTTGGCTAAATGGTTTATTAAATCATTATTGCCCAAAATCACTGAAGATGTGGCCAAAGGAGGCATTGCTACAGAAGAGCAAGTCATTTCTCAGGCTTAGTACCTTGACCTTGTATATACTCAGTCAAGCACTCTATATGACAAAATCCCCAATTTACCAAGACCTCATCAATTAACTACAATTCCTTCTGGCTCTCATGCCACTGATGGTGTAATTGGTTCTATTAGCACTGGTAAAAGTAAGAAGAAGTCTTCTAAGACCACTTCTCCTATTATCACTTTACTCGATTCACCCAAAGGAGATTCTTCCCTAGAAGCTTGCATTGATATTCATGTTGTAGAGTCATCTACGACCAAATCTAAAACTGGTGGTAAGAAGAAAGGTGAGAATAAAAAGAAAAAATCTTTAAAAGATAAAAACGATACAACTGAACCAACTGATGAAAAACGCAAACCTCGATATCCTTGTCTAATCTATGATGAGGATCATTTTACAAAAGAGTGCCCACATAGAGCCGAGGTATCAAAATTCGTTAAGGGTTCGCCTATACCTACTGTCTTCAAGGATCCCTTTCCTGCTCAAGATAGTAACATGGTTGGATCTTCCTCCAATACGCTTGAGAATATCTTGATGGTTGCGACGCGATCACAAGATTATGGTAGTAAAAATACTGGTAAAGAAGAAGAAACATCCAATTCTGCATCAACTACATCTCCCTCAGTTTCTAATCCATTACAGATCGAGAAACAAAATCCTGACTTAGTGATTAAACCACCTACAAAAGTTGTACTTCGTAAATCAGCTTTCAATCCACATGCGAGAGCTGCTCAGAATTACAATATTATTGAAGATTTGGGAATTTCCCCTTCAACAATGTCGGCTTTGGAAGTATTGCAATCATGCCCAGCCCAAAGGAAATTACTTTTGTCGGCCTTAGGAGCCGTAGATCTCCAGGATTCGAACCTCATGATCTTCGATTTAGAGAATTTTACACCCCACCTACCCCATCAAATGGCTTTTTAGATTCCGCTAATAGTAAAAAACAAACGTATCTTTCGTACTGTTATTGATGAAGGGGCTTCTACGTGTATTATGTCGTTAAAATGTTGGAAATCACTTGGTTCTCCGACCATTAACCAATCACCAACTATTCTCAAAGCTTTTGACGGAAGAGGTTTTCAGCCATATGGTATCTTACAAGATCTACCAATAAAGGTCAAAGGAAAAATGGTTAATCTAGATGTGGAAGTGGTTGATGCCCCTCTCGATTACAACCTTCTCCTGGGTTGCAGTTGGTCTTACACCATGACTGTTGTTGTATCATCGATCTTTCGTCTCATCATGTTTCCTCATAAAGGAAAGATCGTTAAAGTAGATCAGCTCTCATATTATTCATCTGACCCAGCCTCTACTGATAGCATCCAACATATTGGAAAATCGCCTATCCCTTATAAGGATGTCAGAGTAGGTTTGATTAAAGATTTGGCTTTACTGGGAACTTTTTCCTTGCCTGCTCCCAACGTAAAAACTACTATTGCTAATATCAATATGATTTCATCAAGTAATATTTCCTTTGATGATCCTTGGATAGTACCTTCAGAATCAAAATTGGATTCTTTCGATGGCCGATGCCATTAAGTCCTTTTGAGTTAGCATATCAGAACGTATAATAATTTTCTGATACTCCTTCAACTGAGTCTAATCCAGTGAATGTGATCAATTAGGAGTCATTTTCAATATTGCACTTAGCCTCGACACCAATTCCAGATCCTGCTCAACAAGTATTCAATACTGATGAACATATTCGTGAATTCTTGTCGGTCGATGAATTACCATGGGAAGATCTTCATCATAGGTCTTCGTTTTTACCTCATATCGATCATTTTGAGAATGATTTTTCCTCCATTTTTACCACTAATTATTTCAAAGAACCTTAGAATCCTCTCTCATATATCGATTCAAAATTGAATTTAGAAAATATTTCTACAATGGTTCCTCTTGACATTTCAGCAAAACCTAGAATTGTTGAAAACATTCACATAGGTGCTTCTTGTACGCCTAATGAAATACAAGAATATAAAGCCCTATTTCGGGAATTCCGTGACATTTTCACCTGGTCATATGAATAAATGCCAGGAATCAATCCGTTGATTGTTGTTCATGAAATTAATACATACCCGGATGCTAAACCCGTTAGACAGATCTTACGTCAGATACATCCGAGAAAAGCTACCGCTATTAAAACCGAAGTTGAAAAATTACTTCATGCAGGTTTTATTTATCCAATTCCACTCACGGACTGGGTATCTAATATTTTTCCAGTCAATAAAAAATAAGGAACAATACGAGTATGTATCGACTATAGGGATATAAATCGAGCTTGTCCAAAAGACAATTATCCAACCCCTTACATCGATGAAATTATTGACGATTATGCTGGAAGTGAAATGTTCTCGTTCATGGATGGATTTTCCGGCTACAATAAAATCAACATGCTCCCTACAAATCAACCTAAAACAACTTTCATTTGTCCATGGGGAACTTTTTATTATTGCAAACTACCTTTTGGCCTTAAGAATGTTGGCACCACTTTTCGAAGGGCCATGTCTTATGCATTTCACGACATTAGGCACATTGTGCAACCCTACCTCGATGATTTTCCTGCTCATTCTTCATGCAGAGCAGATCATATTATTCATTTACGAGCCATTTTTATATAATGTAGGCATTATAAGATTTGTTTAAATCCTCACAAATGTGTTTTCTGCGTACAATCCGGACAATTATTGGGATTTATTGTCTCAAAGGCAGGCATTCATGTCAACCCATCGAAGGTTGAGGCAATCATCAATTTACCTCCTCCTTCAACTCTTCGCCAACTCCAAAGTTTGCAAGGGAAAGAAAAATTTTTACGTCGATTAATTCCTAACTACGCCGAGTTAACAAAAGGTTTCACTAGGTTGTTGAAACAGAATATTCCTTTCTTTTGGGACGAGGTTGCTGATAGATCTTTTGATGCTCTGAAAAATGCATTGACCCATGCACCATTACTGCATCCTCCCAACTACAACCAAGATTACTTTTTGTACCTCGCCACTTCTGATTCCATGATAGGGATGGTTTTAGTTCAGGAAGATGAATTCCATGGTGAACATGTGATTTACTATCTTAGTCGAAATTTTCATCCGACTTGTTAGAGTCGGTCTTTACAGCCCTCTGTCGGAGATCATTTATCTATTTGCATTTCATTGTTTAGGTGTCTCATTCCTCTCACTCATCTGCATTCCATTAGGGGCATGCCATTGACTGACGGAAGGGTTTGGTTTCCTTGTTTTCCCTCATGCCTATACCTGCTGGGTTGATCAAACTCCTCAAAATCCATCAAAATTCAGTTCATGTCATTCATAGTCATAAAATATTATTTTGGTCAAAAAGAGTCTTTTGGTTTTTGAGTCTAGGGTTTAGTCTTTTGACATGTTCAATAAATGCCCACAGGCCATGAGGAGGATTTCAATAAGTTTTCAAATCAAATTTTTTCATCATCAGACATATTTGAGGACATTTCTTGTTCAAAACTCTGTTTTGAATAAGAAATTGTCGCATTCATCTTTGTAATAATCATGTATTTTTCCGTCTTGAAGATTTCAAAGCAGGCTCTGGTTTTCCTTTGCCAAACATCAACGCCAACATCCCTGCAAAAATCAAACAAGTTCATCAGTCCAAACTCACAAAGTCAGTGAAAAAGCCAAAAGACAGAGTTTCATTAAATGATAAAGTGCCAAAATAAAAAACATTACAAAATGGGTTTTTGAAGGAAGAAAAAATCAAAGCCATCTCTTACAAGATATTCCTCGAAGTCATATAAACCATTTGCATCAAGAAACATTCATAAAAGCTCATAGCAAAGTCGAATTTTGAGGTTGGAGAGTGAACAACATTTGAAAGAGGCCGTGACTGTGTTGAAAGTCTGAGCGCGGCGCACACAAAAGAGGCGCGGCGCATTGGGTCAAATTTTACAGTGTGAATTCCAACTGGCACGGCGCACCAAACCAATGCAGCGCATTGGGTCTGCACGCGGCGCGTTGAGCCATCCAGCCCGAAATTCATCAATACTCTGTGATTTTTCAAAATCAAGCAATTTTTCCACTTCAAGTAAGTTTGTTAAAGCCTGCTCAATGATTTTTGACTATGGTGCTGTGGTTTAGAAGCAAAGAGGTTAGTGTTTGAATGGTGAAATATTTAACCCTATATCCACATCAAAATTTTATCCCAAGGGTTTAAAAGGAGGTGGTTCAAACATGAAATTTGGTGCTTAAACTCTCATTTCATTGATATGTATGCTCCTGCCATTGATTATCATTGTTGTCACTACTAGTCTTGTCACATTATACACCATAGTCCCACAGTCTCTCTCCTATTCCATCACTGCTGTCACTGCCATATTATCATATCACAGTCCCATTGTGATATCACTATCCCATATTCCTATATCCTTTGTTCCCATGTCAATGAATTCCCAAACCCTATCACTTGTTACTACATTCCTCCATTGACAAAATATTAATTGCCATAACATTCAAAGGCTAGCCTATGTCCTTGATTTCACTTTTATATTCCCATTTCATTGACTCTTGTCTCTAAATTACCCCCCCTATCACTATCACCCATTCCCATTACTTATAATCCCCAAATCTCCATACAGTCAAACAGTGGTTGTCTTCACATTCAAAACTCACTTGACAGTCCTTTTCCCACTGTGGTATTTCTTATAGCACTTTGATATATATGTGACCGTTTGGGCATTGAAATAAATACACCAATTGCTCATTTTCTGACCAACCAAGCACACAATTGACAAACACATTTCAGCACCATGTCAGAGACAGATTCACCATATGACCAGGGATATGAGCAGGACAGTGATTCTACAGCAGAACTAAATGTGTCAAGGAGATCTCATAAAAGTGCCAGGCACGTCAGGGAGGAGCCCACTTCTTTGACACAATTGCAGGCTTGTCCGCTTGCAATGGATTGTTTTCAGCGTCAGTCATGTTTCCATTATTGCGAGATGATTGCCTGAACTCAGCATCATCATGAGTTAGCCCGCCTATTTGTCCTACATTTGCATAATGGTCATGTAAACCTGGCTGGAGTAAACTTCACCGTGACACCAGAGACTATTTCTGAGGCGACTGGGATACCGAACATTGGTGAGGAATGGAATAAGAGACAGCAGCTGGATAGAGCTTATTATGAGCCTTACATCAGACCTGGATATTTGAGGCAGTGGAGCAGGGTTTTTCCATTTTGTTTCCTGAAGGAGGAGTATGCACCATTGATGAAACTGATCATTAGGTACTTCAGTTGTGAAGGGCGCTTTTCACACTTGTATGCGTATCACATCCGACTGTTGATGCATTTCACGAGAGTGCGGTTGATGAGCATTCCATATTTCATGTACCGTAACATAGAGTGGATGACGGTCCTTGTGCAGAAGAAGACCCCAGTGCAGCAACATAACAAAATTTACCATTACGCGCTCATCAAGATCATGGTGGTACATCAGCTCGCACAGCAGGGCATCGCATGGGATGAGTTCATTTCTCGTGACTTCTTTGCAGAACCACAGCCTCCTCCCGAGGTTGTTCATGATGAGGTAGAGCCTTCACACCTGTTTGAGGTTCTTGAGATTGAGCATATCAGTGCTCCAATGTATGTGACATATCAGAGAGGCCACAGAGCCTTATTTGCAGTTGCACGACAAGTACTATCTCTACCCGGGGTGGAAGGGGTCTCGTTAACTTCATCAGCAGTGCGAGTATTATCTCCACATGGTGTGGAAGGGGTTTCGCCTTCGACATCAGCACAGGTACAGGTTCAGGACAGAGGCAAGAGGCCTATGCACGATGAGGGCCCTTCAGGAGGTCGAGACACTGATTTTATACTCATCGATGTTGATGCGAGCTCTCCTAGCTCGAAAATGAAAGAGATCATCCAGGAACAAAAGGCCGATATTGACACGCTGACTGAGAAATTGAAGAAATATCAGTGGGTGATAGATTACTTGGAGCAGTGTAATAAACAGTTGGAGGATCAGCACACACTTATAGAGTTGCGGCAAATCCGTGAAGATCGACAATTGGCCCGGAAGAGACCAGGTGACATGACACCATTTGAGTGAGAGACTTGCCTTACGCATGTCAACATTCATCTAGAGAAGCTTTTGGAAAATTCCAACAGGGAAAAATACATGCTTAGACATATGAAAGGTCACTATTGGGCCCGTACACACGTTTGCAGAGCAAAAATGAAGATCCTGAAAGCAAGGCTGAGAAGAGCACTGAAAGGTCGAAAGAGGCCAGATCCACTCTGAATCTTGGCTGATGCTTCCTTGGCTGAGCATGAGACATGATGGGAGACCTTCAATCCAAATTTCAGCAAATTTGGAGAATATTTTTTCATTTTTGAAAATTTTGGTTGCAAAACAGGTTTTCCGCCCGACGCGTCGCGCCTCCCGACGCGCGCTTATGATTGGGACATCTTCTGGAGGAAAACTTGATATTTTTGGATTTTTCATGGTAATTTATGCATGCTCAGGAATGGCTGAAGAATTTCATCAAATTCTGGGTGGTCTTAAGGGCCAAAAACACCATGAAAATCACCTTTCTGCCACCTTTTGCACCAGCAGGAAGTACTTTTGTGCGATTGACGTTTTGGAGGAGAAAATGAGCTCCAAATTAAAAAATTCCACTTGGGTTGGATAGAAAACATCCAGGGCTTTCCAACGAGCTATCATGAGCTCAATTTGGACTTCGGGAAGTGCTCCAAAAACAGGTCCAAAGTAGCACGGCGCATAGAGCTTTTGAGCGCGCGCATAGAGGAATTCAGCCTATTTTTCACCTTCCAGCTCAGGAATTCGGCCAGTTTTGACTAGTTTCACCTCTTGATGTAATTTTTGATCTAGCTTGATGTAATATGGTAACAATGATGTAATTTTGGCATGTATTTACTTGTTCTAGATGATTCATTCACAAAAAAGTGAAAATTAAGTGAATGGATCAGTTTCCTAGCATATAGAGGCAAGTTGTTTGGCTGCCTAGATTTTAGCTCCTTGTTTAGAATTGGTTCAAAATGCTCCTAGAAGCATGAGCTCGAACCCTAGAGGCATTGGAAGGGGTTAGGATAGTCTATATATTGTATTTTCTGAGACATTTTCAGGGTTGGATACTTGGGAAAGTTTTGGCACCTCATTGTACATACATTTTCAGTTTTTGGCAAAGGAAAGACCAGAGTTTTGCAGCACTTGTTGGGATCCTTATGGCTTCTAAGTTTTGATGAAGTTCTTCTAATGTTATTGTAAGTTTCATTAATGTTATATGTATGCCATTTCCCTTCTCTATGCTTCTGAATTAAACAAATGAGTATTTGAGGTAGAATTCATTGATTTGTTGGTGCTCTGCCTTAAGCTTTTGTTTAGTTGTTTATGTTTTCGTCAATTTGAAGAGGATCCTTGCATGCTCTTTCCCTCTTCAGCTCCTCAGCAGTCTTTTCCATCCATTCATTCGATCCAAGACATCAAAGCCATTGCCTACCCTGCCCCAACTTGAACTCTGCAAGATTTGGCCTCATCCCCAAGCCCGAAATTGTTTTTCCCTTTTTCCAACAAAAAACCCCTAAAAATCAAAATAAAACCCTCCTATTTGTTTATCTAGCCTAAGATCAGTTGTTGTTTTAGTCATCTCAAGATCCTTTGAATATTTTAATTGAGATTGACCCGGAGAGAGCCCTCTCCTATCCTCGTAGGGCTAGCTACGAGGCTGAGTGTGGTTTGGTGTTGTCCTTCTTCTGCCTTATTTCAGCCTGAGGTAGATTTTGGAACTAAAACAACTGAGATAAAATATTCACGCGAGGAGAAATTGGCCTTGGTAGTTTTTCAAACTGTCCAACATTTTTTTCACTACATACTTTTACGCAAAACAACAGTGATCTCTGATTGTAACCTTATGATGTACATTTTGACCAAACAGTTGCTAGGAGGCAAATAATCCAAATGGATTGTTATCCTGTAGGAGTTTGATTTGGAGTTTGAAAAATCCAAATCCAAAAAATCATTGATATTTTTTGGACTTATGTGTGATTTCCCACGTACTGATACAAAAATTGTGGCAGAACAACCAATCGCGAATGAATCCTTGTTTCTTATTAGTACCATTGATCCTTGGTATGGAGATATTATTTTTTATCTTCACACCCATTCTTTTCGGCTTGAGCTTTCACGGTCGTAATGACGAAAAATATGTTTCCAGCCTCAACAATATCATATTGTTGGTGACACACTATACCGTCGTGGTGCGGACTCAGATTTTCGACGTTGTCTAACTCATGAAGAAGCTGAATTTTTTTTAAATGACTGTCACTCTGGAGCATGTGGTGGTCATATGTCTGGGTACGCCACAACCCAAAATATATTGGGCGCAGGTTATTTATGGCCGTCTTTATTTAAAGATTGTATTTATGCAGTCCGAAAATGTCATAATTATCAAATATTTGATTGGAAATGCATGCACCACCTGCTCCTCTTCACCATATAATTGTTGTCAGTCCTTTTGCAAAATGGGGCATTGAATTCATTATATGTAACCCTCACTTGGCCAGGGGGCATGGGTATATTATTCTAGCAGTAGATTATATTACCAAATGGGCCAAGGTGATGCCTACATTTGCAGCAGATGGAAAAACTATAGCTCCTTTCATATTCAATCATGTAATTGCTCATTTCGGTGTACCCCAAGCGATAATTACTGATCATGGGAGCCATTTTTGGAATATCATGATGACCGAATTAACAGACCAACTTGGCCTGCGCCATAACATTTCTACACCATATTATCCGCAGGCTAATGGTTTAGTTGAAGCAATTAATAAATTTTTAGTCAACATGATCAAACGAATCATTGGAATTTATAATTCGAATTGGCATACCATGTTATTTTCATCACTTTGGGCATATCGAACCTCAGCAAAAACATCGACAAGTTTTACCCCTTTTCAACTAGTTTACGGTTTAGAAGCGGTACTACCCATTGAATGCGAGATATCGTCACTCCAACTAGCCATAGAATTAATACCAGCCAATTATGAAAAGGAGAAATGTTTTTTATACTTGGCTCAATTAAATGAGAATCGGTGCACTGCTGCATTAGCTACCGAGACTCATGCGAAAAGAATGAAAGCTCAGTATGATAGAAGTGTTACCCCTTGTAATTTTTTAGGAGACCTAGTTTTGATTTATGATCAAGCCAACAATAAACTAGGGGCTGGAAAATTTGAACCCATGTGGCATGGCCCTTATATTGTCAAGCGACAGCGTGCAAAAGGGGCCTATGAATTGATTGATTTTGACGGGGTTTCTTTAGGTAAACCCAGAATGGACTATCTGAAGAGATATTATGCTTGATTTTTGTGTGGAGATCTTCATTTTATATTAGTTACTTTCTAGCTGGTGTGCTATATATTAGAAACATGTGCCTAGCTTAAGTGTGCTTTTACTACTCTTCCTGCTTATCTAGATTACTCCTGATATCGCAGATGTTGACGTCCTTTCAAACATATATTGGCTTTGCTGATGGAGCTTGTTGTAGTACACAAAACATCTCTTCCGCAGCTTGGGTTATTTATTCACCCACTGACGAATTAGTATCTATGCATGGGGTAAGCCTCGGTTAAACAACGAACAATATTGCTGAATACAGTGCAGTTATTGAATTTTTGTCAGAATCCATTTCATTTGGAATTTGGAGTTTGATCGTTAGGTTAGATTTTGAACTCGTTTTATTATGGTCAAACTGAGTATATGCCATTAGAAACCTAGTATTATTAAGATTATTTTTAAGGGTTCGTCTCTTGGAACGAGAATTCGATTATATTAAGTATCACACATTCCAAGAAATTTAAACACATTATCAGATGTAATAGCTTCTAGTGTTATAAACAGATATTTGCAATAATAAAATAGTAAATCAACATTCGATAACATGATTGAACATGCAACTGGAAACAATAGTATATCATAGCATAGATGTAGTGTTCAAAAAATAGTACATCATCTTCGATCATAGGTTCAAAACGCCTTATGATTGGAAAAAAGTGATACAAAAATGAGTCTATACAGTCAATCATCCACTATCCATGATGATGATCATGGTAATACACTATTTCTCGTGCCACCCTAGTCAAAAATCTCCTGAATGGTCCAGGAACACCAATGACATATCTCTGTAAGCAGAGTGGGATATCATCTATGGTAGTCTCAAGAATATCCATAGTTAGCCACTCCAAATGGTGTTATAAATCAGTCAGGATCTTTGTTGTCTGATCCTGTGGTGGTGGTGGTGCATCCATTTGCCTCCGGTCAAAGGGACGGAGAATGGTTGGTCGACCTGGACCCACATCTGCATTTGAAAATTTTTGTTATCAGTTTTGGACGATTTAAAAAACAAAATAAAAATTAGAAATTAGAACATGTCAAATAGATTTTTTACCTGACTCATCCCACTGAGCTCTTGGAGGAAGTAGCATATCCCGGTCACCACGGAAATCCATGCCCACATAAGGAAAATCCTCTATCACAAAAATTTGGCATTCTAACCAACGAAAATAAGTCGAGGGAAATCGAACAATCTCCCCACCTTCACTGTGATGGACCATCAAAGCAACCCATCGAACCATCCAAGGCTCTCGAGGTCTACCAACATCAACAGGAATATGTTGCGGGGCTAACATAGGAATCCTCTCTAGAGCAAAGGTAACTATGATAGATCCATATCCGAAGTTGTTTAACTTCCCATTCTTTGCTCTAGTAAGTTGGCCTTTCACATTAGCCAACACTGCCTCGCACTAGTTGAATATGGTGCCTCGGAAACAATCTACTGCAATCTGCATCTGAGATCCAGTAGCTACATGCAAAGCTGCACTTCCGCACAACTTGAAAATGGTAAATTCAATCACTTTTAACTTGGGACGGATGATAGTTTTAATGTCAATCCGTTTGTCTCTAGGATTAGCTTCATCACTACAAAACTCTAATTGCAGGCTGGAAACAGACTGGCCACCTGGGCTAGCCCCAAATAGAGAAAGTGGTTCACCTCTCTTAGACAAACCAGTCAAAAAATATATGTCCTCCAGCTCAATTTCGAGCTGGTGGCCTCCAATCACAAAACACTTGTCCTGAATGTCCCACTTGCTTACCAACCAAGTGAGACAATCTACTTGAGCTCTCACGCCACTGATAGCCCAAAATTTGAATAGCCTGCATGCTCTTAAAACTTGCAAAGTAGGTTGATGAGTCATTGCTGCTTCATCTACCTCCTCATGCTCCCGTTCTCACCAAATGAACATTGTAAATATCCTACAATGAGTAAAATGAAGGATTAGAATCATTTTAAAACAAAAAATTTGGGTAAATTAGGAGGAAATTGTGTTTTTAAATTCATTACGACGCCCCCACACTTTACGCTCAGACACAGTGCATAGCTCCACACGGGATCTGTGTTAAAAGTGTGGGGCCCCAACATTTTCCTTTGTGAGAAAATGTTGGGGTCCACAGGTACCTAGTGTCTTACTTACAGACCACCGAGGGCGAATTTTTTAACCAATTTTCCTCCCAAAAATGAAATTTAGACCCTAATTTAAGAAAATGAAAGGATGAAAAGCAAGAGAAAGAGGTTGTGGATTACCTAGAGCAGACGGTTTTCGTTTCCAACGGCCGGTTTTTCCAAAATATTCTCCGAAGCGTTTTTTGCCAAAAGCTCTAAAATTTTCACTCTAAACTCAAATGGTAAAAATGAACTTGAAAACTCCTTTTTATAAGTTTTTTCAAATAAATAAATTTTAGATTTGTTTATTTTTCACTTTAAAAATATGGTTTTTCAAAATATTCCTATTATTGAAACAAGTATGTTTAATTTTTTGAGTTTTTTGTGCAAAATAGCGGATTTTCCAGGCAAAATGATCATTTTTGACGAAGAGTATAATTTTATCACTTTTTCGAACTCTTTAAAATTTACGAAAAAGAGAAGCCATAGAGTCCTCTTTTAAAGCCCTTTTCAGACTCTCTAAAAATGAAAATATTGCCGAGTACTTGACTATTCTAACTCGTTAAAGGAAATGAATGGTCATTCCTTCAGTATAATTTTACCCCTTTTCCGGAATGAAATGGAATATTTACGAAAAAGGTATACATTGAATAATCATGGTCAATAGAGTTCTCTCTTGCATTATTTTATCCTTTTTCGGGCCTGAGAGACTAAATTTACGAAAAAGAACACCCATGGAGTTTTCTTAAGTTTTTTCTTCTGACTCCCTAAAAATGAAAAACACCGAGTTTCTCCTATACTGGATTTGTTAAAATTTAACAGTAAAGGACTTGTCAATTTTAAACAGGAATGGACCACTCCTTCTTAGGGTTCGATTTTAAACTAAGTTGGACTCATCTGAAGGATGAGCTTATAAACAAGCAAATGTTATCCTCCTTAAGCTTGTCAAAAAATAAAGAGGTACTTGCCAGAAATGGTGGGGGAAAAGAGAGAAAACATATTCATTTGTCACACTTTGATTTGTAAAATCATTACACCACTCTTGAACACGTCACTTTTTGTCACACTTCTACCTGGGTTGGGAAATCCTTTTCCTATCAGTTAATCAAACCACATTGAAGGTCTTCAGCTGGTTTCTGGGTATTAGCTTAGGAAAACTGTCACCAAACCATATGCAGTGTCGTTATGTGTTCAAGAGGACAGTCAAACAAACCATTCATCTGTAAACATTTGTCTCCATTGGTGTTGACCATCCCTGAGTCAGTCCTTGCAAAAAAAAAAAAAAAAAAAAAAAAATCTTCAAAAATTGATCTATGGTTTCGTGTCATGAGCTTACTTACAATGGATCACTTTCTATCAACGATAGCTCATCATCTAGGAAGTTGATCTAGAATCTGTCAATACCTTGAAATCTGTGTGCCTTAATGGCAGGTTTCTCGCCTTCGACGACAGGTTGCATCATTGACCCTCGATCGAACGATTCCGTGAAATGTTCGACTTAAGATCACTTATTCACATTTTATGGATTGTACTGAGTACTTTGAGAGCCATTGTCATTATTGATGGTTTCTCTCACACTTTTTAATAGTTCACATCATTGACTGGTAATCAAGTGGGTTCTACCATGTTCAACTTCAACACATTTAATCACATGGATAGAATCGTACTAGTTCGGGTAGCAGAAATCAAGACCCTAGATCTAGTTTCCACCATCCAGGCGATGAGGAGTTTTATTATTATGCAGTATACTATTCATTACAGATGGCTACATCCATACTGTGTCTACACTATTGATGTAATATTAAAATCATTTCTGTATCAGAACAAGTTTAGTTAGTTTTGATCTGAGTATGGGAATGCCTACCCCAACAATGATATATATGTTTTGCATTGAATGTTTTTACAGGGTTCCTAATGTGGTGTCCGCAGGCTAATCCTTGAAATGATAAAGCACATCACTCTTCGAATAATCTCAGACTTCACACTTTAGGGGTAAATTTGTTACACTGAAATTCATCACCATGACATTTTAGTACTCCCTTAGAAGTCTACAACATCAAAGTTCCTAAGTCAAGCCTTGAAATTAAGATCAAAGCTCATAAAAGTCTTAAAAACTTTTGTACCGCACTTTCTCTTAGTATTGCCTATGGTGCCGCACCTTTTGGCTATAAATCTTGCGAAGCCAAATGCACTGTTTATTCATTAAGGGTGCGGACCCTTGTAAAAGATAAAAAAAGGCACAAGTAAAATCTAGAAGCTCAGTTTGAGTCATTATTGGAAGCTTCTAGAAACATTCTTGCGGTGGAAAGTCTGCTCTTTTCAGGTTCATGCATCCCATCCATTAAGGAGCTAACCCCTTGATGTAAGGAGCTAATCCCTTTGAAGAAGGATTCTATCCCTTCTTGTTTGGAACCATAACCTCCTCTCTTTCACTATAAAAAGAGGCATAGGGCAGCCTCAAAGGGAGTTCAAGCTTTGGTATTATTTGAGGTTAAGTTTTGTTGAAACTTAGACCCTTTTAGCTGAGATTCCATGTGGGAAAGATTACATACCTGTATGTATCTCGGTTGGAAGAGTGCAAGGCAGGTCAGAGTAAAGGAAACACCTATTCCAAACCCCAGGAAGGCATATATGACATCAAGGCGGACACGGTTGTAAGGCTCTTCTTGTTCAAGTTAATAAAAATAAGTCTGTTTTTCTCAATAAGCTGTCAATTGATTGGTTTATTTTATGGATTCCTTGATCACCATAATAGATATGATTTATGAATATATGCTATGCAGGTGATATTTGATGTTTGTTTTTTTGTGATTGTAGATCTTCGAAGGAAAATATTTCGGGCGACTGAAGGACTACTACTAAAAACAAGCGTTGGATCAAAGGTAAGATCGTTAAGCCTTTATAGCATTTAATTATGAATTGTGATATATCTAGAGAAAGATAGATTTAATTATCTATTTGTTGCTAGCTTTCTGTAGGACACTTAGGAGGTATGTCTTGTCCGCAAGAATGACTTATCCGTCCAACAATAACCTCAAATTTTAGAGGGCCAATTTTTACTCGGCCATTTTTTAACTTCTGGCAAGATGTAGGGCCAATTCACTGTTGTGCCCGTCAAAATTTTGCAAGAATTGAAGAAAGCCTGAGTCTTGCAATAGTGCAAGACTATTGCGATACTCAACAGTCTGTTCTACCTTACTGCGAGATGAAGGTTCGCTTAGAACAGGCAGCATCACTGCTTAATGGTTATGAATAGTCAATAATTTACATGAAACACCAGGAAAATTGGTTCTTATAGATAGGGATCCAACCGTCCACCATCCCTTCCATCTTATCACCCATTCATTCCACTGAAATAGCCGTGGATGTGCGGCATCTTTGAGATTGTGCCATACTGGTACTTCCAGTAGCGTTTTAACGACTAGGTGATGTAATCATTACGAGTGAAGCACATCTAGGATTATGGCAGAAAGGGGCAATTATATCCAAGCAACGGTTAAACACTTCTGCACTCCTTCATAATTCAAAAAATAACTTTAGCATTCATTAAAAAATGATCATGATTCTTAACTTAAAAACACCTTGTACTTTAAATAATTTTCTCCTAGTTAATATGATAGCACAAGTACTCATCGACTAAGTGAAAGGACTTCTTATAAACTTTCATGATGACCACTTTCCTATGATGTATGCTATGAAAAGAACAAATTGTACTATGTTTCTGACAGAGTGCATGCTTGCACCAGTCTGCTTGCACCGCTTAAACTATGCTATTCTGCTCGTACCATTCTGCTTGCACTTATTATATAGGATGACATGCTTGCACTAGTGCAAGCATAATATCTGAAAAAAAAATAGGGAATTTAAGTAAAATATAGGTGGGACTTCCAACATGGCTTCCTCAATTTATACTGGAAATTTGCTTCGCACTTTCTTGATGCTTTAGAGAATATCCTTTTGCTCTTTGTGCACAAGATCTTGCAATGAATTCATGAGGGAAAAAATAAGTGGGAAATGGGAAATTTCAGAATGGGAAGGAATTCTATTACAGGGATTCCAAGAATAGTACCACAAGAGGGGATAAATAGAAGTGGGATGGGGAAAAAAATTCAAGGGTAAAGTGGAGGTTTTATGAAACGGACAGCGTAAATTCAGAAGAATATGGGAAGGTTAATAATTTTTGGATTGAAGAAGAAAACTGAGGGAATATTACGAAAGTGGAATATGAAGAAAGGAAAAAAAATTCTGGAAGGTCTGCCTGCACTGGTGTAAGAAAAAAAACTGCAGCGAGAATTAAGTGTTACTTGAATAAAAGTATCCATTCTAATTACCTAATTAATATGTTGGTGTCCACCACCTTCTTTTACTTGGTAATGCTAGAATATCTAAAGATCAAGCAACATTCTCTTTTTTATTATAAATTTGTGATCTTCCTACCATAGTTGGTATCAAAGCTGATCCTTCTGCAGACATGTTAGCGAACCCATTTTCATAATTACAAAGAAAATATTTTTTCTTTTACTTTTATTTTTAAAATATACACATATACACATACACATACACATATACATATATATATATATATATATATATATATATATATATATATATATATATATATATATATATATATATATATATATATATATATATATATTTTATTTTAAAAATTTTAAAAGAAGAAGAAGAATTCATGTTTTCAAAAGGTTGGTTATATTACCATTCACCACTACCATCCCAAATTGCTATTGGACTTGCTGTGTAAAATCTTTCCTGGCAAGTGGTTGAAAATACTTCTTTAATATGTGTCCATTTACCAAGAATATTGAATTGTTTCCATCAATAGTTTTAACTTCTACTGCTCCATTCTCGAATACTCAGATCAATTCATAAGGTCCCATCCAACGTGTATGGAACTTCCCTTTAAAAAATTTTAATCTAGAATCATAAAGGAGCACCCAATCACCTGTTTGGAATTGCTTTTTTTGAATAGACTTGTCATGCCACTTTTTGCGTTGCTGTTAAATTAGTATGTTTTGTTGAACAACATCCCTACGAAATTCATCTAACTCATTTAATTGGAGAAGATGCTATTGTTGTGCCTCAAAGAGATCTAGTCCTAACTGAACTGTAGTTCTGAAAGTTTTGATCTGGAATTAAATTGGTAACATGACCTGTTTGCCATATACCAGCTCGTATGGTGTATGTCCCATGCCATTTCTCCAAGTGGTTCTATATGCCCACAAAGCTTCTGGTAATCTTTCAGCCCAGTATTTATGATGCATATTTACTATCTTTGTAAGAATGGACTCGATCACTTTGTTTGTGGATTCCACCTAGCCATTTGCTTGCAGCTGATACGGTGTGGATTTCCTGTGCCGAATATTGCATTTCTCCATCACACCCTGCACCATATTAGAAATAAACTGCGGACCATTTTCAGAAACAATTTCTCTAGGCACACCAAATCTTGTAAAGGTTTCAGTAAAAAGAAAATCAACAACAACTTTTTATGTAGCAAAGGAAACAGCTTTAGCTTCTACCCATTTTGTAACAAAATCTGTACAAAAAAAAATATGCTTTTTACTTAATGACGTTGGATTTATTGGCCCTATAAAATCAATAGCCCATTTTTAAAATGGCTCAATCATAACTTGGGGGCATAAAGGCATTGCATTGGTTTGATTAGGCTAGCCCACTCGTTGACAGCTATCACATCGTCTGACATACTATTTGGCATCCTTAAACAAGGAAGGCCAAAAGTAACCAGCACACAATACTTTATATGCAGTCTTCTTATCAGTGAAGTGGCCTGCACAAGGTTCATCATGAGAAGATTTCAATATGTCAAACACTTCCTCATCTCTTACACATCTATGGATAATCAGGTCTGGACCAGTGTAAAAGAGATCTCCTTGAATCCAGGAGTATTTAACACTTTTTTGAATAATATTCCGCTTTTCACGAGCGGACAGGTGGGGTGGTGTTTTCCCAGTAACCAAGTAATTAGCAATGTCAGCAAACCACGGAGAATCTTTTGACATAGCAAAAATATGTTCATCTGGAAAATCATCATCAACAGGAGTTGCTTCACCGAGATTATCTAATCTAGAAAGAAAATCTACTGCAACATTAGATTTTCCTATTCTATCAACAATATTAACATTAAATTCCTGCAAAAATAGCAACCATCTAGTCACTCTACCACTAGTAAATGGTTTTTTCATCAAATATTTAATCGTGGAATGATCAGTATGTACAAATACTCATATCCTGTAATATAGTGCCTGAACTTATTAATTGCAAAAATTACAGCTAAAAACTCTTTCTCTGTAACTGTATAATTTAATTCAACGAAAGAAAAATTATTACTAATATAATAAATAGCATAGGATTGCTTATTTTCCTCTTGTCCTAAAGCTATGCCAATATCCAAATTTGAAGCTATAGAGGAAATGTGAAAAGGCGGGGACCAGTTAAGACCTCTCAAAACTGGTGCCTGTACCAACTTTTCCTTCAATGTTTCAAAATACTGTTGGCAAGCTATGGACCAAGAAAATTCACTATCCTTAGCTAGAAGTCGGAAAAGAGGGGCAACTATCTTAGAAAATTTTTCAATGAATCTTCTATAGTAACCAGCATGTCCTAAAAAACCTTTTACTTCCCTTTGAGTTTTGGGTGCAGGAAGGTGCAAAATGATTTCAATCTTTGATGGATCAACTAGGATACCTTTACCAGAAATCAAATGGCCAAGTACCACTCCTTCTTTTCACATTAATATACATTTCTTGTCACTCAAGGCGAGATGGGATTCCTAACAACAGAGAAGTACTTTCTCCAGATTTTTGAGAGCTTCCTGAAAAGAATCACCAAACACAGAAAACTCATCCATATAAATTTCTACAAATTCTAGATCAGCAAAAATGGTCAGGACTGCCCTTTGAAAGGTAGCCGGGGCATTACATAAACCAAAGGGAAGCACTTTATAAGCAAATTTACCCCATGGAAATGTAAAATTATTTTTATCTTGATCTTTAGGTGCAATCTGTATCTGGTTATGGCCACTGAAGCCATCCAAAAAGGAAAAATATTTCTTTCCTGCAAGGTATCAAGCACCTGGTCAATGAAAGGGAGAGGGAAGTAATATTTGAGAGTGGCTTTGTTTAATTCTCGATAATCAATACAAATACGTCATCTTCCATATTTCTTAGGTACTAGCACTAATGGAGAGACCCACTGACTGTCAGAAATAGGATAGATAAAACCGGCATCCACGAGTTTTTGTACTTATTCCTTCACAATATCTCTTAGAGTTGGATTCATTCACCTTTGGGGTTGTCAAACAGGTTGGGTTCCTTCCTAAATATATATATGATGTGTACAAGTTTCAGGAGGAACACCCTTCATATCTTCATAGCCCCAAGCAAAGGCACTAAGATGGTTTTGCAACAAATTCACAAGCTGCGCCTACTGAAATGAGTCTAAATCTGAGCTAATATGCAAGGATTTAATAGGGCTAATCTCAACAAGAGTAGTGTCAGGCTTAGGAGTACTCAAGGGAGTGGTCAAATGAAACAGTACAGAAGAATGAGAATCACGATTATCTTGAAAATATAGGATAAAAATCTAGCTCAATGGCTCAAAATTAGGCATAGTGTCTAGATTATTCAAGAAATCTTGAATCTCATCTTCTTGTGAAGACCCAGTATAATGATGGATAAGGGAAATGGGTTGAGTCTCCTCATCACTGCTTTGATCCAACCATAAAGTATCTCGAAGGCCCTGAATGGATCTGGCAGAGGGGGTATAAGGTAACTTTCTTCCTAGAATCTCCATGCGAAATATACATATCACCGAACGAAAACCAATATATGCATCGGCCGTAGCAAGCCATGGTCGTCCCAAGATCAAGGGATGTCCTCCTACTAGGTTCTTTGGTTGAAGCACAATGAAATCATCAGGATATTCCCAAGAATTTAATGAGATAATCACATCATCCAATACGCCTTCTGGCTTAATTTTAGTTCTATCTGCTAATTTAAGCACAGTTGGAGTAGGGCGAAGATGAGATAACTGAAGTTGATCCATGGTTTGCTTAGTCATGACATTAATGGTTGCCCCTAGGTCTATAAGAACATTAGAGACAAGGAAAATACCAATATGAACTGAGACAATAGGGTTTTTGGGATCAATATATTTTTCCATAGACACATATCTCGTCATCAACTCTGCTGCCCTACCAACAAATTGAATGGTTTGGGGTTCCACTCTCTTCCTCCCGAGTTTCTTGAGATATATTTCCTTAATAATCTTGGTACAAATGGGGATCTCTTTAATGGATTGAATCAAAGGTATTTTAAAGAAAAGATTCTGAAGCTTAGATGCCAAACTAGTTTTAGAAATAGGCTCACTTCTTTCCATTACTAGCCTCTCTGGGAAGGGAGGTTGGTTGGAAGAAGATGGCAAGGATTCAGAGGGTAAGGGTTGCTTAGTGACAACTTTCAGAGAATGGTTAAGAGTTTCCTCTTCTCCTTTCTCTTCAATAATCACTATAGGTTGCTTCTGATTTCTGATGTTACAGTCCTTCCCAATATTAATTGAATATCAGGAACCCCAACTGGAATAGACTGGTACTCGAATGGTAAATTTGGGTTTGTTACATAGATCATTTGCACTACTTTATTATTGTTAGGATAGGGCATATGTTGAGTAGGAAACTGAGGAGGTCGAAAGGGTGGAGGTAAAGGCAATAGTGGAGTAGACTGACTCAGAAGTTGAGGCATTGAATAAGGTGTATGTGTAGATGGATATGACTACATAGGTGGCTGGTAGGAATATGGAGAATGAGTTGGCCCTTTCCAACCTTTTTGCCATGGTTGAGAAGGTTTCCCATGCTGATATTTATTCCCATACTGCCACTGCTGATTAGTGTTAGGATAAGAATATGCATGCGAATTATAATCAAAATAGTGTGGAGAAAATTCAGGAGCCATACCTGTACCTACCTGAGGCCAATTCCTTCTTGCTCCCCTAGCATACAAGTACTCAACTTTAGGCAGCCCCCCTGTAAATACAGCTTTACGTCCTGGTATAGAGGGAAATTTTTCTGTGACATGGTCTTCTGTACAAATAGCACACTTATTAGTTTCTTTAAAATTAAGAGGACACTCTTTAGGAGGATGCTTGTCTCTTCATTTAGGACAGACAATACATAATGACTCTTGTTCCTTCATGAGTTTTTTACTAAAATTTTAACGAGTCTAACTGTTTGGTAACAATATTCATTATATCAATTTTCATGTTTTCCATTTTATTTTCTAGTCCAATAATCATATCATTAGTAGGTTCAGTTTTTCTATTTATATTTTGAGTTCCTCTATCAGATCTATACTGATTTCTTGAAAATTTCCTGCATAATTCACAAATTTGTTCAAAATTTTGCTGAGAAATATCACCTTGTCCTAACAGATTCAAATTATTTCTAGCATTATCAGTAAGTCCTCTTAAGAACAAGCTTCTAATAGTACTGGGATCAAACTTATGTTTCAACCTTTGTAAAATATACATAAATATTTCTAGGTAATCTTCAAGAGTTTCATCATCATCCTATATGATTGTAAAAATCTCATCCCGCATGTCCCGAGTTTTGCAATATTCTTGATATTAGACAAAAACACTCTCTTCATCTGATCCCAAGAGGTTATAGTGTTTCCTCCTAACCCCATAAACTAGCGTAGAGCTGAGTCCTTTAGAGTAACAGGAAATAATCTTAACTTATAAGTGTCAGTTGAATAATAATAACTTCTACATAGAATATCAAACTCGAATAGAAAAGAGTTAGGATCTTCATGAAATTTACCATGGAAATGAGGGAGAGATGATGGTGGAATATTCTTCATTTGCGCCACAATATCAGGATCCAAAATTGGAAACACAAAAGTGGATTGTTCTTCACTTACCTGTTTTTCACCAGTCCCTTCCAAATGATCTTCATGGTCCACCATTGTTTCCCTTTTACTTGTACCACTCTCAACAGGCTGATCCACACTTGAGCTGTTGTCACCAGAATCCAGGTGGATTGTTCCTGCGTGATGGGTTTGAATTGGATTGGGCTTCCTGCTTACAGAAGGAGACCCAATATGAGAATTTTTTTCAGAATTATTTTGGCCCTTAGTGGGCTTAAAACCCTTAATTTTTCTAGGAATTCATTTCAAAAAAAGAAAGAAAAATAACAAACAACTTCTAGTAAAAAATGTTGTCAGAAATCAATTAACACCAGTAAAATTCCTTCAAAGTAGATTTTCCAAAAAATACTGCAAAAATAAAGGAAAAATTACCTCTATTGTATAATCAGAAAATTCTTACCAAATCAAATCGCCTCTCCGGCAATGGCGCGAAAACGTTGGGTGCAGGAATTACACTTAAGCAAACTCCTCAACACTTAATCTGTCAACTTGGGCGATTCGTAAAATTAAAGATGAAGCACAACCAATGCCAGAGATGGTATTAATCTTCCTAATATAAATCCCTACTTTCTTTAAAGGAAATATTACAGAATCAAATTAAAAAGAGAAAAAATGCAACTTGAACCATCAAAATAATCTAAGACTGGAACAAGGAAGAATGCGTTTGTAGGAGGGAATTAAAGATAAAAAGGAAATCACTCTAGCTAATTATTGTTTAACTATTGAGTGTGTGTTTTTATTTAACAAAGACACTTATCAGTCTCATCAGATGGGCCCTTAAACCTGCTCCTTTAGAGGTTTCCTTCTTGCACTAATCTGTCCTGCACTATCGCAGTCTGCTTGCACTAGTGCAGGAACAGAGGTTTATGCAAAAGGTATAAATGGTGTCTTTACTAAATGATTTTTACTTCATGCAAGGGCTTGAAATTTTCCAGGTTCAAAGCACTCAGATCCCGTGGCAAGAAACTAGTTCTTGCACCGGATCAGAGCTTCCTGCACTTAGAATTTAATTCTTGAAATGAGTGTTTAATTATTGCAAGTGCTATTATACTGTTAAATCAAATTGCACACATAAAAGTGAATGTTTCTGATCTTAATAGAGTGAAGGTATAAATAAACAATCAATATACATTTATCCTATTATAAGAATTTAATGAAAGAAAGAAGATTGCGGGAAGTAGACTAAGAAGGCTTGTTGCATCACACCAACATGCACTAGTGCAGGTTCATTTCTCCTGCTTAGACCAGGTCGGGAAAAACAATCAAACAGAATTGCAGAAAAGGAGATATCATACCAACGTGCACTAGTGCAGGTTTATTTCTCTTGCTTGGACCAGGTGGAGGAAAATCAATCTAAAATCAAGTGCAGGAAAGGAAATTGCAGGAAAAGGAAATTTATCTACTTCACACAACGGATCCTCTTTCACTCAGACAGGAATGCATGTGCTTAAAATTAAATCACACTTGACAATGTAAACAAAAATTACAGGAAAATGGGAAATGGGTTAAACGTGCTGGGTTGGCTGGGCCCTAGCCAACCAGTGTGTTTCCCTTTTAAATAAAAACGTTGCTCAATACCTTAATCAATTCATCAGCTCAAATATAGAAACGCAATTTGTGAAACATGAGGTGGAGCTCCCTTTTATTAATTCACTGAGGCAAGTACATACATTAATACATCGTCCAGCCCAGATTCGGGCGATAACAAAATACAGCAACCTGTTACCACCTCTCTATTTGTGTCTCTGTTCTCTTCTCCTATCAAAACTTTCCCTTAGTCCTATTTACATTCTACATTATATAGATCTTTGGCCAAAGGCCTAAATAGATCATTCAACCGATTACATAACCAAACGCAAAATTTATCTTTTCAACCTTAAAAATTAGATAGTTAGAAAAACTAGCTATAGCCAATCTCCAACTTTCAACCTTCACAGATTCAGTCTCGACTGCCTTTGGATCGATCTTGCTGTCGTGGCTAAAGCTACTCAAAATGAGACGGTGATCAAGGAGGTTCGGATCTACTACAAGGATTTGTTGTGCTGGCAACGTTACAAGATTCGATCCTACACTAGGATCAGTAGTCACGGTAAGTACTCTAACTACCAAATAAACATTGGAGATATTGATAAGTTACAAAGAGTGATTAAAAGTAAGAAATAATGTAATAAATTATCAATTAATGCTAAGTTGAATTAAAAGTATGAAAAATAAAGTTTATACGAAATATGTCACCGTGCTTGGACTGGTGCAAGATGAGGGTGCATAGAAGAGGTAAAACAGAGGTAAGTGGCTATGATTTAGGAAGGGGAAAATGGAAAAAAGAGAGCAAATTAGGGGGCTAAAAAATTGTTGACTAAGGGTAGAGTACAATGCCACAGAATTACAGCACCAGACATTGGATGAAGACTATTGAATTTGGTAGTGGATTCTGGACTTTTTGGGAAGGTTGTGAATCCTAGTATTACTTTGAGGGTGGAGGTGTGAGCCTTTGTATTCCCTTGTTGCTGATATGAGCATTGTATCCTTTTATTTGTTGGTTGAGAAAATGTGTATATGTGCATATGTGTATATTATTGTAAATATTGTATCGAGCTCAATTCATAGATCTCCATAGACAGTATGGTTATTTGTTGGCTGAAGAAAATGTGGTTTATACTGTAATACCATAATGAGTTATGTTATAAAGCTCCAATAAACGGTATGTTTTTCATGTTTTAGCAGTGGTCATTGTAAATACTACAATGAGTTGTGTTATAAAGCTCTATGGGAATTATGTTTCGTATTCAACAGTTTCTGGTTTGTAGGTTTCATTGGAAAAGTTGTGGTGACTAACTTTTTTAGTCACCTGGTCACTAATTTCATCATTTTCTACTAGTGTTTGTCTCTAAATTTAACACTACATATGGATTCAAAGAAGGGGGTCTATGAATCCATCTCATGTGTTAAACTTTAGAGACAAAAGGGTATTCAAAATTTTAACATTGTAGGTGGATTCAAATACCCCTTTGTCTTTAAATTTTACCACTACAGATGGATTCACAGGCCCCTATATAAGTGAAATGTAACACTTCGGTTCAAAATTGAATTTTTCCATTTCCGGAGGAACACAATTAAAAATTAATAACATAAATGACTAAATGTTTTAATCACCTAGTCACTAATTTCATCATTTTCTATTAGTGGGATATCATGATATTATATATGATTGGGTTGATATGTTGTGAATTTATATCATGCTAATATAGATTGATTGTGTAGACAAGATAGCCTCCCCTAAGATACATTAACGTGTGAGTTTTTTTATGTCGTATACTTGGTGCTTGACTGTTTTGAGTGTTTGATTATGTCATCTAGTTGATCTATTTAGCATGGTATGTTTGAAAGTTGTTTGACTGTTTGATTAATTGCATGGTATGATTATACGTGTCTATAAGATTGCATGAAGAAATGGTATTGTTTTAAGATGGTTGTACTAACACATATGTGTTGGGACATATTATATATTCTTGAGTGTAAGTAGGTTATAGACAGTAGCATTATGTATTATGACCGATGAATGTGAATTGATTGTGGATTATGACATGGTTGCTAGCCTTGGTAAATGTTGATTTAGAATTGATAAATATGTTTTCTTGATCTTGATACATATGGATGGCATGTGTGTGTTTAGTTACAAAGCAGCATGATTGGAACAACAAGGTAAGGTAACTAGATTTTTTTATGTTTATTTATGCTCTGACAGTTATGTGTTTATTGCAGTATGATGCAGTACATGGAAAAAGAGTGCCATGAAATATTGGAGAAGGCTCTGGTTGAGCTTTCCATTGGAAGCTTTGGGAACCCATGGGGAATTGAGTCATAATGTTTGTTGCTAGTCTTGTGCTTTTGGTCTCTTGTGTTTGTTGCACTTGTTTTGTGGTCTTGATTGTGTCTAGTGTATGTCCATACCACTTGTTTTGGTGTCTTATTTCTATTGGTTTTACATGGTCTCCTTCTTTGTTTCTTGTGATTTTCTTTTGTGTTTGAGAGTATCAATAATTGGTCAGGGAAAGAGGAATTTAGTGGAGCTCAGAAAGAGTTGAATAAAATCCAATCGGTAAGGTAATGCACGAATTGATCTCGGTGCATGAGTAATCATAGCGGAAGGTAAGAATATGACAGTTGGATGGATTGGTTGAGTCCATTGTGGTAAATGGACAGTGGCATAATAGTCATTGGAAAGGTAAAGTAAATGGTCTGAGATATCAGATGCCTTGGCTATGTTGGGAAATTTTGTTCTCAATATTGTGCATATTGTGCATGGATAAAGGAATTTCTCCTAACCTAGACCTTATAATATCTAGTAATCATGTTGTGATCATAATTATGATGATGTATATATATGTATAAATGCACGTAAGTATATCGCTATATAATGAGATCATGATTGTTTTATGTTGATGTTCATATATGTATATATGTATGTATGTATGTATGTATGTATGTCATTTATTGACAGGGTCGTCATGGATCTTGATGGTTTTATGTTGATGGTTTATATGTATATATGTATGTATGTATGTCTCTATGTAACTGTATGATAGGGTTTTGAAGGATCATTCTTGTGGAGTAATGATTTCTTATGTAGGTGAATGGCATGAAGAGGTTCTTGGTCTTATGAGGAATTAAGTGGGAAGAGTAACTCTCACATATGTATGAGGTCAATATCATGTGGACATGAATTAATATTATAAGCTTGTGTTATGCCTATGTTTATGTTATGGACATGTAATGTTGAGGGGTATATCAGCAAAGTGAAAGTATTATGATTTGTGGCATGCTAGGATAAGCATGGATCGTGTAAAGACACTAGAAGCAAGGTTTCTTTTGGGGTCAGTGTTTGGTCTATGGATATACAGTGTTATTGTTGTGTATATGTTGTGTGTTGGGTGTGGAACCTGATTATATTGTTTATTTTGTATCATAGCGTTGGACCCTTGTACCTTAATGGGGGTGGCAATGCTGCCCGTAATTAAACGTTGCCTGGGGGGTCCGAGGGGGGGGGGCTGCGACTTTATGGAGCCCCCCCCCCGCAGGCTTCGGCGGGCGCACCTTAAGCTAAAAATAGATGTAAAATTGCCTTGTAAAAATATAGTAATTTCTAGTCAATCTGGGCCGTTCATTAGGCGGATGATCTGACAGTAGAAATTATGTTTAGTTTAGGGTTTTTTGCCCTAGAAGGCAACCCCTCATTTTTTATGAGGGTATTATATTGCAGCTGTGTATTGTAGGTGTATTCTCAGAGCGAGAAACAGATAGGGAGACAGTGAGAGAGAACAGAGGATATTACAGTGGATCTGTTGTAGGTTGTGTCTCTTCATTTTTCTAGATAATAAAAAGGAAGGACTGGTTGTTTGGGGTGGACGTAGCCCAAACTGGGTGAACCATGTATATCTGCGTCTCTCTAGTTTTATGTGTTTTGTGTGCTTTTGTTTTCCACATATTTTATGTGTTTCATTGCTCTGTAATATTTAATTTTCTAACAACTGGTATCAGAGCCGAAGGTCTATTTGGCTGATAAACTCACAGGAAAGAAGGGCTCCTAGTTTGAGTGGGAGAAATGGTGGAAGATGGTAAATTTAGGGTCAAGAAATTTAACAGCCAAAACTTCCGGCTGTGGAAGATGCAGATGGAAGACTATATGTATCAGAAAGATCTGTACCTACCATTGAGAAAAAAAACAAAGAAGTCGATGACTATGAGAGATGCAGAATGGGATATTCTTGATAGAAAGTCACTCAGAATAGTACGGTTGTGCCTCGCGGCATCGGTAGCCTTCAATATTTTGAAGGAAACAACAACAGAGGATTTTATTAAGGCGTTGGAAAAACTATATGAAAAACCCTCAGCCTCAAACAAGGTATTTCTTATGAAATTTTTATTTAATTTGAAGATGTTGGAAGATGGATCTATTGCAGGCCATTTAAATGATTTTAATACAGTTACGAATTAGTTAAGTTCTGTAGGGGTAAACTTTGATGATGAAGTTAGAGCTCTATTATTTCTATGCTCATTGCCAGAAAGCTGGAATGGTTTAGTTATGGCCATTAGTAACTTTGTCTCTCGATCTAGTACTTTAAAGTTTGATAATGTTGCCAGTGTTATCCTTAGCGAGGAAATGCAATGGAAAAGCTCCGGTGAGACATTGGGTAATGCTTTGAGTGTAGAGTTTAGGGGAAGAAGAATGGAAAGAGGAAAGAGCTTGGGATATCGCAGTAAATCAAGGAAAGGTAGATCCAAGTCCAGATCATGGATAGTGTGCTGGAAATGCGGAAAGAAGGGACACCTATAGAAATACTGTAGATCTCAAAAGGGAAAAGAAGGAGACGAGCAACAAGAAAAAAATCATGAAGCAAATGTAACAGGTGATGTGTTACAATATGATTTGATTCTTTCTTTCGAAAATGTTATTAATTCTTGGGTTGTAGATTCAGGGGCCTCATTCCATGCCACACCTGATAAGAAATATTTTCATGACTATGTTCAAGGAGATTTTCGACAAGTCCGTTTGGGTGATGATAAACCCTGTAAAATTGTTGGAATGGGTAAGGTTCTTTTAAAACAATAGAATGGAAACCAATGGCTATTAAAGGAGGTAAGGCATGTTCCAGATCTGAAGAAAAATATGATTTCAATAGGGCATGTAGGTAGTGAAGGTTGTGTGACAACTTTCACAGATAAAACTTGGAAGGTCACCAAAGGAGCACTGGTAATAGAAAAAGGCAAAAAGGTTGGTACATTGTATTTATGCAATGGTATTTCTAACTCTGTTAATGCTTTAATTTCCAAGGGAGCAGATGCAGCATTATGGAATCATAGGCTTGAACACATGAGTGAGAAGGGGATGAATATTATTCACTCAAGAAATTTTTTCCCAGGTTTGAAGAATGTTGATTTGGATTTCTGTGAGAATTACGTTTATGGAAAAAAGAAGAGAGTTAGATTTCTCAGAGTTGGGAAAGAAAAGAAGAGTGAAAAATTAGATCTTGTGCATACAGATGTATGGGGACCTGCTCAGGTATCATCTCTTGGTGGCTCTCGTTATTATGTTACTTTTATTGATGATGAAACTAGAAAAACTTGGATTTATTGTATTTAGAATAAATCTGATGTATTTGATACTTTCAAGAAATGGAAAGCTTTGGTTGAGATTGAGACAGGAAAGAAGTTGAAGTGTCTCAGATCAGACAATGGAGGTGAATATTGCAACAAAGAGTTTGATAGGTACTGTTCAGAGCATGGAATTCGTAGAGAGAAGACAGTTCCAAGAACACCACAATAAAATGGTGTGTCAGAAAGGATGAACAGAACAATCATGGAGCGTGCAAGGTGCATGAGATTGCATGCAGGATTGCCTTTACAATTTTGGGTAGATGCTGTAGATACCGTTGTTTATCTAATAAACAGAGGGCCTTCAAGTTCCTTGGATGGTGGTATTCCAGAGGAAGCATGGACAGGTAAAAAGGTAAACTAATATTTTTTAAAGCCTTTTGGTTGTGAGGCCTTTGTCCATATTAATAAATAAAATAGAACAAAGCTTGAGGCAAAATCAAAGAAATGTACCTTTATTGGATATGGTGTTAATGATTTTGGTTATCACTTATATGATTATGAAAATCACAAAATCATTATGAGAAAAGATGTAATATTCAATGAAAAGGTATTGTATAAGAATCAGTTGCAGGAAAATAAACAGGAAAAATAAAACAAAGAACACACAGCTCTTGATGAGATCACAAAAAAGGTAAAGGTGCCTAAAAATAATAATAATCAAGAGCCACAACAACAGAAACCACCACAACAGCAACAGGCACCTAAAACACCTGAAAGTGCTGTTAGAAGATCTACCAGGATATGTAGACCCCCTGAATGATACTCTCCTTCATTATATTATTTATTGTTGACCGATTCTGGTGAACCTGAATGTTATGAAGAAGCAATGTAGGTTGAAAGCAGGAAGAAGTGGGAGCTAGCCATGGAAGAAGAGATGGACTCCTTAATGCATAACTAGAATTGGGACTTAGTCAGGTTCCCTGCAAGTAAACTACATTGAAAAATAAATGGTTTTACGGGCTGAAGGAAGAATATGGAAGAAAAAGAGGTACAAAGCTAGACTTGTGGTGAAGGGGTTTGCACAGAAGAAAGGTATTTATTTTGATGAAATATTTTATCTTGTTGTTAAGATGAATTCAATCAGAACTATTTTAAGTCTTGTAGTAGCGGAAGATTTACATATTGAACAGTTAGATGTAAAGATAGCATTTCTCCATGGAGATTTGGAGGAAGAGATTTATATGAAGAAACTAGAAGGATATGAGGTCAAAGGGAAAGAAAAAATAGTGTGCAGGTTAAAGAAGATCTTGTATGGATTAAAATAGGCTCCAAGGCAGTGGTATCTAAAATTTGACAAGTTTATGTCTGAACAAGGTTATACTAGATGTCACTCTGATCATTGTGTTTGTCTGAAAAGGAAAAATTATGACAGCTATATTATATTGTTATTGTATGTAGATGACATGCTTGTTGCAGGGTCTAACATGTAAGAAATAAATGTGCTCAAAAGAAAATTGGAAAATTCAATTGAAATGAAGGATTTGGGAGCTACAAAACAAATCCTTGGTATGAGAATAACTAGAGACAAGAAAAATCGCAAATTAACACTGTCTCATAATGAGTACATACAAAAGGTGTTTAAAATATTTAATATGTAGAATGCAAAACCAGTTAGTACACCTTTTGCTAGCCATTTCAAACTTAGTAAGGAGATGTGCCCCAAGACCCAAGAAGAAATGGACTATATGTCTAAAGTTTCATATGCATCAACAGTTGGAAGCTTAATGTATGCAATGGTCTGCACAAGGCCTGATATTGCACACAAAGTGGGAGTTGTAAGCAAGTACGTGAACAATCCAGGAAAAGAACATTGGATGGTAGTGAAATGGATTCTCAAATATTTGAGAGGTACCACAAATCAAGCATTATGCTTTCATAGTTCAAACATTGATCTACAGGGATATGTTGATGCAGATATGGCAAGTGATAGAGATAACAGGAGGAGCACTACAGGATATGTATTTACTATAGGTGGAACATATGTTAGTTGGGTTTCAAAAATCCAAAGTGTTGTTGCACTTTCAATAACAGAAGCAGAATATGTTGTTGCTACAGAGGCTAGTAAGGAAATGATTTGGTTACAAAAGGTCTATGGATGAATTGGGTAAGAAGCATGATATGGGCACGTTATACAGTGATAGCCAAAGTGCCATTCATCTTGCAAAGAACTCAGCATTTCATTCCAGGACTAAACACATACAGCTCAAGTACCATTTCATACGGTCAGTATTGGAAGATGGACAGTTGAAGCTGGAAAAGGTACACACTAGCCAGAATCTTGCAGATATGCTAACAAAAGTTGTAACTAGGGAGAAACTGAGAATATGCTTAGTTTCAATTGGTCTTCAAGGATGACGATGAAGATGAGAAGCAACCAGGTCCAAAGAGGAGTCATTGTCCAGCAAATGAAGCAGTGGTGGAGTTGCTACAATCAGTCTCTAAGTGGGAGATTGTTGGCTGTGGAGCCTGATTATCTTGTTTATTTTGTATCACAACGTTGGACCCCTGTACCTTAATGGTGGTGGCAATGCTGCCCGTAATTAAACGCTGCCTGGGGGGTCCAGGGGGGGCGGCTGTGACTTTATGGAGCCCCCCCCCCCCTGGCGGGGGGTTTCGAGGGTAGCGCCCCCGAAGCTAAAAACAAATGTAAAATTCCTTGTAAAAGTATAGTAATTTCTAGTCAATCTGGGCCGTTCATTAAATGGATGATCTGACGGTAGAAGTTATATTAGTAGATTTTTGGCTTCTGTGATCCATCAATAAATTATGAAGAATATTTCGGTAATAATCACATTATCATGAACAAAGTCGACGCATTTTGAACCAACCAGTGTGGTTCATCATCAGGACTAGGTGAGAGATCAGATCAGTCGTTAAGCTTTAAATAGATGTAGGAGATGCAAAGAAAACCGTTATAACAACTATTTTGACTATGAAATCCACAACGGTTAGTTTTAATATTTAAAACAAAATAATAAAAATAAAAATAAAAGTAGTTCTACTAATTTCAATATTAAATACAATTTGAAACGGCTAGTTTGAATATTCAAATTTAATTATATATTATTTATATTAAAATTCTATTAAATTTTTTTAATAAAAATAAAAATAAAAATAATAAAATACAATACAATAAAATAAAATAAAAATAAAAAATAAAAACAAAACTAAAATAGTTAAACCAATAAAATTAAAAATGGTAACAGTTAGTAATATATTAAAATATTTATTTATTTAAAAATAAAAATAAATAAAAATAAATAAATAAATAAAATAAATAAATAAAATTTTTATTTTTCTTAATATCGTTAAATGACTATTCAAAAATTAAATATTAAACAAAAATAAATAAATAAATAAAATATAATAATAATAATAATAATAATAAATAAATAATATAAAAATAAATAAAATAAAATAAATAAATTAATTAATTAATTAAAAAAATTAAAAAATATAAAATAAAATAAAAATAAAAATAAAAGTAAATAAATAAATAATATATATATATAACAAAAAATAAAAAAATAATAAAAATTAAGAATATAACGCAGGAATCCAACACCTGCTTATATTCCAACCGTCATCTCTATTGAGATTTACGGGCCTTTTTTCAATTTCAAGGGCCTCTCTTGACTTGCGATGATGAAAATGATCAATCTTGGCTAAGACCTTAGCCTCTTCAATGCAGATATGATGGTTAGTTTTTTTCACATGTTCAGCTAGGGCAGAGGTGCGGTACCTGCCATGTCTAATGTCAGCTGCATGTTCACATATCCTTTGGCTAATGGACCTACCCGTTTCACCGATGTAAGGCATCCCACAGGAACAAGGAATAAGATAGACACCTTTTCCATCCTTAGGGTTCACAGGATCTTTAACAGAGTTAAGAGAGTTGCGAATCGTGTTAAGGGGTTTGAAGGACGAGGAAACCCTATGCTTCCTAAGGATTCTAGCAATCCTATCAGTGGTACCCTGAATGAAAGGAAGCCTTACATTGCAGGACCATTGATTAGGATTTTTATTTTTAACCAAGAAGCCTCTTTCAGCTTTAAGAAAAGCTTTACGACCTAGAGACTTACTATAACCATTAGAACAAAAAACATTAAGGAGATAGGTGTTTTCTCCCTCTAAGTGAGACTCATCAGAGATTCTCAATGCCCTAGTGGTTAAGGTATTGAGGACACCTAACTTTTGAGCAGGAAAATGATGAGAATCAGCCCGAAGATATTGTTCAGTATGAGTTTTTTTACGAAAAACTTGATGAGAAAAAGAACCATATTCTTTCCTACAAATAAGAACATCAAGGAAAGGAAGGCTCCCATCCACCTCATACTCCATGGTAAATTTTATGGAGGAAGATTGACTATTAAGATGAATGAAGAAACGATCAAGCTCTTCCCTACCATGAGGCCATACGACACAAGTATCATCTACAAACCTTTTCCAAAGCTTCGGTTGGTGCAGAGCCGAGGAAAGAGCCTTGGACTCAAAATCTTCCATAAAGAGATTAGCAACAACCGAAGAAAGGGGAGAACCCATAGCAACACCACAGGTTTGCTCATAAAACTCTCCTTCAAAACTAAAGAAAGTAGAAGTTAAGCAAATCTCAACTAAAAAGGCAGTGTCAGGATCAGTAATCCAATTAATGACATCGATGGCCTCCTTAATAGAGATGACGGTTGGAATATAAGCAGGTGTTGGATTCCTGCGTTATATTCTTAATTTTTATTATTTTTTTATTTTTTATTATATATATATATTATTTATTTTTTTACTTTTATTTTTATTTTTATTTTATTTTATATTTTTTAATTTTTTTAATTTTTTTATTTATTTTATTTTATTTTTATATTATTTATTTATTTATTATTATTATTATTATTATATTTTATTTATTTATTTATTTATTTATTTTTGTTTAATATTTAATTTTTTAATAGTCATTTAACGATATTAAGAAAAATAAAAATTTTATTTATTTATTTATTTTTATTTATTTATTTTATTTTATTTTATTTATTTATTTATTTTTATTTATTTTTTATTTTTAAATAAATAAATAAATTAATAAATAAATATTTTAATATATTACTAACTGTTACCATTTTTAATTTTATTGGTTTAACTATTTTAGTTTTGTTTTTATTTTTTATTTTTATTTTATTTTATTGTATTGTATTTTATTATTTTTATTTTTATTTTTATTAAAAAAATTTAATAGAATTTTAATATAAATAATATATAATTAAATTTGAATATTCAAACTAGCCGTTTCAAATTGTATTTAATATTTAAATTAGTAGAACTACTTTTATTTTTATTTTTATTATTTTGTTTTAAATATTAAAACTAACCGTTGTGGATTTCATAGTCAAAATAGTTGTTATAACGGTTTTCTTTGCATCTCCTACATCTATTTAAAGCTTAACAACTGATCTGATCTCTCACCTAGTCCTGATGATGAACCACACTGGTTGGTTCGAAACGCGTCGACTTTGTTCATGATAATGTGATTATTACCGAAAGATTCTTCATAATTGGTAGAAGTTATGTTTAGTTTAGGGTTTTTTTCCCTAGAAGGAAACCCCTCACTTTGTATGAGGGTATTGTACTGCGGCTATGTATTTTAGGTGTATTCTCAGAGCGAGAAACAGATAGGGAGACTGTGAGAGAGAATAAAGGATATTACAGCGGATCTGTTGTAGGTTGTGTCTCTTCATTTTTCTAGATAATAGAAAGGAAGGACTGGTTGTTCGGGGTGGACGTAGCCCAAACTGGGTGAACCACATATATCTGTATCTCTCTGGTTTTATGTGTTTTGTGTGCTTGTGTTTTCCACATATTTTATGTGTTTCATTGCTCTGTAATATTTAATTTTCTAACATTGTGC
This sequence comes from Pinus albicaulis, assembly GCA_034641835.2. Classification (NCBI taxonomy): domain Eukaryota; kingdom Viridiplantae; phylum Streptophyta; class Pinopsida; order Pinales; family Pinaceae; genus Pinus; species Pinus albicaulis. The sequence continues at coordinate 1,135,520,391 of CM076582.1, forward strand.
ATGTATATATTCATTGATTATACCTATGGTGATCTGTAAAGTTTCATATATATTATTGTGTACATATGATGTTGTATTCCTGTTGTATATATGGTGTTGTGTGTATATTGCATATGCAGTGCTAGGTATGGTAGGTGCCATGTACATATTAGATATATGGTGTTGTGTACATATCCTGTTGTGTACATGTTAGATATGTAGTGTTGTGTACATACCATAGTTTGTGCGTGTTGGATATGCGTTGTGGTGTGCATATGGTGTTATGTGCATGTTGGATATGCGGTGGTGTGTACATATGGTGCTATGTACATGTTTTATATGAAGCTATATGTACATATGGTGTTATGTGTGTGTTGTACATATGGTGTTATGTGCATGATTGTACGCGTGGTGTTGTGTGCATGTGGTACTATGTGCATGTTGTACATGTGGTGTTGTGTGCATGCGATGTTGCGTACATGTCGTACATGTGGCGTTGTGTAAATTTGGTGTCATGTACATTTCGTGCATGTGGTGTAGTTTACATGTGGTATTGTGTACACATTGTACAAGGGGTGTGGTGCACATTTGGCGTTGTGTAGGTGGTGTCATGCACATGTGATGTTGGGCGCACATTGTGTGGGTAGTGTTGTGTACAGGTGGTACTGTGTACATGTTTTGCATATAGTATTGGTATACATGTGGTATTGTGTTCATGTCATACATGTTGTGTTGGAGGCATGTGGTACTATGTATGTGCATGGTGTAGTCGTGGAATTTTGACATGTGTATTCATTGTGTTATACTTTGTGTACATATATTTATGTATGTGTATTGTGTCATATTATACACTGGGTGTAGGTTTATGTGTTGTATGTCAATGTAGGAATATGTATTGTGTTGTACTATACATGGGGTGTAGGTGTATCTGTTGTATGTCAGTGTAGGCATATGTATTGTGTTGTACTGTACACCGGTTTTGGGTGTATGTGTCGTATGTCGGTGTGGGTGCATGTATGGTATGGTGTTGTATTTCATATGTGGGTGTACGCATTTTGATGTACACAATGTGTATGTATACGTGATTGAAGACAAGCAAAGGCATTGGGTGCTTACTGGGTGTGGCAATCGATCTAGTGTGTGTACAAAAAGAACAAAGGAAGAACTAAGGACTAATCAAGGATAAGTATCAATATTTTATTTAAGTTTTATTATGCATGTGATCTATGATTGTGACTTAGGATGGTTACATGTGATTTATGATTATGGTTTACGATGATTGCATGTGATTCATGATTTTAAATTATGATGGTTGTGTTTTGAGCTAACTGGATGTGATATGTTTATACATGATGATTTATCAAACATCTAGTTTCACTTGTTGTGACAGGAATTGAACAAGATTGCAAGTGTATCTTGTTGATGAGCTACCGATGAGGTATGATTTGAGATTATTTCAATTTATTTTGAATTTACTGGAAGTTATGTGCTTGGTATAGGAAGCATGGAAATTCCTGTTTGGGATGATTGAAACCGACTGCAAGAAATAGCAACGTCAACAAAAGGAATTGGAACATGCAGTGGTATGTTGGTGAAGCACTTCAAGAGTGAAACCATTGTGGAACACAGGTGCTCAGTAGTGTCCATTTATTTCCATGAGCATGTTATGACTCGTATGATGGTTTTGAGGTAGGTATATGCCTTGGTTTTTATATCTTTCGATGCGAGGAAGCCTTGCCAAGGGATCAATCACCTAGGATAGGGGATGTCAGGGAACTTGGAAGGTGAGTGACTGCACAGAAGGGGATTATTGGATTACATGAGGCATTATGTAGTAGTGAAGGGAAGGTCGAGGATGGATTTTTTTGGTCATTATCATTTCCATATGGAATCATATGCACATTGGGAATGTACCCTAGAACAATGAGTCAGTAATTTCTCACTAAGGGTATAGTGTCATAGGATTACAACGTTGGACGATGGATGAAGACTTTGACTTTGGTAGTGGATTATGGACTTCTTAGGAAGGTGGTGAATCTTAGTATTACCTTGAGGGTGGAAGTTTGAGCCTCTAGATTCCCTTATTTTTGATACGACCATTGTATCATTTTATTGTTGGTTGAGAAAATGTGTATATTATTGTAAATATTGTATCGAAATGGATTCATAGATGTTCATAGACAGTATGGTTATTTTTTGGTTGAATAAAATGTGGTTTTATTGTAATATCATAATGAGTTGTGTTATAAAGCTCCAGTAAATGGTATGTTTGTCATGTTTCAGTAGTGGTCATTGTAAATACTACAACGAGTTGTGTTATAAAGCTCCATGGGAATTATGCTTCATTTTTTGTGGTTTCTGGTTTGTAGGTATCATTGAACACCGAGGATGGTGTTCCCCCAAGGGGGGTGGTTCTGTAACATCCTTGGTGAAAATATCATGTAATAAAGTTAAAATAATAACCATAGTTGATGGGACATGTATTCTAAGATGAACGTTGGGCAAAACATCCTAACGGTGTTCATTTCAGGAAATTGGCAAAGGCAATGGCAAAGGCTTTGGAAAGGCATGAGGCATTAATTGGCATTTTATTTATAAAAATAATGGAAATTAGGAGAAAAGGAAGGTAAAAGGTCACAGGTTGCATGTGAGGAGGAAAATGAACGAAAATAATGGAAAATGAAGAAAATAGAGGCCTCATTAATAAAAATGCTTTTAAGGATTAGTTGGTAAGATTTTAGTCAGTGCATTTTTGGAGCTCTCTCATTATTCTCTCTCTCTCTCTCTCAGATACTTAGAGTTTTCTTGGATCACTCTTGGAGAGTGTGGATACTTGGTTATTTGGAGCAAGAAGGCAAAAGAAGAGTAGGAAATCACAAGCGGACATCAGGATCAGCAACTACATCAGGATTTGATTAAAAATACCGATTTGCATGTATGTTTTCCTCACTATTTGTTTCATGCATGGTGTATGCATGTGGATTTTCCTAGCCTTTCCATTTTCTGGATAGCCCTGGTGTTGTGGGTTTATTCCATTGATTGTTTTATGGTTGGTTCTCATGATTCCTTTTGCTGTTGGGTTGAGTTACTAGTTCTTGGAGCCTTGGTTGGACAAATGCTCTGGAGCTTGGTGGATAGTTTTTAGGTTGAGTTACTAGTCCTGGAGTCTTGGTTGGAAAAACGCTCTAGAGCCCTATGTTAGCCATCTATAAAAAATTTTATATCCAATGATGGCTAAATAGTTCCTTAGATTTCTAAAAAACAAGCTTTTATGAAAATCTTTTGAGTTTTTTGAAATCTCACTGAGTTCATTATCTTCAAGCTATCCATTTACTGAAAATCTTCACTCAACTTCCTCCCAGGTTAATCCTGCAATTTCAAAAAAGAAAATTGTTTTCAGGCTATTTTCACCATTTACCCTTTCATGACTTTTCCCCTCATTTCACCTATTTTCACTCCTATTTCTAAACACTCATTTTTCCTTCATTTACCCTCCATTTTCCCTAAAGACCCTTATTAAACCATAAAATCCCTTTATTTGGTTTAAAATACCCTCTTTAACCCTATCATAACTTTCAAAAAGGGCTTTAAAACCCCTATTTTATGCCTAGATCCGATTATTTTTAACATAAGGCCTTAAGTCCCTTTGGGCTTAAGCCCTCTGCTCCTTTCCCCATATGACCCAAGGCCCACCACCATTCGCTAAAGCATAAAATCCCTGGTCCCCTTTAATTCCCACAGGACCACATCTCTGCTCTTCCCTTAGCCTCTTTCCATTATATTTCTACCCTCGCCATGATTTCTCCCAAAGTGATCCCAGTCGTTGATCACCTTCGATCTAATGGTTATCACTTTCCCCCCTCATCCTTCATCTTCCTGACCATAACCTTTTCATTTACCCTATCATCTAATCTCGACCGTAGATCCCCCAGATCTGATGGCTCTCACGATCCCCAACCCTTTACCCCCACCGATAAAACATTCCGCTACCCGAAAAAGGATTTACGTCACCCTGCTGGCCCACCGTCCACTGCTCCACCACCATCCAACCCCCCTCCTACACTTTTCCTCCACTACCACGTCCATCCGATAAATTTTCCCATCAGAAGCAAACCTGCACCATTGATCTGGCTTCCCCAGATCCAAATTTTCACGTTCCATATCGTGCTCATTTCATTGACAGGGTTTAACACTTGATTTCTACGCGAAATAAGTGTTTTTACCCTCGATAGGTGTCATCCTCTAAATGGTATCGGGTCCATATGATCAAAAGCCACTAACTTCCTATCTTCCATGTGATACCACCTAATTTCATGCAAAACCACTTTTTCTCTAATTCACGCCAAATATTCAAAATTTCATCCTTTTTCCTGGTTCCGCCTGTGGAACCCCTCTCCTGCACATCTCCCTTTCCTTGTACATCGCTCCAAATTCCTCCTCGAGCTCTGAAACATAGTTTTATCACACAATGAAAGTTTATTTTATATGTTTGTTTGTGTTGCAGGTTTAATGGCAGCCTAAGTTCACAGGCCATCCAACATCCAATATAAGTGGCTTCCTATCTTTGGACGATGATCTGAGAGGTGAGAAAGACAAAGAAAAGGGACTAAGGGTATTTACATAAAGGATGGATCGATGATTCATGACCATCAAATCAATCAAGGAAACCCTCCAGCGCACGAAGGAACCCCTGCATACAACAAGACAAAGAAGATCAGTGAAGGGATGAAGAAACAAAGAGAATAAAGGCCAAATGCAGATTAAGGCCTACAAACACAGTTTAATGGCTAAACCAAGCATATCAGCCCAAAGACAGCTTCGAATGATAAAATCAAGGAAGCAATTACTTCACCAAAGGACAAATTACCACCTACAAACATGTTTTCCCTCAAAAGGCATAAAGAAGTTATTACAGTCAGAGATATTTTCAAAGAAGTAGCTCAATAGTTATTTCAAAAGTTATTAAGAAGCCTAAAAGTCAAATATTGCAACTAAGTGGTTCAAAAAGTTAATGTAACATTCATTATGTAGAGTTAAACCCTTTAATACATTTTTCCTTGGGCTTTGCATAGCCTCAAAGGTCAAAAAACATTTACTCTGTCATAAATGAACATTTAGGATCTTCCTTTCACCCAACCTCCTCTTTCATCTATAAATACTACTTGAGGACCTCATTGTAAGGGGTTGGGTCATTGTTAGTTGTTGTAATTTGATCAAGAAAAGAAGTGGATTGAAGAGTTGCCGAGTAGTTGAAAAATACTAGGTTGATAAGAGAAAGTTTTGAGCTATAAAGACTCACTGTGTTGGAGTATGTAACTGGTTTGAACATAAATAAAAAAAGTTGATTCACAGGATCCTGGTCTATGTTAATGGTGATGTTTTTTGTCACTGTTTTTGTTTTCTCCTTATGTTTTCATATTGTCCATTTTCTCTGATAAAGAATAGAAAATTTATATTAGGATTTACTATCAAAAGTACCCTATTTTTGTTTGAAAGCTTTATCTTTATGTTTTATTCTGCTAAAGTTTGATTGGAGGATTCTTAATTTCCCTCTAGTTTTATCCAACTTGTTGTTTTAAGAATGATTCAATAGAGTATAACCAGGGAATGTTGGTAAGCTTATATCTTAAGATGTTGTTCTTAAAAAATATTTTTTCAAGTATGCTAAGTAGAGTTTTAACTAAGGAAGTCTATGGTTTTCCCTGTCCTTTGGTCAGTCTTTAAAAGTTGCTTGGAAAGATCCCAAGAGAGTATGTAAAAATTATATTAAATTGTTTCTATTTGATCTTAGACTGCCCTCATTGTTATCTTGTTTGTTTTCTTTATCTGAAAGTAGTCTTAAGTTTACTGGATTGTTGTCTTACAAATTTTCTTTATTAAAAGTTTGCCCAAAGAAGTTTATGGTATGCCCTGCCCTTTGGATTTCTTCAAACAGATACTTTGAAATGCTTTTCTTGTTTAAGTAGAGCTAGAAGATTCTTGACTGACTATAGCTTTAATGCCTTCACAACATCTTAATGTTTCACACCACAATTCAATCTAAAATATACTTTGATATAGATGACTTTCCCTATGGAAACCCTTGAAGAGTTGTTGTACAATTAAATCCTTTTATGACTCTATAGTCCAATGGATTAATACTGTCTCATGACCTATATTTTCAGCTGAAACATTCTCTCAGTCTACTCTTGCCTTCACCCTTCAAAATAACCTTCTCAATTAATAACTGCCCAACCAAAACTAAACAAAGTTCTCAAGAGCTTCATAACTAGCCTAATATCTTAAATAAAAGCATAAAGATACATAAATTGACACTTATATAGAGAGATCCCTTTATGAATCCAGGAAGGTTAGGTCCTAGGGTTCCAAAGTGGTTCTAATGTGGCCCTTGCAGTGTTTATTCTTTCCATTCTTGTAAATCACAGGGAGCCAACACCCTAGGTAGGTTGAGTTACCAGTCTTGGAGCCTTGGTTGGAATAAAAACTCTATAGCCCTAGAGAAACTTAGATAGAGACCAATCCTTGATGGTTGTAATGTCCGACCCTGAGGTGGAATCACTGGTTGAGAGTTGAGGTGGTTTGGCCTCTGGAAGCCCTACGTTGATTATTATTGGTGTGTTTGATGAGATCCCACATTCATGCTTAGAATATGGCACAAGGGTGATTAGCTGAAGTGAGACTTGGCTCAGCCAATCTATGGTTGGGTGGAACATGGAAGTCCCATATCTAGTTGTTTTTTACATTTAGTATTGAAGAGTTCATTATTTTAGTATTTGATATGAAAATGTACTAGTTTACTTATGGATTTTATTATTGTTATATCCATTTTATCTATGTTGTTATTGTGTTGGTTATAAGCATGTATTATGTTATCACCAAACTGGAACTAATTGGGTTGTTCAACAGTCAATTTGATGTAACAATTTCAAACCACTTGGGGTTGGAAGTTAACCCTTTCAACCAGAGAAGGCTCTCTCAAGAAAAAGGTAAGATATTCAAGAAACAATCTTATAATGAAGATGTCTAACTCTTATATGTTTTTAATGATTTTTGCAGGTGGAAGATGATTCAGGGGCTACCATTGGACATGGAGTTGGCATGTAAATTAAATTACAAATGATTATTATTCATGGAAACTAAGGCACATGATATTTTACAATAACTCTAGATAATACATAAAGGAAGTTGGAGCACAATATTTTATGAATTCCAGGTAATCATGTATAAGCAACCTGAATCAATTAAGTGAAAGAAAATTACATAGTAGCCTCGTCATTTACTTTCATCCACCCCCTATGATTCTAAAAAACCTCACATTTATAGATTGAGATCTATTTTACATGGGTTTTCCACGTATGCTAGACTCTCGCACCTGATCTAGAGAACTAATCCAAAAATGATTCCATTACATTGAGAAAAAATAGAGATATTCTATTTGAGGGAGTTTGTAGTTAAAAAGGACTCTATAACTATTAACTACATCAACAAAAACTTTTAATAACCCTTGATAATGATGTCTACTGAACCAAAAAACCATGTTTAGTTGGAAAACTATCATACTATATTTGAGGTCTTGATATATAGAATTTGATGATGAGTTTTCCATTGGTGAGGTGGAAAAAGTGATTTGATGTCAGCCATGTAAATCCTGTGAAGTGTATTGCTGAATTGTCTTCATCAAGAGATGCCCCAATGAAATTTCATAATCCATTTTGATGACTCACTCCTTCCTAAAATGCATTGAATTCCTCAAAAATACCGAAAATTTAGAATGTTGGAAAAACAAAGCATTTAGGCAGTTTCGTAGCGTAATTTTTGTAGCATCTTTGTAACACCACCTTCCGCAACTTTTTTGACTCTTCTTCCTATGGGATGATCTTAATTGGGTTTGATAAGGTAAATACATGCCTCCAGTTAACCTTGATACGATATTTTTTAGAGAGTTTTCCTTAAATAATTCTACAGTGAGTTTGTAGCGAAAACTTAGCCTCAAGCCTAGAGCTCACTTCGAAATTGCCTAGTTTCATAAAATTTTACAATTTATTATTCCTAACCCTAAAAACATCTTTGTAGCCCTTTATATGCCTTGCTATGATATCTTAAGACAAAAATTAGTCAAAAAGGTGTGACTTACCATCCTTCATGGAGAAGTAGGCTCATCCTCCATCACAATCATCTTTAGACATGTGTGCATGATACCCTTGCAGTTTCTGGAAGAAACACATGCAGTCTGTGTTGGAAAAATCTTGTGAGAAGATGGGGTCTTGTGCAATTAGCCTCATATCCATGGGATCATATCTGCCACAGTACCACCCTTGTTTGGATTTTTATGTGAGGCCATTATTTCAAACACGGCATTGATCAGCTCCTTCTTTGACACCTGCAAAATTCCTTTAAGACATCAAGCAACTCTCTTGACACGGGTAGCACTTAGCCTAAGATAGCTACAGGACATAATTCTTGACTCTAGACTATTGTCAAAAGCATTCAAACAACTTACAAGGATGAAGGCGAGGTGTTGCTTTTTAAATTAGGAATAAGACTAAATTAGAAAAGAGGAAATGAGTGGGAAAAATTCAATGATGTGAGAAGTAATGATAACCATGCATGCATATTACATATGATGAAAAATAATAGAATGGGAGCATGATGACCAAGTGTGCATTGACCAATGAAATCATGAGAAAACACAACCTTTCCCACTGTTATAAGAAAAAACGGATTTCGTATCATTTCCAGTACTTTGGAGGGAAAATTCTCTACATAATTGTTAGGCACTTCCATAGTGAAATCGAACTGTTTTAGACTGACTACGTTGCAGAATTCAAAAAAAAATTCCAAGTGTCATAGAATGACCCTATATTACCCATTCGATTAGATTTTTCGAATTTACCTTGACATGACCTTTATTGCATGACTAATTACTATTAAAACCTCTTAAAATATGTACAATTTTTTTTTAAATTAATGAACTTCATGACCTTATTTTCATCCAAATGACCTAACATAACTTACCTAAGACCAACCTAGACAAACCTAGTTGTTATCATAGGTAATAGTGGCTTCATTGGGGATGTTGTGCCCTTGTGGTGTAGTAAAGAACCAACAAACTAGGTGCCTTATTCATTGGGCTGATCCCAACCTCTTGTCATATTCTTTAGCCTGAATTCGTCCCTTCACATGCTCTTGAAGAAAAAAACCATCCAAACCAAAACTTACAACTACAATCTTCAAACTGAATGCTAAAAGAGATGCTTTCCCAGAAAGATTATTTATGTACCAATAACCCTACTCTAACAGCTCAAAACCAAACTTTCAATTCAAGCAATATGAAATTTCCAGTATAGCCAATCAAAGAGGTGATCCAACACCTGGGCTTCTTGATTATGATTGAACAACATCAGAAGTGAATCATCTATTGGTAACTCAGAATGAAAATTGAATCCCTACTCCATAAGAAACACAAAAATTTTCTTGACTGATGGTTGCAATAGACTTACCATTGGATCTTGGAAACCATGAAAAACCACCTTTTCTTGATGAGTAAAACAATGAGAGTTAAATTCATTCATAATTGATGGCTGCTTTTTTCCTATGTCTTCAATTCCAAGAACATCATCAAATAAAAAGGAAACAATAAATTTGTCTTCCCTTTCGTGTAAAATAAAAAAAAAACATCCATGCATCCTTGAATATCTTCAAACATCACATCCATATTGTGTGTATCAAAAATACTCTTTTTCTTGTCAAAAAATCAAATAAAATATTTGGTATTTTTTCTTTAGGACTGCCATCTTGATTCTGAACAATAATGGCTCCTATAAAAACAATTTTATGCATATCATCCATGTCATTTTTATGATCCCCAAATAGAATAGGTAAAACTTGTATATTCAACTCTTCATGTAACTCAGGTTTACCTAAAAGTGAAATTTCATCACTTGTTACCTCACTATTTAGAATTTCGATGCATGTATTTTCAACAACCTGATCTTGAGGAGTTTCTTCTTGACATAAAATCTCAGAAAATGAATGGACTAAAAAATAATTTGGCTCATACCTTTGACTGCCTATAGATTAACAAGGCTACAAATCCTCATAAATTTCATGTAATATGACTTGACTGTCAAATTTCTGATCTATTTCATCTTCAACTAAAGAAGATACATCTTCTTGTTGAGAATATTCTTGATTATCATGAAAACTAACTTGGGAAGAGAATTCATAAAGTGCCTCTAATATATCCTCATCTAAGCACTCTCCATTATCACCAAGAGTTTTAAGATATGGAATAAACACCTCACAAAAACCACAATAGTCTTGTAACAATGATAAATAAAAACGAGATTTCTCATAATGTTTGAAGAACATTCTATGGAAATATTTAAGAGAGAACAAGCTTCCCAGCTGCAATGCTTCATACCATGTTCTAGCTTCATCCTCTAGGGTGGCCATAAACATTTTCATGAGACAATCCTCCGGAAACTCCACTCGAAACTTATGTACATGCATATGGAATCTAACCAAGTAAAGAGCATAATTATCTTTCTTTTCATCTTTAAATATAGGAAGATAAGTTAACCAATCAACTCTAGGCGTAGGATTTGTAAAACCAGAGATGTGAGACTGATTCATTGGGGCATACCTGGAATTATTTCTTGAAATATAACTCATCTTGGGACTTATTCAAGCTACTGATCTTCAAGTAGTGGAGTCACCATGAAGCCATGAATTTCTGAATTCTTCAAGAATGGAGTCACCATGGTAGAAGTGCAGCCTTGAAAAATTATAATCTCCTGCTACCTTCAAGAGATCAGTTACTTTGATTTGAATAAATTTCCCCAGATAATGCAGCTTCAAACTCCTGTCAAATGCACCAAAATGTTATCACCAAACTAGGACTAATTGGTTTGTTCAACAGTCAATTTGATGCAACTATTTCAAACCACTTGGGGTTGGAAGTTATCCCTTCCAACCAGAGAGGTCTCTCTCAAGAAAAAGGTAATATATTCAAGAAACAACTTTATAAAGAAGACAACTAACTCTTATATGTTTTTAGATGATTTTTGCAGGTGGAAGATGAGTGAGGGCTACCATTGGGCATGGAGTCAGCATAGAAATTAAATTACAAATGAGTATTATTCATGGAAACTTAGGCATGTGAGCTTTTACAATACTCTAACAGCTAACATAATACATAAAGGAATTTGGAGAATAAGATTTTATGAATTCCAAGTAATCATGTATAAGCAAGTTGAATCGATATTCAAAAGAAAAATGGACACAAACACATAAAAGCTCAATATGAATCTTAGGTCTAAACAAACACTTCTGCAACTATGTATTAACTGAGTGAAATAAAATTACATAGTGGCCTTGTCATTTACATCCATCCGCCCCCTATAATTCTAAAAAAACTCACATTTATAGAGTGATATATCTTTTACATAGGTATACCACTTGGGCTAGACTTTCGAACCTAATCTAGAGATCTTATCCAAAAAGGATTCCATTACATTGAGAAAAAATAGAGATATTTTGTTTGAGGGAGTTTGTAGTAAAAAAGGACTCTATAACTATTCAATACATCAAAAAAATAAAATAATAGCCCATGTTGATGATGGCTACTGAACCAAACAACCATGTTTATATGGAAAACTATCATACCAGATTCTAGGTCTTGATATACCAAATTTGATGATGAGTTGGCCATTGGTGAGGTGGAAAAAGTGATGTGTTGTCAACCATGTCAATCCTGTGAAGTGTATTGCTAAGTTTTATTCATCAACATATGTCCCCATGACATTTCATAATCCTTTTTTATGAATCATATCCTTCCTGAAATGCATTGAATGCCTCAAAAAGACTGAAAATTTAGAATGTTGGAAAAACAGAGCATTTAGGCAGTTTCATAGCGTAATTTGCGTAGCATAATTGTAACACCACATTTTACAAATTTTTTGACTCTTATTCCTATGGGAGGATATTCATTGGGTTTTATAAGGTAAATACATGCCTCCAGTTACCCCTGATATGATATTTTTTAGGGAGTTTTTCCTTAAATAATTCTACAACAAGTTCGTAGCGAAAACTCAGCTTCAAGCCTTGAGCTCACTACGAAGTTTCCTAATTTCACAAAATTTTGCAATTTTTTCTTTTTAACTCCAAAAAAATATTTGCATCCATATATATTCCTTTCTATGATATCTTAAGGCAAAAAGTATTCAAAAATTTATAACTTACCATCCTTCATGGAGAAGAGGGCTCATCCTCCATCACAATCATCTTTAGACACTTGTGTATGATACCCTTGCAGAACCTGGTAGAAATGCATGCAACCTGCATTGGAAAAACCTTGTGAGAAGTTTGGGTCTTCTGCAATTAGCCTCATATCCATGGGCTCATATATGACCATAGTTCCACCCTTGTTTGGCTTTTTATGTGAGGCCATACTTTCAAACACAGCGTTGATCATCTCCTTCTTTGACACCTACAGAATTATCTTGAGACAACAAGGAACACCCTTGACACAAGTAGCACTTAGCCTAAGATGGCTACAAGACATAATTCAAGACACTAGACTGTTGGAAAAAGCATTCAAACATCTTACAAGGATGAAGGTGAGGTGTTGCTTTTCGAATTAGGAATCAGACTAAATTAGGAAAGAGGAAATGAGTGGGAAAAATGAAATGATGTGAGGAGAAATGATAACTAGGCATGCATGTGACATATGATGAAAGCTAACATAATGGGACCATGATGACCAAGCATGCACTGACCAATGAAATCATGACAAAACACAGCCTTTCCCACCATCAGTAGAAAAAATGGATTTCGTAGCGTTTCTAGTATTCGGGAGGGAAAATTCGCTACGGAACTGTGAGGCAATTCCGTAGAAAAATCAGACTATTTTACGCTCACTACACTGCGGAATTTAAAAAAAAAAAAAAAAAACAAGTGTCACAGAATGACCCTATATTACCCATGCAATCAGATTTTTTGAATTTACCTTGACATGACCTTTATTGCATGACTAATGACTATTATAACCTCTTAAACTATGTACAATGTTTTGAAAATTAATGAACTTCATGACCTTATTTTCATCCAAATGACCCAACCTAACTGACCTTAGACCAACCTAGATCAACCTAGTTGTTATCATATATAACATATTCGATAAGTGATAATGTATGGCTCTATTCATTTTTTTATCTATAAATGAATACACAATGTATCTATGGTCAAATAGATTGTATTTTATCTTATGATGTAGGGGATAAGTGCTTCTTAGCAATTCTCCGATAAGTAAGATACCCCTATGTTTAAATATGGTGTTTACACTTGGAGATGCAATGTTCGTGACATGTTTGACGGAATGTATGTCATGCCTAGGAGGGGTCCAAATGAGTTCTTGATGATATGTTTTCTTCCGTTCCTTTTTTTAAATGTTATTTATCATCCCTTAAAGTTTCATGAAGTTCTGAGCAGTGACCTGGGTTCTGGGGATGAAAAGGTGGAAAAAATCCCAGAGTTGCAGGCACAAAACTGTGTATGTGGGGCCTTACCTACATGCTTGTTGTGTTGTGCCTGTGGCTATAGGCTCCCAACTGCAACCTTGCCTTGGAATTCCTATGGCTAAGGCTCAAAATCGTCAAAATTTCAGTCTCCCTCAGGGGTCAGTGGTTTGGAAGGTTAGGTTACCTCTTGGGGATGTTTTTGATGTTGTGCAAGGTGTATTTGTCATGTTTTCATTGGTTTCATTTTTCTCAAGGTCATCTAGGGGGTTGAATCTCATATTAGTAGCCTCTCTTCACATGTTTACCATGGTTGGCTGATTAATTGGGTATATGTGGGAAGAGGGTGTTACACCTCCCTTGGTGACTTGACTCACACACTAAGTGATATGAGAGAACCCCAACAAGAACCTACGGTAGAAGTTGGAAATACCCATAAAGTTGCAGAGCTTTGTTAGAGTGGTTGGGGCTAGCCAATCCCAAATGACTTGCATATTTGTTGGTTCCACATGAAAAACCTTCTCATCAATGATTTACCCCATATATTGAACCTAGGTCATGCCAAAAGTGGATTTATCCAAATTGGCACACAACTTGTGTTACCGCAGTGTTTGGAGGACCTGTTGAATGTGGTAGAGTTGTTCTTCCCAACTCTAGTTGAAGATTAGGATGTCATCCAAATACACCACCAAGAATGAGTTGGTGAAGGGTTGCAAGATGTCAATTGTCAGCCTCATGAAGGTTTCAGGGGAATTCATCAACCTGACTAGCATGATGAGCCATTTGAAAAGGCCATCCTTGGATTTGAAGGCATTCTTCCACACATCGGAGTGTTCAATTGGTACCCGGTGATAACCAGACTTGAAATCAATCTTGTTGAAATATGTGGTCACCTTAAGTTGGTCTAGAAGGCCACCAATATGTGGGATCAAATACCTATTCCAGGTGGTGATCTTTTTCAGTGCTCGATAGTCAATGCACAGTCTCCAGGGATCGTTTTCTTTTGCACCAACACAATCGGGCTCCCAGAGAGTGATGAATGTGGCTTGATGTGCCCTTTCTGTAGCAGCTCCTGAATTTGCCTCTTTATTTCATCGTTCTCCACAATAGTGTCGATAGATCATTCCATTGGGTAAGGGCACACCCAGGGTCAGATCAATGGGGTTCTTGACCTGACAGTGTATAGGTACCCTTGTGGGTGAGGTGAAGATGTCCATGTACTCCTCCATGATCTTGTCCATTTGTTGTTGTCATGCAGCAGAGCCCTATTTGGAGGTCATGGCCACAATATTATTCTTTCCCTGAGGGTGAATCATAAGGAAAAAAATTTCCTAGTCTGGGAAATGATCTTACTACATTACTTTTCAAAGATCAAATAGATGGTTGTAGGTGGTGCTACCTCTAGTATCATATACAACTTATTACCCAAAGTAATAATAACAGTGTGAGTCCTAGATTCATACACAACATACCACTTCCACAAATATGGTTAGCCTAATAATACATCACAAACTTCAAGAGGAGAAACATCA
Source organism: Pinus albicaulis (assembly GCA_034641835.2). NCBI lineage: Eukaryota > Viridiplantae > Streptophyta > Pinopsida > Pinales > Pinaceae > Pinus > Pinus albicaulis. The sequence goes on from CM076582.1 coordinate 1,135,535,419, forward strand.
CACAATACCTCATCTGTGAAGGGCTTGATGTTGTATGGGAGGCGACACTGTTGGCTGACGTGGAGATCTCATCCTTGGTGAAGCCACCCGATGATGTACGGTTACAGGTACGATGTGGCCGTAGGCCTAGCCACTTCACGACCTCTTCTAAAATGGGGCTCTTTAATTGGCTCCCGTTGTTGACAATGAACTGCAGCAAAGAACCCTTCACCCACATCTATGAGTGGAAGAGGCACTCCCCCTCATTTGGATCTTTGAGATCATCCTTCTGGATCTTGGTGGTGGAAATAGTGTCATTGGGCTCAATAATCTTCTTCCATTTTTCATTCCCCTTGTCAAGTTCTGACTAAGAGTTGGAACACGCATCTGATTCGAAAGCCTTTAGCTCGACCACCAGGGACTCCTTGGCTCGACACTTAATCATGTTGTGAGTGGGGTTATTATGGAACTCACACCACTTTCCCATGTTCTTATTTATCTTCATGGTGTTTTATTTTCTTGTGGCTTTGACAGGTTGTCTTGGGTCACTTTGTCTTTTCCCTACCATTTTTTCTACAGTTTGGGGGCACCTTCCCCTTACTTGAGATTAGAAAATCCAGATTCACATTATTTTGTTTAAACTTATGCTCGATCTTGACAGCATACCAATAGGAGGCACCAAGGGAGGAGATGTCTAGGAACTCTATTTCATCCCAGATGTACTTATGTAAACAGTCGTGATATTTGAGTACCAAATGCTACTCAAAATCCTTGATACTCAGCTTCATGTGAAGGGCATCAAAACCATTTATGAACTCTGACACATCTTGGTCCCTTCCCTGTCGCAGTGTGGTCCACTTTATGTATTTATATTCATAACTTCCGATATGGAAATATTGTTCCTTGATGGCATCTTGGAAAGAATTCCAAGTGGGTGCAGCTGAAAAAAGGGAGGATTCCCTCTCATCCTTTTGCTCAAAATAGGTTTGCCACTAGTCCTTGACATGGGTGATGGCTTTGAGGAGTGAAAAAGTAATATTTTTCCGATTAATAAACTAAAAAATATTCTTCCAACGAATTCAACCATCTATCTATGGTGTTTGCATCTTTCTGGCCTTCAAATATGGGAATTTCAAGGTTAAATTGTACCTTAAAAGGAGTGGCACCTCCACAGTGGTTGTTGGATGAAGATGCGTCACCTGTGGGTCACCATCGAAGGATATTGGCAAAGGATATGGAAGTCACACCACTTTATTGTGTTATTTATCTTTGTGGTGTTGTTATTTGCTTGCATCTTCGACAAGTTTTCCTGGGTCACTCTGCCTTGTTTCTACCCTTTGTTCTACGGTTTGGGGGCACCTTTCCCTTACTTCAAATTCGCATATCCAAAGTATTGCTTCTTTTGTTTAAACTTCTAATCAATCTTGACAACATACCAATAGGAAGCACCAAGTGAGGATATGTCTAGGAGCTCCATTTCATCCTTGATGTACTTATGTAAATAGTCACAGTACTTGAGTACCAAATCCCGCTCAAAATCCTTGATACCCAGCTTCGTGTGAAGGGCATGAAAACCATTTGTGAATTCCGACACATCTTGCTCCCTTCCCTGCCACAGCATGGTCCACTTTGTTTATTTATCTTCATAGATCCCAGCAAGGTAATATTGTTCCTTGATGGCATCTTGAAAATAATTCCAAGTGGGTGTAGCTGAAAACGTTGAGGATTCCCTCTCGTCATTTTTCTCACAGTAGGTTTCCCACTAGTCCCTGACATGGGGGGCGGATTTGAGGAGTGAAAAATTAATATTTTATGATTGGAAAATTCATGAACTGAAAAATATCCTTCCAACAAATTTAACCATCTATCTACAGAATCTGCATCTATATGGCCTTCAAATATGGGAATTTTAAAGTTAACTTGTACCTTATAAGGAGTGGCACCTCCAGAGTGGTTGTTGGAAGAATATGTGTCACTTGTGGGTAGTCGTCAAAGGATATGGGTAGATTTATCCATCATTGCCTTCCTCTGTTTCTCGAGGGCCTCCTCGAGCAATATTTTGAAAGGATAACCTGCGCCCTCATCTTTCTTTTCCTCAACCATGGGAGGCCGTCAAGGTTTGCGAGGCTAATCTTGCAAATGTTCAACTAGTTTGAGCCCTAACTCCTTATACCCTAACCTCGTTGGGGACATGCAAAAAAAAAAAAAAAAAAAAAGATAAATTTGAGTCCACTGATCCATAATTATGCATGTACGCAATAAAATATAGATATAAACATAAGCATAGAGAGGTGACAACATTAAAACTTCATTTCATTAATATCAAAGAACTAAAATATGCTTACATACAGAATGGAAATAAACTATATTGGGCAATGGTAGCTTATCTTTGAGAAGAGATGTGGTGTCTACATGCCTCAGAACTGTGCTAAAATCAGGCTCAAAGGCCTATTTATTATTGAGAAACAATGGAAACCCCTAAACATCCAAAAACCTAACCCTAGGAGATGAATCGCCAAAACTCTAGGCCCTGTGGGGTAAATTGGTACATCAAATTCCCGAGGTCGTAACTTTTTCATACGATATTTGTTTAACGGGCACAATACCTCCTTATAAATATATATCTGAGGACTACAACTTTCAACTGCATATGTTAGGTAAATCCACATGTTTTCCTTTTTTCCAAAAAAACACCGTTTAGGGCCTCAAAACGGCTCCAGATGTTCAGGACCCAAAAACTGCCAAAAATAGTAAACTTACAATTAAGGAAACTGAAAAACTAAAAGAAACAATGGTGGGGGTCCAAGTTGAATAAGTAGGTGCCCACCAATATCCACATGGATTAGCAACTTGTGCAACTCAAGGTTTATATGTGTTCTTTTGGTGTTAATTCTTTGTATGTGTTGGAATGGAAAGTCGTGTTGAATGTTGGAGCTAAGTGCGTTAGAATGGTAATGCATTGAAGTTGAAACAAGTCGTTGTTGTTGCATTAGTTTGTGAAAGTCTTCCTCACCATACAAGTATTCTCAATTCATTTGAGCAAGTGAATTGAAGCATTTTCGTATAGTTGATTGTGCCTCTTGAATTTCGTGTGTTGAGTTGGTTTATACGTTGCATTAAAGATTAATATGGTTGTTGGAACTATGTTGTTATTTGTCTGTGAATATATAACCCATGAAAATTGTGAATTTTATTTTAGTTGTAATTTGTTTATGGTTCATATAGAACATTGTCGTGGAATGAGCTGGTTTATTGAAGATTTTACTTGGTCGTACTATATACATTAGTTAGTTGAGCGTTGTAAGATCAACTTGTTAGGGTTTGAAGTTTGTGCTCTTTTGAAGAATGGAACCTGCATTCTATGGTGTGGTGAGTGTGGAACTTTTAATCATTGAAAGATGCATTAGAATGTCTTGATGGACACCATGTCAAATGTGATGAAGATCGTTGCTTGAAGCATGAGCGTTATTGTCAATGGTTGAGTTCTTTTAATGTTCGTGATTTATTATTCCTTTTGAAGACCATGAATATGGATGGCATATGATATATGTATTAAAGCTTATGTGTGTTAAATAATGTATGTCGAAATATTTGTGCATTTTGCGTTGAAGTACGTTGGTTATGTTTATGTTAGTTGATTAATTCTAGTGTTGTCTGAAGTTTGAGAATGCCTTCGACGTCTCTATATGAAAGCTTGCAGTTTGGAAACCATTTTTAGTTCTTATAGTGGGAATAAAAATATTTAGATCTACGTGGATTGGTATTACAGTTCAATATCTGAAGTGAATGCAACAAAATTTGGAAACATAGTTACCGATCAAATGATAAAATTGCCGATTGCCCGTTTTTTTAAGGTAGCAAAAAAATCACCTGATTTTGAAAAGTGGTTATTGAGAATATGCCTTTTTTTTAGCATATTTTTGGCACTTTAAATTTTCTTATGTATCAATTATGAACATTTTTTTTTACATGTTAGTGATTTTCATGCTAATTTTGAAAAACGTTGATGCAACATCAACCCCCTTTTCTTACATGGCTCATTTTTTACACTTTAAATTTTCTAATGTATTAAGTGTGAACAATTTTTTTTTAAATATTGATTATTTTTCCTTTTTTTCTTATTTATCTTCTTGTTTTTCATCCTAAGATCATTTTTTAATGGTTTTCCAAACATGCGTTTTTTGCGTTTCTTTATAATGTTTTTTTATAATAAAATTTTCAATTTGTTATGCAAAGTTTGAAATAAATAACAAAATTAATATTTTGATGTTATGATTTTTTATATATTTATATATCCTTAATTAATTTTGGGAATACACATAAAATAATTGTCACTAAAAGATAACATTTTTAAACGCTCGACAAAAAACACACATTTGCATATAAATATAATTAAAAAAATGTATTTTAAGACCTTTTCGCTAAAAAATAACATGTTTAATAAAATATTTTTATAAAAAAAAAAGAATAGAAAATTCCAAAAAATAATGAATTTTATGAATTTTATATTCAAAGTTGATGACATTTTAAGTATTTTTTCCAAAAAAAAATTATTCATATAAAATTTAAATTAAAAATAACAAAAAATAAAATGTAAAAAAAAATAAAACATATATCTAAGAAACAATTAAATTAAAAATATTTGAAAAAAAAAAAAACAAACAAAAAATATAATAAAAACTAAAGGGAAAAAAAAAAATTTAAAAAACATATTAAAAACCATTAAAAAAATAAAAATAAAAATCATAATTAAAAATAAAAAATATAAATATAAATAAATAAATAAAACTGAAAACATATTAAAAAAAATCCTGCAAAGAAGAGAGCCAAACAAGGGATATTAATAGAGGATGAAAAAGAGAGGGGAGAAGTAGAGTCGACCAGCACATTAATGATTTAATTAATTTTTTTTTAAAATCGATAATAAACTTTATTTAATTTTCTTTCTCCTTCTTAATAATAGTAGCCCCTAAAATCATATCTTAATTAAACTAACTTTTATTAATAATTAAGATTCCATTTATTTCATTTTAATTTTTTTTTTTGTAAACAAGTCTAATTTTATTAGAAAAGAATATGGTACAAGATGGAGTTACAATCCAAAAAGGCTAGATAGCAGAGAAACTGGAAATGATGAACCATCAACCTCGGTCCCGATAAGTAGCCAAGAGAGAAACAAAGAGCCAAGAAAATCGACGTGGGAGTGAAGAGAAACAGACACAGGAATCTACCCAGAGTGGGTTGAATCCTTAGTATGACATTTTTTTCCTCTCTTTTTTGTGACTTTGACCCAGCCATCATGGGGCAGATGGGTTAGAACCACTTGAAGGTTGTTGTTGACTAAAGGTGTAGTCTCCTTATCCGAATCTAAGGAGGAGGTCTCATGAGATCGTTTCTGAGCACTTGAAGGGACAGTGGGCCCTCCAGGGATTGTCGAGGTCATATATTTTTCCTGTTGTGCAACCTCTTCATCTACTTCACTCTCTTCCTCATCTGAGATGGATTCAATGCCATCCATGGGAGGTGATGTACAGGGTTTCTAGCTTTAATATTTTTATTTTCGATTGCCTTTCTTTTTTTGGGAAAGGTACGTAGTACAGGAGTTCTGAAGATGCCCTATTTGATGGCAGTGACGACATCAGAAAACAACGTTCTCATATTCCAATGTCTGTGTCCAATGGGAGTCACCAACTTTGAGATTGATTTGATCGGGCAGACCTTTACTTATGTCTATTTCAGCACATATTCCCCCATAGGTGTATATTCCTAATTCCCCCCTAGAGGGATCCCTTTCTAAAAAGCATTCCAGGGTGTTTCCAATTCCTTGAAAAACAGAGAAGTGTCATAGAGGGGTAGGTAAATTTGGAAGACTGGCCCAAATAGGAAGCTTGGTAATGACTTTCATAGAAGGGTCAAAGTCAGGAAACCAGGGTGTGAGGAATAGCCCTGCTTTTCCCCAAAACCAAGGACCTCCTGTCAAGGCTTTCTGATAGTCTTCACTGAAAGTAAACAGAACTATGAAGAAACCCTTCGAGAAAAATATGACCTTGTTGTTATTGGTCCAAGTGGAATGAATCCATTGGAAGAGATCTGTTGATCGAGGCCATAGTCCGTTAAATCGGCATATTATGGCTGATTCTGCATACATTTGAAACTAGTTTTCTAGTGTTGGATGGGAGATTTCTACAACGGGTACCTCCTCCATTTTTCCAACCAAAAATGGCTTGGGAGCCTCAGATGGTTGTGCCACTTTCTTGGGAGGTCGTGCATGGACAACATCCTTGTACGAGAAAGATTGAGTAGAAGCTGGCTGCCCGACTGCCCGTCCTCACAACTTAAGGGTTAAAACCACAGAGGAATCTCTTTCAATATTATAAAATGAGAGCAGACAAGAGGCCTCAAGTTGTTTACCTCCGTAAAGAATTCTATGAGAGGCCAAAGAAATCCCCAGCCTGAGTTCAAGGGCATGTGAGAGGGATTTCACCAAATCTATGGAATGAACCCAAAGGATCAAGGTTTTTCTGGATAGGAGAGCGATTTGGATCTGGAAAGAGGGGGAAAGAGGATCAGGGGTTCCTCGGCTGCCAGAACGCATCCGTGAGGCCAGAGTGAGGGGCCCTGGTGGCTCCCTACTACACAAGACTATCTTTTGGTAGTTATCATATCCCCATGTGAGATGGTAGTCCTGGCACGAGAACCCTGGTGACCCGTAGTGGAGCGAAGACCTGTTGAGGTTCAGGGGTAGGCTGGAGCAGCCTGGGCTTTTTTCGCTGGTAAAAAACTGTCAGAAATTCTTCATCATCACAGTGGGGGTGCACTTTATCTAGATCCGGCCTTAAGGGGCTACTACGACCTGCGAAGTAAAGACATCCGCTACCTGGTCAGCGACCCGAAGTGTTGAGCATGCTTTGGGCTGAAAGCCAACCTTCTAAAGACATGAAACCCTATCTCCACTGCGTCTACGCTCATGGTGAGTCTTCATTGGCATGTTTGGTCTCTAGCCGCCCTGTGCATCCTAGCTAGACTCACAGGGGCTTCACTAAGTGAACCTCTAACATATCACGTGCGATCATAGCATATTATACAATACCCTTAATTTGAGTACATATTGGAAAATACATATAAAAACAACATTAATTAACCCCCTACAAATATAAACCCAATACACCTTCCTAATTTAAAAAGCCCCTACTTTAACTATATATTGTAGGTATCCATTTTTTCATTAACATTTTTTATACCCCTTTATAGTTTTTCATTAACTTTGAGCTCCATTTTTTATACATGCTAATATAAAAATCCTTTACCCCCTATATATCCCCCAATATATTATGTCAATTTTTCCTCATTATATATCCCCCAATATGAACCCACGTGCTACGATATTGCTCCCGCGGTGAAGCCCCCATGGCCAGACTGAAGCATGACAGCGACAACAGAGGGAAGAGAAATGCGGGTGCTAATCCTAGAGCTCATCTTTGTCATCTTTCCTTTTAATTATTAACCCCCTAGATTAATTTCTAATAATTAAGAAATAAATCTTCTAGTAATTAAGATAAACGATTTTTTTAATTATTAAGATAAACTATTTTATTCCTTATTATTAATATTAATAAATATAATTAGTAATAGGTTAATCTATTACTAATTATAATTTCATTTAATATTAGTAACATGATTTTATTTATTAGGCCCCTTAGGTACCCTCTCTTCTTTGTGATAATTAAACAATTTAATTAATTCAGACTCCTTAATATTAACTATTATATTCTTAATTAATAATGGTTTTATTAATTCTAATAACATGTAAATTTTCAATTGAAAGTATTATTATATAGATAAATGTCTTTCGGATTAATCACATCAATAGGATTATATTTAAAACTTATAACATAAAAATTAATTTGATTTGATTAGGATATATTGGATTTTTTCTTGTCATTATAATAAATATGATCCTTAAAATTTATTCTATTAAATTAATAATCTAAATCAAATAAATAATTAAATTAAATTAAATTAAGCTTATTATATATTTTAAAAATATTTTAATTAAATAATCCTAATTTTAATTAAAATAAATAAGTAAATTAAATTAAATTAAGTTTATTATATATTTTAAAAAATATTTTAATTAAATCATCCTAATTTTAATGTGCTCATTGGCTCTTCTCCTCCCCTCTCTTTTTCATCTTGTATTAATATCCTTTGATTGGCTCTCTTCTTTGCAGGATTTGTTCGGATGATGAGTCTTGTTCTAGACTCGAAACATAAACTTAAAAATGAAAATTGTAGATATTTCGAACCTTACACCCAAAAACCTACACCACAAAAACCTACAAACATATTAAAAAATAGAAACTATTAAAAAAAAACATAAAATAAAAACAATGTTTAAAAACAAACATTAAAATAATAATAATAATTATTATTATTATAATTTTGATGTTTTTTTTTCAATTTTTTAAATTATTATATTAAATTCTTTCATGTTTTTTTAATAATTTTTATTTTTATTTTTTTCCTTATTTTTATTTTATCATTTTTTTTCAATTTATTTTTTAATGTTTTTTATAAGTTTAATTTTTTTAAATGTTTTTTTTTAATTTTTTTTTAAGTTTTTATTTTCTTTTTTATTTTTTTATTGTTTTTATTATGTTTTTTTAATTTATTTTAATGTTTTTTTGTTTGTTTGATTTTTTTATTATCTCATCAATATTATTTATTTATTTTCTATGTTTCTTTTTTCTCAATTTTTTAAATTCTTTTCTTCATTTTGTTTTTTTTTTCTTTTTTTCGTTTTATTTTTTTATTTTTTTATTGTTTTTTAATTGTTATCTTTAGTTTATTTTTTTTTTACATTTTTTATATTTTATTTTTTTGTATTTTTTATATAATTTTTATACTTTAGTTTTTTGTCAAGTTTTTTAATTTTTCAGGTTAAAATATATATTTTTATTTACTTGTTATTATTTTATTTATTTTTGTGTTTTATTTTGTTTTAGTTTTTGTTTTTTCAATGTTTATGTATTCTCAACATATTATATTGGATATATATGTCAAAATAAAAATATTTAGAAGTGATAAGTCTAGGAGAACATTTTTTTGTTGATGGTGTAATTCCTTTGCGGTCGATAAGATTATCGAAACAAAAATATTTTTTTTGCATAATCCTTCATATATTTATTAGTTTCAATTCATTAAATTCAAAAGAAATATATTATTATTATTATTATTATTATTATTATTATTATTATTATTATATGTGAAATTAAAATTAAAATTAAAATATATATATTTCTCAATAATGAAATATAGTTTTTAAAAACAATTTGCGAAATTCAGAAGCTTAAAATAATTTAAAAATAAAATACTTACACAAATTTCCAAAGATAAAAATGTTTTAATGCAAAGAGTATCAAAAACTCTAAAATCACATATAAATTCATTTGTTTTGTAAAGTTGGTCATTCATTTGTTTTAATATGATAAACTTGAAATAAAATAAAATTAATATAAATTAAATGGTAATAAAATTTTAAAATAATATTAACACCATGGCTAAAAATTGTTGGAATTTTAAAGATTTTCATAGAGGTGATATTTTATCTTTAATGTCATCCTTGGAATTTTAATGCTTTTCAGAGACACGATATTGTATCTTTAATATCATGCCTAAAAATCGTTGGAATTTTAAGACTTAATATTTTATCTTTAATTTCATGTCTATCATTGGAATTTTAAGGTTTTTCAGAGTCATGATATTTTATCTTTAACATCATTATTAAAAGATGTTGACAATTTACCCCGAAAAAAAAAAATGTTATTCCAGCATCAATGCTTTTCATTTTCAAGGTGTTTTTTGCACAAAAAATTTGAATTTTACTTCTATTTTTTTAAATTGTTGAAAATTTACCCCGTAAAAAAAAGTTATTCCAACATCAACACTTTTTGTTTTTAGGTTGTTTTTCATGTTTTTTTGGGGTTTTTTGGTTAGAGTTCTCATTTTGAGGTAATAGTTCTCTTTGATCAGTAACTTTGTTTGGACACCATTTGTCCATGTTTTCAATTCTTCCATTTTAACATTGTATCAACAACTTGAACCTCAACAATACAATTCAATACACTTCATCTGTTTGAAAAATGCCTCAAATTAGTAAAGTATTAGAGTTAATTAATGTTGTGATAAACTTTTTTGTTGACAACACAATCCAAATTAACAAATACACTCTTTCCGACATTAAAATTTGTCTACAAAATACACATGAAAAGATTGATTTTTTGTAGCTTGAATCACATCTTCAGCAAGTTGAGTTACAACATAAAATACATCGTTTTGAACTTGTTTTTGTTCAGAAAATTCCCTTTTTGAGATGAAATTTGAATCCCACCAACTACGATAAACTAAGAAAATTAGTGAAAGAGCATATTTGCATGCAGATGTAGAAATTTTTCCTTCACTTCCCAAGACCATTATCAAACCTTAGGAAGAGATTGGAAACAATAGAAATAGAACTAGTCTTGGATATGACAAGGATGTGTCCTTTCATATTCCATACTATTCCAAGCCCATCAAATTTCAGAGTGTTGGATTTCTTCATGGTGATTCATATTCACTTGTTTCATATCGTTCTCCTCTTCCAAAGCAACAACAGAATGTCAAATACTAACATTGTGATAGAGTTGGCCATGAGAAATATCATTGTTTTGATATTCACTTGTGTAAGCACTGTGATCAACGCACTCATTCTTCAAATAAATGATTCAAAAACAAACCTCCTACAAGAACAAAGATTCACCTTGGATGGATCGATTCTTGGTGATGAGCTTTAGCATCCAAGAAAATATTTTACTCATATCACAAAATTTATTCCCTAATATTGAAAAGTATTGCAGTTGAGATATCTTCCTTTTCTCACCTTGTATATGATAGGGGGGAATTAATGATCATATACAAGTTTCAAAGGTAAATCAAGTGAGCCTTGGCCACAAACTAAACATTTTGCATGAGCCTACAGCCATATATACCCATACCTAGATTCATATTTGTAGCTAGAGACAAAGAATCCCCTAAGCATGCCTTTGGTTTTTTTCCTTCCTCAAACCACCGCAAGTTGAAGACCTTCATTTTTCTAGGTTGAAGGTCACCCTCTTCAAAGCATTTAGGAGCACTTCCTCTGGCAGAAGACTTCAACTTCTTGCCAGATTTGGAAGAGTTATAGGAATCACACTAAGCATTCCAGGTTGCGACCTGAAGGTCTCCCTTTTCATAAAAATTTGGAGCACTTCTTCTAGCAGAGGATTTCAACTTCTTTCCATATTTGGAAGAGTTCCAGGAACTGCACTAAGTGTTCCAGTGTTGGTGGTAATCCTTAAACCGCCATTGGTTGATACATACCTTCATTTAAGAGAGCATATTTAGTCTATTATTATTATTATACATCATTGAATATTTTTAGTATATATCCCTTCTTGGTCTCATATATACCCCTTTGGATTAAGGGGGGGATGTTGGACACCTAATATGCTAAGGGCTATGGTGTGGAAGATGAAAATTCATTGGAGTCCAAGAGACCTTGTTAATATTAAATGCATTCAATGTTTCATCATTCATATGTTGTCTATTACATGTGTGTGCTTAATAACTTGCGTGCCTTAAGCCAGTCTTGCATGAAATTAATGAAATTAAATATTAATTGGTTACATGATAATCAAGCCACTCCCTAGTAGAGAATATATGAGATACAACTGGGGAAGAGAAAATGTTGGAAAAAATTTGAAGAGACATGATTGGGGTGGTGGGGGAACAGGTAGTTCCTATCCCCCCCTCAGAGATCAAGGAGACAGAGTGGCCCCTTAGGAACACAACGGGAGGATGGGAACAAAACAGATAGTGGAACACTCGAAAAAAATAAGAGAAGAGGAACACAGTTGAATAGAACTCTAGTTGGTTTGTCGGTTGGATACTTCTCTCGCTAGAGAATGGAGGTACTTGTTGTTAATCAAGGCATGCATGGATTTATTCGAATGATGGAAGTAGAATATACAATGATGTTGGAGTTGGCATTGAGAGGCTTGTGCATGAATTATACCCATATAGTTTTTGGTTATAACCCCCATGAACTATATTTGAGGCCATTGAACTATGTTTTATTGGCTTGTGTGTTTAGTGGGAGGCTTACTGGATGGCTAAATCACCATGGTGTTTTTTGTATAGTTGATAAACCAACTATACAAGGAATTTTGGGTCACCATGGTGCTTGTTGAGTAGCTGATAAACCACTTGGACAATGGACCACAAACCCTTGTGGTTCTTACTATTAAAATATAACTAATAAACCACTTCGATAATGGATTCCAACTCCTGGATTGAGCAATGTTAGCACTTCGTATTTTTCCTAGGTTGAGGAGGAAAAATGCAGAGGTAACCACAAACCACATGAAAGATTAGAAAATAGCCTTTATAATCCCAGAGAGGGCTCTCTCTATATGGATTTCAATCAATCACAATATAAGGTTTTAGGCTAGGTATGAATATCAAGAAATTGGTTTTAAAATTGTTGTTGCAGAATGAAGGAAGAGTTCATTTGGCATGGATTCATAAGGGTTTGCAGTAATCAATCATAGATGGATAGATAAAGCTTGAAATAGGGTTAGGTAGGAAAAACCTTGGATATTATAGAGCTACTGTGGTGTGGATGAGATGAATCGGATTTTAGGATCAATTTAAATATAGAGCATACACAGATAAATTCTACACTTAAATCTTAGAAAGAAACATTAAAATTTCTTAACAAGCCAGAGCATAGTACTGAAAGTAAATTATATTCATAATCTTCTTATAAAAAATTTAAGAAGGAGAATCCAAGTGAAACTTGAAAGAAAAATAGATTTACAAAGATGGAAACATCACCATTTGTTTGACAAAAGAATCCTCAAACCAAACTTCCTCTGTATTGTTGAATTGATTACAAAGATGACAATCAAAGAAAATTCTTCTTTTACTTCATAATCAACCCTTTCTACATTCAATATCATGAACTATATAAAAAATATTGTTTCTAAATCTAAGGGGGTTGAAATCCACCCATTCCCCATTTATATGGAATTTATCTCATGAAAATAGGAAAGAAAAACCATTAATATGTAAAATAGGACATCATTTTTTACTTTCATCTAAAAACTTAACTATACTCCTAATACACTGAATTTGTTTATGAAAATAATAAGTGAAACATTTACAATGATAAAAATAATTAATTACATATTAAAATCCTTCATTTTTCATGCTAAGGTGAGAATTAGGTGTAAAGAACAAAGAATGTGTTTAAGCACAACACTTCATGAGTGCAGCACCTCTTGAGTGCAGAAAATGACCTGCCATTTATTTGAATTCATAAATGGATGAAATTTGATCCAAAAAAAAATTATATTTCCTTTAGTCTATAATGAAAACATATATACCCTACAAATATCGAAAATTTTACCAAAATATGACTTTCAAGAAATACTAGTCTTGTTGCTCATCCTGTGTGCAGCACCTGTGAGTATCAGCTGTATTTTGTGAATATATCCCAAACATTGAATCCTAATGGGCTGAAACTTTTACAACAAGTCAATATCATCATAATGAATCTCCATAAGCAATTTGAGCCAAATACGATGCACGAATCTCGAGAAAAAGGTGATTGTGTGAAAGCGCAACACCTGTGCACAACAACTGATGTTTTTTAAATATCTCCCAAATCATGATGGTTTTGTAAAAACCAAGAGATTTTTTTGTTATTTGTCCCATTCTTTAAAAAAAACCTATTTTTTTATATTCATATCCATTTGGTCAGAAAAAAATCTTAAATTTGATTTTTTGAAAGTGCAGCACCTATGCTCAGCACTTGTGCACAGTGCCATCTATTTTTCATGGTTTAAGCCACAGTGGGGTCTCTGAACAAGCTACACATGTTGGTGATGATGATTAAACTATATTAGTGATAACACGCATCTGTTAAAGCCTCCTTATTTTCATGATGGTGGTTTTGGATAATTAAAGTGATGTGACATGAGGCTACTTTTACAATCATGAGTAGTACATGACACTAACTAGCTCATAAATAACTCTAAATGACTCATATGATGATGGCATTACCTCCACAAATGACTTATGATGAGAAAATCCCTCATGACATGACCCCTTTAACTTCCATAATGACCCTTTGTCTCCATGACTTCAAATTTAAAATTATGACCCCTTAGGGACCTTACGATTCAAATCAAGACTAATAGACCTCTTTTGACACACATATTTACAATAAATAGACCAATTTGAGACCTTTTTACAAATCTCATTTATACTATGATACTAGGTGAATTCATAGGCTAAAACTTGCAAATAAACCCCCAAAATAATAGTTAGAAAAACACACTTTGATCCCTATTAGAGTGGCTCCAATGGGGATGCCAACCTCCCAGTGAGGTTCCAAGAACATCATAGACTAGTAGCATGAACCATTGGGTGATGGTGTTTGCTCTGGAACCACTACAATTTAAACCAAATTGGAAACTTGTTGCAATCCTCAAACTTACTCAAAAATATTCTTCAAATTGAAAACTAAACTATACATTAAGAGTTGAAAACTCTGCTACAAAATGAAACTGAAAATAATTCTCATAGTTCTAAGCTTAATCCACACACATACCTACTCAAAATGATCCACAAGCTACTTGATCAAGTGAATTCAAACAACCAATGTAATCATGAAAGCACTTTATCCATTGTTTGAGTTCTGTGTGTGCTTGTTCACAAGAAAAATAGAAAACCTACTGAAAGACAACTCCAGTAAAAAATTGCAAAAAAATAAAATTTAACGGGATTTAAGAACTTAGGCTCACTTTTTGACTTCATGAACACTGCAAAAGGATCCTCAAATGAATGAACACTGAAGTTCATATCATACAACAAATTGAAATTTTGTTCTAGGTGGTCTACGTACCATGAATACGAATATTTATCTGCATCCTTGCTTGCATACAATTTCAACATATAGTTATCATAATAAGGCTATAAATATCCATGTGACCTTTGTGATGAATCCATCGCTGGACAAAAAAATGATGTTGGCTTCCAAACTAAGTCTTCATCACCCTGCTGTGCTCACCGTGTTAGTCATCGCATTTTTACCATGTTTTGATGACTAGATCTTGGCTAAGTTTTCTAGAAACTAATCTCAATCTATCAATTTTTCATCTAAAACACCTCAAACAAATTTTTGTCTTCCTACCTCTCCTTCAGCCTATAAAATGAGAAACCCTTCCAGTCTCTAAACCTATCTCATTACGCAGAGTCCCCGTCCATAACTTTCTTAAATATTATACCTTCCGTTAACCATCAAAATCCTTTGTTTTTCATACAACCCACTGTCCAACATTTGACAAAGTGACTACCCCTCAATCCCTGATCATCTTGTCATGTGATAACCTACTCATGCCTAAGAAGCCATTCAAGAGCTGTGACAAAATTTGTAGGTCTAGGTGGTGGTGTTTTAGGGAAAGCTCTTTGGCAAGATTGTTTTAAGCCAAAAATCATGTTTGTCATCATCATGTCAGCCATTATTTTCTTCTCACCTAACAAACAAAACCTTGGTATATCCTCAGGTCACACACCACTAAATCTTGCTTTGTCTCTTTTATGCAGAGCTCACAAGTGTTCAAATCAGGAAAAGAGAAAGAGTTTCCCTGTCTGAAGAAAGATGATCAAGTGAAATTTCAAGCATTATCATCATGTTATATCAGCAAAGGTTTTCAGTGATTAAAGTCATTTCATCAATGCATCTCTACAGGGGTGCTAGGATAAAGGGCACAAATCAATTTTGGGCAAGGGAACATTTCAAGGAACAACTCCAAGTAAAAAGGACAGTTGACTATTTTAAGGACTAAGGGAAATACAGAGTTTAGAGAGAAGATCACATACAGGATCCATCCCTGTAAGTCAAAACACCAAGAATGTCAAAAAACCTACATCAGGTAAAAACGAGCACAAAATTTAGAAAAATAATGCCTCCAGTGTTTCAGGTCAATTACAATGGAATTTTTTCCCAAAAGTATGCATCAGGAATTTTGAGGTCTAAAATGGGCCTCCTAAGAAAAAAATGTACAACAAAAATACACTCATAACAACCAATAGGATTCAAGATGATGATGTCAACCATGTGGGATGATTCACCATTTTTTAAATAAAAGGGTAAAAATATTAAAAAATAATAAAATAATAAAACTACTTTTTCAACTCGTATTTTCAACTTATCTCCTAAAATTTTTACTCAAATTTCGAGTGGGAGTACTCGTTGGATGCAAAATTTAATTCCTCATCCAAGGAGTACCCATGTTGCATACTTTCGATGAACTCTACTACACGAAAAATGAGAAATACATAAAAACGTGATTGTAATCACGTTTTTTTATGTATTTCTCATTTTTCGTGTAGTAGGACCCATCGAAAGTATGCAACATGGGTACTCCTTGGATGAGGAATTAAATTCCGCATCCAACGAGTACTCCCGCTCGAAATTTGAGTAAAAACTTTGGGATATAAGTTGAAAATATGAGTTGAAAAAGTAGTTTTTTCATTTTTCCCTCTAAAATTTGATGATGTCATCAAATCTTATTTGATTTTTTCCACTATTATTTTATAATTTCCATAGGAGGCCCATTTTAGACTCCCGTACCCCCTAATGGGCCAACAAAATCAGTCTCATAAAACCAAGAGTGACCGTCTTTTGGAAAAAAGCCTCTATCAGACTAGGCATCAGAATGAAAGGTGTAAAAGGAACAACTACCTTTTTATCCTAATTTAGCCTAACCTCTAAAAAAATTCAAGGACAAATTCATCATCAAAAGAGCTAAAAGCCAATACCAAGAAGATGTTATTTCCAAGATAGGCACAATAAAAATTTATCAGTTGGAAATGCATTACCTACTCTTGGTTTTCATAGTGAGTTTTGCAAGAAGTCATGTCTTAAAAGCAGAACAGGCACAGGGCGCAGAATTTGGTTTTCAAAAAGAGCCTCCTTCATGACAAGCAGAGGGCCCATAGAAAATTGGTTCAAAAGACAAATCTTCAAATGATGTAGCAGTGTTAGATGAAAGAAGATTTTTTTTGTTTTAAGATGGACTCCTTCATAACAAGCAGAGGGCCCAACAATGGTTTTTTTTTTTAATGACCTGAGTCGTTACATTGGCATGACCTCCTTCATGATAAGCAGAGGTCAGATCATCAAGTGTTAACTTTTTAATTTGAGAAAAGGTGTCATTAATAGACAAGTTTGAGAGATACAGTGTTTTAAGAGTTCATTCAAGGATAAGCCAAGTTTCCCTTTTTTGTATTTTTCAAACAAACAGACAGGGGTCACAGTGTTGAGATGGATGAAGTTTCTATGTTTAATAGGACCTCCTTCAAAATGAGCAGAGGGTTAGAAACACATTTTTATGGCCTCCTTCACAAATAAGCAGAGGGTCAACAGTGATTTCAAGGGATCTAGGTGATCTAAATGGCATAACCTCCTTCATAATGAGCAGAGGGTTAAAATTCATCAAATATTGACAGTGTTTGGGAAAATGTGCAGTGATAGAGAGTGTTTGGGAATCATTCTTTTTATAATTGTCTTTAAATGACAAAGCATAAGGAGAAGCAACTTTTAAAATATGTTTGTGATTTGGTCGAAGAGTTATCCTGCAAATAGAAAGGGATAAGTCAGTTTGTTAAAAAAGGAAACCCCTCAACAAAAGCACAAAATCGCTTTTCATAACAACTACAGGGTAAAAAGGAGAAGTTTTGTTTTACAAATTGATAAGAGAGGGAAAAGTGTGTTTTTCAAACTATAAAGGCATGGCCAAAGTATCTTCATATCATTATGCAAACCTTGTGTGCAAGAGAAACGATCTTAAAATGACCAATTGCTACCTTTCATACATGCGACGTGCCTGAAATTTGCTGCGACGCACTTGTACGTGTTCGCAGAAGTGTTTTTCATAGGACGCGACGGGCCTGTCAAGCGACGCGACACGCCTATGCACCGCCCAGCGTTCAGGCATCAACACATGGCACGTTTGCCCGGGCCACTCCTGAACGGTCCACCGCCCGACATTTAGTCATCAGCACGCAGCGCGTTTGTCCCCATGTCACCTCTGAACGGAGTTTTTACCGCTCGGGCCCATGCTAAAGGAGGTGGCTACCATCCTCAAAAATCCCTCAAATTTCCAAAAATCAGAAAGTGCACATAAGGTTGTCTCCAAAAACACTCGAGGCATCCTTTAAAGAGGTATTTGTGATTCTTTGCTCAAATTTTTGATTGAAAATCACAAAATAAAATCAGTAATTTTAAAGGGCCAAGAAGTCTTATTGGTTGCAAAAAAGCCTATTTGTAGAGTGAGAAGAAAAGTACAGTTGTTGAGAAAGGAGGCCTATTTTCAGTTTAAAGACTTGTTTTGAAAGAATAGGTGAAAGAGGACACAATCTCATAAAATAAAAAGGCAGATTTGTTTTGAAGGTATTGCCACTCAGTAACAAGAAAAATAAAACACAGTTCTTGAGAAGGAAAACTTATTTTCATTAAAAAGGGAACTTGTTTGCTAGCTAAGAAAGAAACACAGTACTTAAGGAAGAAATTTATTTTCAGTTTATTTGAAAGACCTGTTTTGATAAGAGAGTGGAGGAAAGCCTAAACAACTATGCCTCCAAAGGTCAACAAAGGGGGTTATCACAACAGATTTGAACCTATAACTTTGAAAGAGTTAAATGATTCCCCTTCGGTCCTTTTCAATTTCCAAGAGGTCACAAATTACCCTCCCTTGACACAATTGTTTACCTTGAGGCTGCAAGGAGATGATGTTCACATAACAGACCTTGATTTTATTCTCACTCCTAGGTCGATGTCAAGAGCCACCAATATTCCCTATCTTGGTGAGAAATGGTTCAAACAAACCTATTTAGATCTAGACCACTACAAACCCTTCTTGAAACCAGCTTACCAAAATGAATGCAAAGCTATTTTCCCCTTTTCTCATCTGTTGAAAAGTTATGCGCCCCTTATGAAAACCATCATGAGATATTTCACATGTGAGGGGAGATATTCCCGAGTTTATTCCTATCACATCAGGCTTCTCATGCATTTCACAAGAACTTAGTTGCTAAATCTCCCTTTCTTCCAATGCAAAAGCATAGACAAGATTTCGTCCCTTGTCCAAAAGAGACCTCCTACTCAGCAGAAGGCTAGTCTTTTCCATCATTCTCTCATCAAAATCATCATCCTTCACCAGCTTGAAAAGAAAGGAGTTTCTTGGGAGACTTTCATTTCTCATCCAGATTTTACTACTTCCTCTTCATCTCATGGCCCATCTCATATGTCCTCCTCACCCTCCACTCACTATGTCTCTCCTTCATCTATTCAAACTACTCCTAAAAAGCAAGAATATCCTATGATTGATAGTGAAAAAGAGCAGTCTTATGAAAGCAGGCATGAGGTTAGTGATGATGAGGAACATAGTGATACTCAGCAAAGTAGTGAGCATGAACCAAGTGACAAACCACAGAGTAGTGACCATGAGTATACTAGTGATGGTGAAGAAATCTCACCAAAGGATAAGGAAGTCAGTGTCACTCAACAAAGTAGTGAGGATGAAGAACAAAGTAGCCCTAAGAAGATCAGTGAAAATGAGCATGGGGACAGTCCACCCATAGCTAGTGATGATGAGGAAAAAAAATGAAGAACAGTAGAATATTGATGATGAGGAACAAAGGGAAGATTCTAAACAAGGTAGTGATGATGAAGAGAAAAACAGTCCTCAAACATACAATAAAGGAAATAAGGAAAGTGACAATCAGCAGAGTAGTAGGGATAGTGAAAAAAGCGCCTCCCAGCAAAGTAGTGACCATGGTGGCAGCCCACACACAGAGTCTAAGGAAAACAGTGAAGATGATGGCAGCATGCAAAATGACAAAGAAGACAGTCATAATGAAGGCAGCCATCAACAAATTCAAGACAGTGAGGAGGGTAAACAAGGCAGTCCACAAATAGGCAAGGAAGGCAAACTTCAAGGGAAGAAAATATACGAGTAAAGCTAACAACCCTAAACAAACTCAAAACAATGAGGAAAACAGTGAACAAGGCAGCAAAGCAAGTGATGATGGAGGCAGTAGTGTAAAGGATCAAGTTGAACAAGTGCTAGTGATAAAACCTCCTCTCTCTTCTCCTCAACACAGCCAAGAACATGTGCTTGTTGCCTCTCCTAGGAAAGGGGCCATGATTAATTCCTCAAAGGCACCAAAGGCTAAAAACACCAAATCTGCAAAGAAGAAAATCACTCCAGCAGTGACTAGTAATGTCACTAGAGCGCTAAGGAGTAGAGGCAAACTGCCTAAGAAGAGTATTGTTGAATTGCCAAAGAGAAAAAGAGCAAAGAAGTCCATCCAAAGCAAGGGCAAAGAAAAAGTTGAACAACAGGAGAGTAGCCATGAACAAGAAAGGGAGTTTGACATCATACAAATAGACAGTGATGCTGGAGATGATGAAGCCAAAATTCTTGAGTCACTTTTACAAAACAGAGAAGCCCAGATCTGGGACTTAGAAACTGATCTAGAAAGTTCGAAGGACCTCATACACTGTCTACAAATGAAAAATAAACAAATGAGTGGGAAAATGGAAATTTATGAGGCCCGGGCATTCAAATACCAAAGGGAAGCATACAAAGCACAAGTCAAGCTTGAAGAGTATACAGGCGAATTTGATGATACTGAGGAAGAAGAGCAGCCAATAATAAAAAGGCCTAGAACTATGGGTCTTAGGAAAACTTTGGAGAAAAAGAAGGAAGAAGAAGTAGCCCTTGTTCAATCTTATCCTCTCACACAATTGCTCGCCTAAGAAATAGAAAATGATAAAGAATCATGGCTTGAAAGAGCCAACAAGCATTTGGAGGATAAATTAGAGAAAGCAAAAAGAGACTTGGGTCTGCAAAGGAAGATGACCGAGCACTACAAGAAATTGAACCAATTTTCCCAAAGAAAGCTCAAACTTGCTCAAGAAAGGCTCAAAACTGCCCGAAAGAGGTGCCCGGTGGAAAAAGTGGAAAAGGACATATCTAGACTTGAAATCTTGGCCTCAGTTTCCTTTCATGCTTCTAATAACCCATAAGGGGCTTGCTCGCCAAAATTGAGCAAATTTTGACATGATCTTGTTTTTTGTGTTTTTTGGCCCTAATTGCACATTTGTCTAGGCACTGCCATGGGTGCTAGGAGCATCCTCAGCTCATGAAAGTCATTTTTTGGATGTAATAAATTTGGGGGCAGCTACTCACAAGTTTTCAGATCAAATTGAGGTGTTTTGGTCCCCCAAAGAGGCAAAAATCAGTCAAAATTCACCTTTCTGCCTCACATATTAGCAGATGAGACCCTCTTGGATTTTTTCACTTAGCCTTCCTTTTGATAGACTTCCAGGGATCAGTTTTGGAAAAATCAAGTAGTTCCAAAAACTAGACATTTAGGGCTTTCCAACAAGCTATCATGGGCCTCATTTTGACATCGAGAGGTCCCTCAAAATTTGTCTGCAAAACAGGCTTCTTTCTGTTGCTACGCTCATGTAGCATTTTGACTAAAAAGGCAGTTTTCTGAATATGATCATCCAAATGTGCGTTTAGCTATTTTTAACTCTATGTCAGAGATTAAAAGTCAAATTTCTTTCTATTATTAGCTTAAATAGATATTTTTGAAGATATTTTGTGCCTTGGGCTTTGCAAAGCCTCAAGGACAAAATCAAATATTTGTATTAGGCCAATGGCCTTCTAGTTGCTCTAGGAGGGTTTCCTCCTCTTTGGCCTATATTATCCAAGAGGATTCATTGTAACCAGAGGCTGAACTTGATGTTATAGAGAGAAAATACATAGCATTATGAGCTTTGAAGAAATACTTGTCTTATGAAGTGGATGATCTCTTGCTTGACTTTGATGGTGGAGGAGGATTGTGTGTAGGATTCCATGGCTTGGTGAATGGTATTGTGCTCCTTATCTGTTATGTTTTCTTAGTTTATCATACATGTTTTCATGCTTCTTTCTTGTTGTATTTCAGTAAAGAATAAGTTTGAGATATGCCCATGGAGGCACCTCAAATTTCCTGATTCATCGCAGCTTAAATGTTTTCATCTTTCTTGGTTATGTCAAATAATTCTTAATTGCTCTTTGGTACCCTAAGAACTTGTTATCAGTTTAATTTATGGTTATTATGTATGCTGTCTAGTATGTTTCACGGTACGCCCTGCTTACTCATAGCTAATCAAAACTCCATTTCTAAAATCTCTCTCTGAATTATTGGTTGTCTTAGTTTAGTCAAAGAGGTCTTGTTTCGATCTTGCCCTTTTTCCATGCTTTGCAGTCTTATTTCAAAGTTCCCGATAGCTCAAGATATGATGTTTAGGAGTTCCCTCTTCATAGATTGAGTTGCTTTTTTTTCTTATTTGTTTTCCCAAAATTCTAAAGGTGATTTTCCCAAATTTAGAGGGTCTTATACTTCTATGTATCACTGTATTGTTTATTTTCTGCATCTATCAGTTTGAGTTTCGTTCATAGAGATTAATGGTCAACCCTAACTCATGAATGCTTGCTGTTTAACTATTTATGCTTAAAATATATTTGTATTTCACAAACTTAGTGTCCATCTCATTTCACTTTCACCCAAAGAATCCATTTATCTCGACCAAATCGGCCCTGCAGTAATACCTTGTCCATCATTGAGATAGTCTCGACCTTTTCGACCCCATAGCCCAGTTGATCTGACGAACTTTTTATCTATTTATCCTTTGATCAGTTCCCCTCAAAAACCTAAAACAAACCAAAACATACTTAACAACTAGCCTAAAATCAAATATACAGAAGCAAACAAGTTTACATCCTTTGCACAATAGAGAGATCCCTCTGTAAGTCCAGGAAGGCTAGGTCCTAGGGCTCCAAAGCTTGGTCTGATGTTACCCTGTCATTTGGCTTGCCAATCTGCCAAATCACTCTTAGACTCCAACACACTGGTAGCTAAAGGAGGATAATTTTGACTGTAGAAACCATCCCAATAACTAGATATTGTACCATTGAAAACCTGAAAAGACTGCTACAATTTATTTTGTATTGTTTCCAATGAGACTATATGATCTTTCATAGGCTCACCATCCTTTGCTTCAGTGATAGTTTTAAATTTTTCTTGAGGAACTCAAAATAATAAAAACTAAATGACACAGAACTACCTTGAATTAATTCACAATTCTCTTCATGTTTCAACCCTTCAACTGTGTCTTCAATCTCATGGTTACTCAATGGTTGTGATTTTTAACTGAAAGGGTATTCCATATAACAAATAAAAGGGTCATCAAATACATGAGAAAGCTGCTACCAATCTATGCTATTGTCAACTTGATTCCCTACTTCATTAGTAATATTATAATTTCTTTCAATAGTTCAAATGAATCAAAAGATAAGGGTATAAGGTTTCCATCAACAAACTCATTATTTTCCTCATGTTTGATATCAAGACTATGAGATTGTTGAATTATAACACTATGAAATTTCTTCTTCAACAATTGAAATGAAGCCAAACACAAGGGAAAATTTTATCCACCTAATTCATTATCTTATTCATGTTCTGCATTGTTGTCTTCAAGTGAATATATAAAACAATTAGTTTGTAGCTCATGGTGACATGAATCAACAACCTCCCCTTCTTTTGCAAAATATTCTTGGAAAGGGAGGTCTTCTTCGTTGCTCTCTAATAGCAGGTTTGTTTTGAAAATTAAATATTTCCATAACCTTTCCATGATTTTCAACAATGCATCCATATTATTTTCCAATGACAAAGAAAATTTCTCCTTAATCACTCCCCTTCTTTCAGCTTCCATTTTGGCCTTTTTTATCAACTGATTCGCTTCCATACCAACAACATTTTTCTGCATGTATTCCAAATTTGTTGGGTTTATTTCCCTTAATTGATAGGCCATATCTGCATCAAATCCATCCGGATAGTGAAGTAGAGCCAATAATGGGGGAGACATTGTGTCTTTTGGGATGGAATTGTAAACCTTATTGAATCTAGTTCAGAAATATTGAACTAATTCTCCTGGTTGCCTCTCTAGATTCTTATACTCGGCCATAATATGAAAAGGGTTATTTTTAACCTCCCACCAATCAAGGAAAGTGTGCTCAAATTGTTGAATATTAATAATACTTCCTGCTCTAGTCCTATGTACCATTTTCTGACCTCTCCATCCAATATTTGGGCAAACAACCTCATCTTAACATCACAAAAATCAAATTCTTCAAAGTATGCAACATCATTCATTTTTTCTATGTGTTGTTGTGGGTCTAGTTCCATCAAATTAAGGAAAAATTTGACCATAGTTCTATGCTAAATCATGTAAAGGAGCTTGCATATCTAATGGAGCATATTGGGTAGCAACCATGACTGTGGATTTTTTAGATGGAATTGGATTGGTTTGATTATGCTTATCATTTGTATCTTGTTCAGGATCACCAATACAATAAGCATATGCATTGAAGCTTCAAAGGAATGATATACAAATTTAAAAGGGGAATCATGTGCATATTAGTAGTCTTCATTCGGATATAGTAGATGAAGGAAACTCCTTTTGACAGGCTCAAAGAAGGACAATAGGTACATGATGAAAATGAATAAAATTTCTTGTAAAAAAATGAAACTTTAATACCTGGTATTTCCGAAATTTCCTTCCATTCCTCTGTCAACACGTCTCGTTCTTCGGTGGAGTCTTTGGATCAACTTGAAGCTTGATTGGAGTAGCGAGGTGAATGTTTCAACCTTCATATGTCTAACTATTTTCCACCATCATTAGTCAAATCAAAAACTTTGATGATCTTTCCTACAGAAGATAAAACCTTTCTTCCCAAGTATGGTCACCAAAATTTTAGCACTCATTAGTTTTCCTAGGCTCAGGAGGAAAATTACAGAGGTAACCACAAATCACTTGCAAGATTTTAATAGTTTTCCTAGGCTCTCTCTATATGGATTTCAATAAATCAAAGTATAAGGTTTTAGGCTAGGTATGAAGATCAAGAAATTGGTTTTAAAACGGTGGTTACAGAATGAAGGAAGAGTTCATTCGGCATGGAGTCATAAGGGTTTTTAGTAATCAATAACATATGGATAGATAAAGCTTGAAACAAGGTGAGGTAGGAAAACTCCTAGATCTTATAGATCTATTGTGGTGTCGATGAGATGAATCATATTTTAGGATCAATTTAAGTATACAGCATACACAGATGAATTATACATTTTAATTTTAGAAATAAAACATTAAAATTTCTTAACAAGCCAAAGTATAGTACTGCAAGTAAATTATACTTGTCATATTCTTGTAAAAAAATTAAGAAGGAGAATCCATATGAAACTTGAAAGAAAAATAGATTTAAAAAAAAGGAAACATCACCATTTGTTTGATACAATAATCCTGAAACCAAATTGCCTCTGTATTGTTGAATTGGTTACTTCAGTTTGAACTCCATAGCTTACAAGAAAAGAAAAGTCTTCTTTTACTTCACATTCAAAGGCTTTCTACATTCAAGATCATGCACTATATACAAAATATTGTTCATAAGTCTAAGTGGGTCGAAATCCGCCCATTCCCCATTTATATGGAACTGATCTCATGAAAATAGGAAAGAAAAATCACTAATGTGTAAAGTAGGACAACATCTTTGACTTTCATCTAAAAACTTAACTAAACTCATAATACACCTAATTTTTTATGACAATCATAAGTGAGACATTTACAATGATAAAAAAAAATTAATTACATAGTAAAAACCTTCATTTGTCACATTGAGGTGAGAATTAGGTGTAAAGAACAAAGATTTTTTTTTAGCACAACACTTCTTGAGCGTGGCACCTCCTGAGCACAGCAAATGACTTGCCATTTATTTGACTTAATAAATGGATGCAATCTGATCAAAAAACTTTGTAGATTTCATTTATTCTTTAGTGTTAGGGTCCCGTGATTTGGCCGATTGGCGAGCCAAATGACGATGTAACATCAAACCAAGCTTTGGAGCCCAAGGACCTAGCCTTCCTGGACTCAGAGAGGGCTCTCTCTATTAGATGTAAAAGATATCGGTGTGTTCGCTTATGGTGTTCTAATATTAGGCTAGTTATGAAGTGAGTTTTTTGATTTTTGGTTTTTAAGTTTGTGAGGGATAAAACTGATCAAAGATGTAAAAATGGATAACAAGAAGTCAAATCAATTGGGCTATGGGGTCAAACAGGTCAAGGAAGCTATGAGATGATGATGCAAGGTTGCTGTAGGGCCGATTTGATTCACGGTAGAAGGGATCTTTGGGAAGAATGGAGTAAATGGACATCAAGCTTGTGAAAGACGAGGGATTTCAAGTGTAATTAGTTGATAGCAGACATAAACATGTTATAGCAAGCCATTAATCATGCTAAGTGTAACTATGAGCTAATTAATACACAGAAATCAAACATTCCAGCCATACATAGAAGTATAAGACCCTCTAACTTTGGGAAATGGCTATCAGACTTTGGGGAAAACACATAAGAAGGACTAACAACTCATAAAACTATGCCGGAACACCTAAACACAGTATTTAAGTTATTGGGCACTTTGACAAACAAGTTTTCATAGTTTTAGGCAAAGGGCTAGATCGGGACTAGGCCTCCTTGGTTCAACAAGATGATCAACTAATCAGTCAAAGAGAAAGTTTTATGGACATAACTATGGACAACTTTATAGGTAGGTAGGGCACACCATACATCCTACTCAACATGCATAGAATTTGTAAATAAAACTAGCAAACAGTACCTTAAGTTACTAAAGAGCAGTTAAGAATTCTTTAGTATAACTAAGGAAGAAGAAAACATCAAGCTATGAAGATTCATGAATTTTGAGGTGCCTCCATGGGCATATCTCAAAATCAATCTCTACTGATCTATAGCAGCAAGAAGCATGTATTATGAATGAAAACTAGAAGACAAAAACATAGCAAGAAACACTATACCATTCTACCATGTCATGGAATCCATCACCAATCCTTCATCATTCATCAAAAGCATCCAAGAGGCAGTCCAAAAATCATAACATAAGTATGTTCTTCAAAGCTCATATGACCAATATATTGACTCTTCTCTCAAGTTCAGCCTCTGATTTACAATGAAACCCATGGAATAAATAGGCTTGAGGGAGGAAAACCTCATGGAGCAACTAGCTATCCCATTGGCCAAGTCAAAATATCTAAACTTGTCCTTGAGGCTTTGCAAAGCCCAAGGCACAAAATATCCCATAAAATATCTAAAAAACTGCTAAAAATGGAAATTATATTAACTTTACATCATTTCCCAAGGATAAAAATAGCTTAACGCACATTTGGGAAAAGCAGATTTTTGAGGTTCAAAAATTACAAAAATACTTCATATTTATGCCTGAAAAAGGTTCTCTGACTTGTTGGAGGCAATTGGCAGCCTTCCTGATGTCGAAATGAGGCTCATGATGGCTCGTTGGAAATCTCTCTGTGTCTACTTTCCGGCGCAACTGAAACCATCTCAATATGAGGCCTGGAAGTCATCCAAAACTGTACTTGTGTGTAAAAAACCAGGAAATAGCAGACTGCTGATATGGCGGGCAGAATGTGCAAAAAGAGGGCGTTTTTCGCCAATTTGAGGGG
The DNA here is from genome assembly GCA_034641835.2 of Pinus albicaulis. NCBI lineage: Eukaryota > Viridiplantae > Streptophyta > Pinopsida > Pinales > Pinaceae > Pinus > Pinus albicaulis. The sequence continues at coordinate 1,135,563,126 of CM076582.1, forward strand.
GCGAATCATCTCCAAATGCTCTGAAAATTGCTGGAGACCTGCTCATAGAATTATGGCATCCATCGGTATCATCCTCTTCCCTTGAAAATTCCTCAAACTGAAATGGAGAAATTATGAGTTTTCGACCAAAAACCCAAAAAATGCCAAAAAACAAAAAGTTTTCGAAAAAGGCCCAAAATTGGCATGCATGACCCTCAAGGGTCCATAGCAACATACTCCGAAGCTGAGGCAAAAATATCAAGGGCTGATATGCTTTTTCCTTCCTTCCGTGCTAGGCGCTTCCCCCTTGCCTTCTTCAATTTTTCTTGAGCTGCCATTAGTTTGCGCCGGGCAAACTGATTCAGCTTTTGGAAGTGATGTGTCCTCTTCCTCTGCAGCTCTAAATCTCTATTCTCCCTCTCAAGCTTCATTTCCAAATGCTTGTTAGCTCTTTCAAGCCAAGCCTCTTTGTTTTCCTCAATTTCCTGCTCAAGGAGTGCAGTGAGAGGAAAGGCTTGGAGCTGAGCTTGCTCTTCTACTCTCTGCTTTTCCAAGGCTCTTCTAAGCCCGATGGTCCCAGGCCTCTTCCGCCTAGGCTGGTCTTCCTCCTCTTCATCATCAAACTCACCAATGAGCTCTTCAATTCTTGCTTGCGCCTTTGCTGCCTCTTTCTTATACTTAATCGCCCGTGCCTCATGAACAACTGTGTGCACATTCATTTGTTTGTTTTCAATATCCAAGAAGTGGTTGAAATTCCTTGCCCTTTGAAGATCCTCCTCTAATGCCTCAATTTTCCCTTCCTTATGGATTAGGAGATTTTCAAGAAGGCGGGCCTCATTATCACTATCATCGCTCTGGATAGGGATAATAGCTAATTCACCTCCATGCTTTGTACTTTCTCCAACTTTACTTTTGCCTTTGAAAGCCAATCTGGCGCTTTTCCTCCTTGGCATGCTAGAAGGTGTCTTTTTGGGCAATTTCCTCTTGCTAGGAACAATCTTTGTCACTGTTAAGGTGGCAGCCTTAGCTTGCTGTTCTTCATCAATGTCTTGTCCAATTTGTGGCTCAAGAGGTGTTTCAACTTTCTGCCCAACTTGTTGTTCTTCATCTTGCACTTGCTGCTGTTCCTCATCATCTAACTGCTGTTCATCAATGTGTACCTGTTGCTGTTCATCTTGGACCTTCTGTCCTTCACTTTCTATTTGTTGCTGTCCCTCAATTTGTATCTGCTGTTGTTCTTCAATGTGTACCAACTGTCCTTCATCATGGACCTGCTGTCCTTCATCCTCTATCTGCTGTTGTCCCTCATCATGGACCTGCTGTCTACTGCCCTCTCCCTCCTCTTGTTGACTTAGCTGTCCAGTAGTCATTCTGAACCTTCTAGGAGTAGGCCTACTGGACAAAGGCACTGGGCGATGGACAGGCTGAGTAGGAGAAATATGGGCAGGAGGAACAGTGGCAAAATCTGGATGGCTGATGAATAAATCCCATGAAACCTCTTTCTTCTCTAGCTGGTATAGGAAGATAATCTTGATCAAAGAATGATTAAAAAGAGAAGGGATTTGCTGAGGGGGGATGCCATTTTTTCTATGCTCTTGAACAAAAAGTAAGGGAGGTTTAGTTGCCTGCTTCTAGTAAAGTGCATCAATAAACGGACATGATAGGCATAAATTCGATTAAACCTCCCTTCACAAGTGAAATATTTCATGATGACTTTCATAAGTGGAGCATAGCTGTCAAGGAGATATGAAAAAGGGAAGATATCAGTGACAGCCTCTCTATGTTCAGGCTTAATGAAAGGTTTGTAATCCTCTAAGTCAAGATGAGCTTGTTTAAACCATTTTTCGCCATGATACGGGATCTTGGTGGCCTTGGACACATACCTTGGAGAAATTTTGAAATCAAGACCCGCCACTTGGAAGTGTTTTTGTTTGAATCTCAGGGCGCACAAGTGTGTTAATGGCGAAAAACTCTTGACTTCTTCTATCTTCTGGCAAAAATCAAGGCAACCTACTTCATGGAAGTTGAAAAGTACAGATGGATGAGCATTAATCTCTTCTGTAGAGATGGGCTCATATCTTTTATGTGGCCCGCTCCTGCTGTCTTGCCTTGGAGGCATTTTGACCTGAATAAGCTTTGGAAGAGGCGCACTGCCTTCACTGTGTGTAAAATGCTCTGCTGGAGTCAAACTGTGTCAATATGCTGCTTGGACAGATAGACAATGTGATTTGGATGAATTGCAACAATGTTTCTTTGAATTCACAACCTCTGCTCTCCTTAAAACCAGCCTTTCACCTTTGAATGTACCTGAGCCAGGAAAAATTCTCAATAGGGTACCATATAGCAAAGAGGAGACAGACTGCTGTGTAAGTTTCCTGTGCACAGTATTGAGAAATCACTTTTCCCGGTGAATTTGTCAGAGGTCAATCAACACACCTACATCTCTGTCTTCAATGTAAAATTCAATCATCAACAACCTGCCCTTCAGAAAGTGGCCTGCTTACCCTTAGAATATCTCTGTCAACAGATTTCTCTAGAAGAGACCATACAGTGAAAGAAAAAGGAGACCTAGGTTAGGTGAATTATCAGTGCACAGTGTTTAGGAAAATCACCCTTTACTTGTGAATTTGTCAGAGGTCAATCAACACACCTACATTTGTGTCTCCAAGACAAAACTCAATCATTAAAACCCTGTTCTTGTGAGTTTTAAGATGTCACTCAATACCTCTTACTCCTTTCCATAGTAAATTTTGCAATCATTAAAAACTCTGCCCTGTATAAGTGTGCCAACATTGAACTAACTTGAATATGTGAAATCAACCCTTTAATGCATTTAAACAGTCACTGGTATAATTCTGAGCCAAGATGATAGATCTTTCAAAGACTACAAGGTTTTTGGGCAGAAGCTATGTGAGATTTCTTTTTCAAAACAATCAATGGCCCCTTATGAATGTAACACTCAGGCTTTGGCAGAAAAACACCTTTACTCTGTAAGCATATTCATTCATCAATACGAGCTGGAAAATCAAAAGGCAACAAGTGTCAAGTATAGTGAATGCTGTCCCTTTGTGAGAGATGTGAGCAGCCTTCCTCCGGAGCTTCAAACTATGATTTTCTGCTTGACCAAGACCCCTTTTCTTACTAAGCTTCACTGTTCTCTTATATGTATGTCACTCTTTTAAACAAAAGCAGGCTCATAAAACTTAACCCTGGTGTGAGCATACGATTGAATTCACTGTTTATGTAACAATGGTGACAGTATTGAAAAAAAAGCTCCATGGTTTTAATAAGGGCTGTAGCAGTTCATTTCTTCCCCACAATCCAAGCTTCTGTTTAATATGTAAACATTTTTCTTGGTAGAAAAACCATCTGCCCTATCTGAAAGTTAACTTGTGTCAAAATAAGCCTGAAGAACAAAACAGTTAAGTTTGAAAAACTCCTGAATACATGGCCCTTTCTGTAGTTTATAGTTTTAATCTCTGCTCCTTGATTTCTTTGAAGGTGTAAGACCCTTGGTCCCTTGACTAATGGAGGTGAAACAAGCTGTTCTTAGCTTCAATACCAACTTTTCCTGTAGGTGCCCCAAATACCATAACTAACATCTTATCACAGTTTTATACTTCGAACTATCACAAAGCCTAATGACAGATATGGTGATGTAGCAGAAAAAACGAAGTCATAGCCATTCTCTTGATTTTGACCCTCACTTTGCTGGGCATCTCCTTAACGTATATGTTGATATAAACGAGGTCAATCTCGACAGTTTATCTCACACCATAGCTAAACAAACAGGGCTTTTTTTTTTAAACTTTATGTCACTTAGCAATTGGTTTCAAATAGTGAGAATGCATATGGGAATACCTTGATAATATAATGGAGGGGTTCACTGACGGGTTTAGTCCAGCTCCGGAGGTGTTGAATGGCTTAACAGGGCCAAAGGAGGCGAGCGACGTGCTGATGCCGTGGAGTGCCGCGCCGAAAAAGTTGTCGGGTCGGGCAGTCGGGTGCCGTGTACAGGCGCGTCGCTCGTTTTTACAGGCGCGTCGCTCCAACACTGACCGCCCGTGTAAAACTGTTTCCAGGCGCGTCGCGCGGGTTTCCAGGCCCGTCGCGCGATTGCTCAACCCTGAAAATGTGTGCAGAATGCTAAGGCTTGCTCCGGTCTTCTTTGCTGTGGTGCCGAGAACATGGAGGAAACTTTACTTGTGATTTTGAAAGTGCACATTCCCCCTCGACTTTGCCTTTATGTTGTTTCAAAATCTGCAACGGTCACTTCTGTTTTTTAAATGTAAAAGGAAAATGTTTGGTTGGCTTTTGTAAGGCGTTTAAAGCCCTTTTGATCCTTTTACCAACACCTTGGTGTATTTGCAAAACTGAATTCATAATCTGTGCATGCATTTGAAGGTTTTCGATGCTTTTGGACAGTCTAATCATGGACCAACCCCTTTATGAAAACAAATATAACTTAAAGTCAAAACTCTATCTTATGCACAGTTGTTTCAAAGGGTGATTTCCATTTTTTGTTCTTTGGGTGATAAACACCGAACTTCAAACTTTGAAAATAACTTAACAACCTTTATATCATCTTTGTTTATTGAATACTGGAAACTTGTTTTGTTTCAAACTATCCATAACACTGACTGTCCATGGAAACAACTTCTTTGCCTATTCATAAACTGGTACACTTATTCACCATGTCCATCCTGGGAATTAAACCTGAAATAGCCTCCCATCATTTGTGAAGTATGTCTGAAAAGGGAAAATTATGGACTAGGAGGAATAGGTCCCTTTGAAATACAGTTATCATTTTTTCTGACCAATGTATTGACCTTTTGTAATAGAACCATTGCCAAAGCTTAACTCTGTCCATTGTTTTACCTTTTCTCTTTTGCAGGTGACACATTGTAGCTGATTTCTTTTTATGCTTGCCAAATTCTTCAAAACCAGATGACGACTTGTGATAAAATGTCCTGACTGTTCCTTGCTTTGAAGAAATGCCTCCTCCTTTTAAGCTCAGTTTGACAGAATCCTGTAGATGTCTTTTGATTGGATGTGTAATAGTGAAGTGCTTCATGAGTTTTGAGTGCTGCTTCAGAGCTACTGAAACCTATTTCCAGAACCTCTGTCTTAATCTGCTGAAGGTTATTTGATGAGCAGGTTTTGACAAAATCTTCTTCTTATACATGGTGTCAGTCTCTGCTTCCAGGTGATCCATGAGTTCCTTTTTGGATTGTAAGTGCCATATTTTGCTTGCATCTCTTCATACCATATTTTCTCTGTTTACTTAAGAGGAGTTCCCTTTAAACTTCCTGGCATGTGACAGTGAGGTAACTGTGTGGCTTTTTCCCCTAAGGAAACTTCCCTTTTTGTATCAATGGCCTGCACAGTCAATATTGTCTCTTGTCCACTATGAGGTATATTTTGACTGACATTTCCATATGAATAGGAACAAACAATACTTTTTTTTTTTTTTTTTTTGAAACATGAACACCATCTGTCACCTGTGTGAATCTTTTTTCTTTCTTTCTTTGTCTCTCTCTACTGCACCTTTTGACCAATCAGTTTTCAACAACACTCAATGCCTTGGCCATTTGCTCATAAATGAAGGAGGCTCTTCATCTGAAGATTGTTTGATAAGACTGCATGACAAGGATTTATTTGATTTATGATGGTAAGCAACCAACTTAAAAAACATCAATACTGGCACCTCTGCCTGCAATCATCACTGTGCTTCGGAAAAACCCTAACCAAAGTGTCACTGTCTTCCTGTACTGCTCTGAGGGTAACTGAAAAGTCATCATTTGCTTTAGTCAACTTGTGACAGATTTTTGAAAGATAATCTCTGTGACTATGGAGGTCAGTATCCTTTGAAAGACAAACAACTTTTCTTCTGCTGTGTGATGACATGATCTGTCAGCATCTTTTCAATTTTATCTTGTGGACAAGCAGGCTGCTTATGATTGGAATTTTTACTAATGACATGCCTTTCTAAAGTTCAACAATTCACATGATTTGAAAGCTTCAAATGACCTCCTTTATCAGACCAGACTCTTTTTTCCTTTGAACTAGCATATTTCAGACTCTATCCCTGTTATGATCATCACTCACATTCATAAAACCTGGAGATATTGTTTCATTGTTCAATAAAAGGCAAACCTGGACTTTTGCAATCTTCAAAGTCGATACTGGCCAGCGCCCTCTGCTTGTGGATGAAGGAGGCGCCCTAACCCTCTGCTTGTAAATGAAGGAGGTTCTGGGCCATGACAATTTACCAGTTTTCTGTGACAGTGGTGTCTTTCTCTTACTGTGATTTTCATGCTGGAAAGAACTGTAAGGTCTTGATGAGTGACTCTTTGTTTTGCAGCTTCATCTCAGGCTCATGCTACATTTAGAAGCAGTTGTTCCTCTAACTGTAGATTCAAGCATTTAATCCTGAGATGAAGTTATATTTCCTGTTCTTTGCAGAATCCATAAAACACTGTGAAACACCTAATAATCAGCTTGAGACTGTGGTTCATGCAGTGCTGAGACCTAGGGGTATAAGTGGCGCGACTTAGAGTTGTTTGTCAATTTTATTTGCCGAGTGGGAGGTCGTCATGGTTGGTCTGTAACAGATGGAGGCTTTTTGGCTTTTTGATGATTGCCAAGGGTAAAATGTCTTAAAGCGCCACTTCTTAACATAGGGGAGACTTTTGAAACAGATTTGGATTTTTCTTTTAAAGCTGATGGGCAGACCAGTAGGGCTGAAGCTAGATAGGATAGGGATAATGAGGTTTTGATTTTGACATGAGTGGACTGAAAAGTAGAAAGGCGAAAAAAGTTTTAGGAGGGTTTTCTAGATGAAAAATTGACATAAGGAAATCAGCTTCTAGAAAGCTCAGCTATAGATATAGTCATCACTAACATGTAAAAAATACTGATGGCTAACAGTGGCTCCATTTGGGGAGGGCAGCTCCTCGTCAGGAGGTGTCCAGAATTCATATCTTTGGCTTATGAAGACCAGTGCCTTATCCATTGGCGCAAAATTTACCCTTCTCTTGATGTTATTTCTGAAAAGTGACAGCATGGTTAACATCAATGATACTTCTACCTACCCCACTATCTTTCCTAACATTTTTCTTCTCTTTGGCGCATTTGAACTAGCAGCCTTTTGACAATGTATATTTTTCTTTTTGCAAAATGAACCTATCTATTTCTACTCTTATATCTGTCGGGAGTTCAGATTAAGCTGATGAAATCCTTCATTGCTCTACCTATGCTAGATCAACTGTCAAGATTAAGCAGTTTGACAGGATTTCATTCTCTAATCTACAACATGAAATTTAAAATGATCAAATCAGGATTAGGCAGTCTGATTTGTCATGCATTTGCGGCATAAAGACAAGCTGCACACAAATGTTATTTTGCAATAAAGGAAACTAGACAAGCGGGCTAAGATGTACAATGTGTTTTTCATCCCTCGCTTCTCTCTTTGGTTCTGTTTTAGGCATGTGGAACCAGAATCTCTCCCTAATCTAAGCTCTGTGATAAGTCAATCTTACACAATGTTGACTATCTTTGCACTCACTAACTTATCGGCAAATAAATTTAAACATGCTCAGCTATGATTAGGCTAGATAGCTGAACAAGACATTGAAGTACTAGTAGCGGCATTTAGACTTGCGCGCTTTCCGAAGGACTATTTTTTGGAACATGGGGCCTTACCACTGCTTTTTAGAAACTGCCCTCTTTTTCTACTTTTCACTGTTTTTTGTATTTTCTGCTTTTTCAATTTTTCTTCAAACAAACTACAAATGAAAAGGTGCTCACAGGCTAAGCTTATTTTCTATTGTTGTCTTTCTATCCTAATCTAATCTGTACACAATAGACATTTTTTTGGTGAACTCTGTTTTCCAATGCAACCAGTCAAGTAGATGCTCACATGGGTGATTCTGGTTTAGTTCTTTCATGATGCAGAAATAATGAAAAGGCCACTCCCATTTGGTTTGTTTCTGGACAGTAGAGCTTAAGTTTTTTTCTCATTCTTGGTAGCAATTTGTTTATGATAGAACCCACTACCCCTATAGATTTCTCAAGGAAAAAAACAAATAGATCTTGTAATAATACCTGATCTAGAGGATTTGATACATAGGATTTATTCAAGACTACTCTTTCAGACTTCTCAAGGAAAACAAAAAATGGATCTTGGAATAATACCTGATCTAGAGGTTTTGAGATATAGGCTTCATTCAGGACTACTCTTTCTTCCACTTGGCTATATTTGGGACCCCCCTGGTAAAGCAACTCTTCCTCATGATCACTTGAACTGTCAGACTCATTATGTATTGCAGTGTAGTTTTCTTTCCAAGCTGATGTGTTCTGATTAAGTGGACTGAAAACTGTGTGAAGGTCATCAGGTTGATGAACAAGGATACACTTTGACATTAAATTATCTTGAAAGGACAGTGTGACAACTCCCATGTGTTTATTAACCTCTAATTCTTCATCTGCAATTTGTAACTCAATGGAACTTGGTGGCTGCAAATCTAGAGTTAAGGAAGATTCCATGTCCAAAATGATTTCTTCAACTATTTCAGGAAAAGGCTTCTCATTTACAACCTGCTCGAGGATTTCATCATTTTCCTCAAACTCATCATCAAAGCTGAAAAACTGTTGATTTCCAATCATGTGCATGTTATCTCTGACGGGCTGGAGTGAAGTAGAGCAAAGAGTCTGAGACTATTCACTTACTTCTAAACTCTCAAGGTTATCCTCATGAGTGTCATAGATGACCGGTAATGGCTGCTTACTTTTCTCAAATTTATGAAACTGAGCTTCCTCCCAAAAATAAAAAACTGAGTTTTCTGCAAAGTTAGCTTCTGTTTGGAAATCATCATCATAATCAAAATATTGATCAAACCTTGGAAAATCATCATTATAATTAATCTCATCAACCATGCATATTGGAATATCAGATTTCTTTTCTTCAAATTGATTTACAAATCTACTTTTTGACTTATGATATGCAAGATAAACAGGAGAAAGATTAGAAAATTTGTGGTTATGTGAAGATTCAGAGGCTGTCTGTATGTTTATAAGTTGATCTATTTCCTCTTCAGTTAAAAAGGGAGGCATTTTCCTCTCTCCACAACAATACTCTTTCTCTTGGGAAATCTGATTTAAAGGATGAATGTCTTTTTGGGCTTCACCTATGAGAGATGATGAATCATCACTCATGTCCTTAGAGAGATCCCATGGGTTCTCTTTCATTTCTTTCTTATTTTCATCTTCAACCAATTCTTTGTGATGTTGAGGATAGTTATCATGTAATTCATGAGTTTTTTATGATAGATGTTCAGGGGGCCAATTTGCTTTTATGAACTCAAATTACTCCCAGCATAAAGGTAGAGATCCTACAGGTTTTGCCTTATCTTCTATCTTAGATTCGAATTCCTCTTCAATCAGCTCTGCTTGATTTAGGTGAGAGTTAACTTGAGCAGGGTTTTCCTGAATAATTGCTAAGAGATCTCTAGGATGCAAATTTTCTTTCAAAGTCTGGAATGATTTAAAGCATAAGGGTATAGATCCTAAAGGTTTTGATTCTTCTTCCATTTCAGAATCTGTGATTTCAAAATGGCTGATAGTGTCTTTAGAGCATTCCTCTAGGTTCTTTATTAGGCCTAAACATTTGACCTGACTTGAGTCAAAGGAATACAGGTTTTTGTAGGGTTGAGTTACTTCTAGTCTTAGGTTTTCCATGACTGTTTTAGGCATGAGGTTATGGGAGGCACCAGAATCTAACATGGCATTATGGAATATCTTGTCCCGTATGTTCAGGCTTACATAGAAAGGAGAAACAGATCCTTCTTGGTATTGACCTTCTATTTTCGGGCCGAATAAGAGCTCGGGTTTGTCGTCAGTTAGATTTAAAGTATCTTCCTCATTCCCTATGTCAAAAACTTTGAAAATTTGAGATCTATACCTATCTACAGTTATTAGCTCAGTAAGGGGTATGGTAATTTTTATTTTGGAAACTTCCCCTTCGAAACTAAAAGGAGTTTGTAGTTTGGGCAGATTTGTTTCAGCTTTTTCGGACATGACCTTTTCTATGCTCTTAATTTGCTGACTCTGATTCGGGACTTTGTTTGACACCGTTACTTCGGGGGTTTTTGTAAAGATGCTAAGAGTATCTGAGCTAAGACTTGTTTGAATAGCTTTATCCTTGTTTTGGTCAATTTTCTTGGCCACAATTTTGTTGCTATCCATGGCTTTTTTAGGGATGGTGTCAGAGGTTTTAGCAGTGTCAGGGCTACTCTTCTTGGAGTGGTCTTGGTTTTTTCTGTTTCTAAGGTTATACTGCCTATGAGCTTCTATAATGGCATTCTGAAAATCTATGGCAGGATCTTCGAGATCTTCATAGTCGGTTTCGTCCTGACTTGGGGAGCACAACTCTTGCTCTTCTACTGTGAGGTAAACCTTACTCTCGTTATCAAAACCTATGAGTTTCCAATGATTTTCATCAATGGGTGTGGTATCCTTATTCTCTTCATCAACATAATTCTCATTGAAGGATGGTCTGATCTGCTGATCATTTCCTCTTGGTTTATTTTGAGACTGATCTTTTCTAAAGCCTTGTTTCCGGTTTTGAGGGTTTGGTTGGTTGTCCCTAGGAGGCACTTTTTCACTCATTTTTTCCCACATCTTTGTCATGGATTTTATCAGGCCATCTATTCTAGGATCTAGGGAAGGAGATGAAGTGGAGACCTTATCTCTATATGGGACTTTTCCTTCTAATATAGTCCTGGCTCTTTTTTCTGCTAAGTTGGCTTCTGTTTTTATGGCTATTTGTTGCATTTCCTCTAGGGTAGGGGGATCCTTGTCTCTCAGATGATATGTCATGTCTGGATCAAAACTCTCGGGGAATTTTGCCAAGACTAAACCGAGTGGGGGTTTGAAGTGAGGTGGGAGGGCGTTATACACATTGTTGAACCTAGTGCAGTATGCCTGGACACTTTCCCCATTTTCCCGTTTTAGGTTGTTATATTCTAACAAAATTTGAATAGGGTTCCTTCGGACTTCCCACTTGTTCGTGAAGACTTGGCAGAGTTCTAGGATGTTGTGGATGCTGTTTGGAGGCAAGCTTTTAAACCATGTTTTGGGTTCTCCACCCAGGCTTTGGGCGAATATTCTCATTTTGACGGTTTCGTCGTGTACTTCCATGTATTCAAAAGCATCACTAATCCTACTTACATGCTGTTGAGCTGTGGTGGTGTCTTCTCCGGTAAAGTGTGGGATTTTATCTTGATATTTATTTGGGAGAGGAGCCAAGGGTGGTGGCAACACCAAAGGTGTGTACCAGGCTGCCATGACTGGAGCTAATGGATGGTGTACAAGATGAGGACTAGTAGGCTGAGATGGGGTGTTTTGAACAGTAGTGGTTTGACTAGGTGTGGCAGATGAACTTGGACTAGTGATCTGGTTTTGAGCAGATGTGGGATGATAGGAGCCAAACTGATAGAGAAGCTGAAAGTCAGGAGGAGTGGTTGGTGAAGCTTCTCTACTAGGACTCTGTGGTGGGTCTAGGGTTTCAAGATCGTCAAATTTTATCTTACTATGAGATCTACTTCTGAAAAGAGTTTTTGATGACTCTAATTCAAAAGGTGAATATGGTAGGATAGTGAGATGTTTAGGTACTGATCTTGTTTTACGGATGGGTCTACTAGTATCTAGATGGTCAGTTTCGGAAGCTTGACATAGAATCTTCTCTGGGTCATCTACTATGATAGGGGGATTTGGGTCTGGATGGGATCTGGTGTTGATCCTTCGTGAAGCCAGATTTTGGATCTAGATTTTGGAGAGAATGGTATTGGTGAATGTTCTGGATGAATGGTCTCTTTAAAGTTCTACTAAGGTGAAGGATGGTCAAAATAAAAGGGATGAACTAGTGGAGTCGCCAGGTGGAACTGGGTTGTTTTTGTGAAGATAGCTATGGTCCACCACCGGTAACTAATCTGGAAATGTTTTGGATTTTCTGAGTTTTATGTGCAACCTATGGTTTGTTAAAGTATTCTAGACTTGTTTCAACACTTTGCTAGGGTGATGAGAACAAAAAGAGCTTACTCTAAATGGGTCTATGGACTGCTTGCTTGTTTATGGTATCTAAAGGACCAAAGAGTCTGTTAGGGTCCCGTGATTTGGCCGATTGGCTAGCCAAATGACGATGTAACATCAAACCAAGCTTTGGAGCCCAAGGACCTAGCCTTCCTGGACTCAGAGAGGGCTCTCTCTATATGTGTAAAAGATGTCGGTGTGTTTTACTTGTGGTGTTCTGATATTAGGCTAGTTATGAAGTATGTTTTTAGTTTTTTGGTTTTTTAAGTTTGTGAGGGATGAAACTGATCAAATACATAAAATGGATAACAAGATGTGGATAAATTGGGCTATGGGGTCAAACAGGTCAAGGAAGCTATGAGGTGATGATGTAAAGCTGCTGTAGGGCCGATTTGATTCACGGTAGAAGGGATCTTTGGGCAAAATGGATTAAGTGGACAATAAGTTGGTGAAAGACAAGGGATTTCAAGTGTAACTAGTTAATAGCAGACATAAACATGTAATAGCAAGCAATTAATCATGCTAAGTATAACTATAAGCTAATTAATACATAGAAATCAAACATTCCAGCCATACATAGAGGTATAAGACCCTCTAACTTCGGGAAATGGCTATCAGACTTTGGGGAAAACACATAAGACAAACTAACAACTCATAAACTACGCCGGAACGCCTAAACATAGTCTCTAAGTCATTGGGCACTTTGAAAAACAAGTTTTCATAGTTTTAGGCAAAGGGCTAGATCGGGACTAGGCCTCCTTGGTTCAACAAGATGATCAACAAATCAGTCAAAGAGAAAGTTTTATGGACAGAACTATGGGCAGCTGATAGGTAGGTTGGGCAAACCTTACATCCTACTCAGCATACATAGAACTTATGAATAAAACTTAGCAACAATACCTTAAGTTACTAAAGAGCAGCTAAGAATTCTTTAGCATAACTAAGGGAGAAGAAAACATCAAGCTATGAAGATTCGGGGATTTTGAGGTGCCTCCATGGGCATGTCTCAAAATCAATCTTTACTGATCTATAGCAGCAAGAAAAATGAATTATGAGTGAAAACTAGAAGACAAAACACATTAAGAAGCACTATACCATTCTACCATGTCAAGGAATCCATCAACAAGCCTTCAACATTCCTCAAAAGCATCCAAGAGGCAGTCCAAAAATCATAACTCAAATGTATTCTTCAAAGCTCATATGACCAATGCATTAATTCTTCTCTCAAGTTCAGCCTCTGATTTACAATGAGAATCATGGAATAAATAGGCTTGAGGGAGGAAAACCTCATGGAGCAACTAGCTATCCCATTGGCCAAGTCAAAATATCTAAACTTGTCCTTGAGGCTTTGCAAAGCCCAAGGCACAAAATATCCCATAAAATATCTAAAAAGCTGCTAAAAACGGAAATTATATTGACTTTACATGATTTCCCAATGATAAAAATAGCTTAACGCACATTTGGGAAAAGCAGATTTTTGGAGTTCAAAAATTACAAAAATACTTCATATTTATGCCTGAAAAAGGTCCCCTGACTTGCTGGATGCAAATGGCAGCCTTCCCAATGTCGAAATGGGGCTCATGAGGGCTTGCTGGAAAGCTCTCTGTGTCTACTTTCCGGCGCAATTGGAACCAACTCAATCCGAGGTCCGGAAGTCATCCAAAACTGTACCTGTGTGAAAAAACCCAGAAAATAGCAGACTGCTGATATGGCGGGCAAAATGTGCAAAATGAGGGTGTTTTTCGCCAATTTGAGGGGGCGAATGATCTTCAAATGCCCTGAAAATCGCTGGAGACCTGCTCATGGAATTATGGCATCCATTGGTATCATTCTCCTCCCTTGAAAACTCATCAAACTGAAATGGCGAAATTATGAGTTTTTGGCCAAAAACCCAAAAAATACCAAAAAACAAAAAGTTGTCGAAAAAGGCCCAAAATTGGCATGCATGACCCTCAAGGGTCCATAGCAACATGCTCCGAAGCTGAGGCCAAAATATCAAGGGCTGATATTCTTTTCCCTTCCTTCCGTGCTAGGCGCTTCCCCTTCAACTTCTTCAATTTCTCTTGTGCTACCTTTAATTTTCGCCTGGCAAACTGATTTAGCTTCTGAAAGTGAAGAGTCCTCTTTCTTTGTAGCTCAAGATCCCTGTTTTCCCTCTCAAGCTTTGTTTCCAAATGCTGGTTAGCTCTCTCAAGCCATGCTTCTTTGTTTTCCTCAATTTCCTGCTCAAGGAGGGCAGTGAGAGGAAAGGCCTCGAAATGAGCTTGTTCTTCTGCTCTCTGTTTTTCCAAGGCTCTTCTAAGCCCGATGGTCCTAGGCCTCTTCCGCCTAGGCTGGTCTTCCTCCTCTTCATCATCAAACTCACCAATGAGCTCTTCAATTCTTGCTTGTGCCTTTTCCGCCTCTTTCCTATACTTGATTGCCCTTGCCTCATGAATAGCTGCATGAAACTTCATTTGTTTGTTTTCAACCTCCAAGAAGTGGTTGAAATTCCTCGCCCTTTGAAGATCTTCTTGTAACACCTCAATTTGCCCCTCTTTGTGAATGAGGAGGTTTTCAAGGAGGCGGGCCTCATTGTCACTATCATCGCTTTGGATAGGGATAATAGCTAATTCACCTCCATGCTTTGTACTTTCTCCAATTTTACTTTTGCCTTTGAAAGCCAATCTGGCGCTTTTCCTCCTTGGCAAACTAGAAAGTGTCTTTTTGGGCAATTTCCTCTTACTAGGAACAATATTTGCTAATGTTAAGGTGGCAGCTTTAGCCTGCTGTCCTTCCTCAATATCCTGTCCAGTTTGTGGCTCCAAAGGTGCTTCAATTGTCTGCCCGGCTTGCTGCTCTTCAACTGTTGTCTGTTGCTGTCCCTCAATATCCAAATGCTGCTGTTCATTGCCTTCTCCTTCTTGCTGCTGTTCCTCAAACTCCAACTGCTGCTGTCCCTCAACATCTAGCTGCTGCTGTTCCTCAACATCTAGCTGCTGATGTTCCTCAATATCTAGCTGCTACGGTTCATCAATATCTAGCTGCTGCTGTTCCTCAGCCTCTAGCTGTTGCTGTTCACTACCTTCTCCCTCTCCCTGTGGTTCACTGCCCTCTTCTCCTCCCGGTTGACTTGGTTGCCCAGTAGTCATTTTGAGTTTTTTAGGGGTAGGCCTACTAGACAAGGGCACTGGGCGATGGACAGGCTGAGTAGGAGACACATGAGCAGGAGGGACAGTGGAAAAATCTGAATGGCTAATGAATGAATCCCATGAAACCCCTTTCTTCTCCAGCTGGTGTAAGAAGATAATCTTGATCAAGGAATGATGAAAGAGAGAAGGGATTTGTTGAGGTGGAGCCTTCTTTTGGACAGTAGCTGCCATTTTCTCTATGCTTTTGGACAAAAAGTATGGAAGGTTTAATTGCCTGCTTCTGGTAAAATGCATCAACAAGCGGATATGATAGGCATAAATTTGGTTAAACCTTCCTTCACAAGTGAAATATCTCATTATGGCTTTCATCAGCGGAGCATAACTATCAAGAAGATAGGAAAAAGGGAAAATAGCAGTGATGGTTTCCCTATGTTCAGGCTTGATGAAAGGTTTATAATCCTCTAGATCAAGATGAGCTTGTTTAAACCACTTTTCACCATGATACGGGATCTTGGTAGCCTTGGATACATACCTTGGGGAGATTTTGAAATCAAGACCCGCCAATTGGAAGTGTTTGTCCTTGAATCTCAAAGCACACAAATGTGTAAGTGGCGAAAAACTCTTGACTTCTTCTATCCTCTGGCAGAAATCAAGACAGCCTACTTCATGGAAATTAAAAAGCACAGATGGGTGAGCATTGATTTCTTCTATGGAGATAGGCTCATATCTCTTATGTGGACCGCTCCTGTGATATTGCTTCAGAGGCATTCTGATTTGAACAAGCTTTGAAAGAGGCAAACTGCCTTCACTGTATGAAAAATGTTCTGCTGGATTGAAACTAGTCACTAGACTGTTTGGACAGAGAAAAATGTGAGGTGGAGGGTTTGCAACAAGTGTTTCTTTGAATAAACAAACTTTGCTCTTCTTTTAATCAGCCCTTCACCTTTGGAGATACCTCAGCCAGGTAAAATTCTCAATAGGACACCATCAGTAAAGATGAGACAAACTCCTGTGTCAATTTCCTATATATAGTGTTAAGCAATCATAGCTACATCTCTGTCTTCAATGTAAAACTGCAATCATCAACCACCTGTCTTTTAGAAGTGGCCCTATTCACCTTCAGAATATCTCTGTCAACAATTCTCCAAAATGATACAATATAGTGAAAAGAAAAGGCAGACCCAGGTTAGGTGTAAAATCAATGCACAGTGCTTTAGGAAACACACCCTTTATTTGTGAATTCAAAAGATCAACCACCGCATCTGAACCTCTGTCTCAAAGTTAAATTCAATCATCAACAACCTCTGCCCTTCTTTTGTCCTGTAGAAAGTGGCCCTGCACCTTTGGAAAATCTCTGTTCAACAAACTTACAGTAGTGAAAAATACAGTGAAATAGGGGCAGATTTCTAGAAGGGGCTTGTTGTGATAAGTGCTTTGATTACCCTGTTCTTGAAACCTTTAGATGTCCACCAATACACTTTACTTCCTGCTTAAGGAGAATTCCAGTTGTTTACAACTCTGCCTTGTATAAGTATGCCAACTTTCCACCGATCTTGCATCTATTACAAACCATCATAAATATGTCTAGACAATAAACATACAGGGCTGGAGTAAAAATGACAGAGCTTTTAGAAGACTGTAGAGCTTTTAGACGGAGGTTATATGAGTTTTCTCTTTTTAAAACAATAAATGGTCCCTTATGAATGCAGCCCCCTGGTGATATTGTGAAAACTTCTGCTGGGATGAATAGCACTTGCCAAATAGGTTTTGAACAACATAAAACAGTCAATCATCAGTTTTCC
Organism: Pinus albicaulis; assembly: GCA_034641835.2. Taxonomy (NCBI): domain Eukaryota; kingdom Viridiplantae; phylum Streptophyta; class Pinopsida; order Pinales; family Pinaceae; genus Pinus; species Pinus albicaulis. Next base: position 1,135,580,128 of record CM076582.1, read on the forward strand.
CCTATAGCCTCGAGGTGTTTTTCTTTGAATAACCCGGTCAATTTTTTATCATATTCCAACACTTCTCACTGTGTGGAAAACACTGTTCTTAGCTATAATGACAAGGTCAGAAGTTTTAAACCTTCTTGTCACTTAGCAAAACCTTGAAATCAATGGGGGAATGTGTGAAAATACCTTTAAACTAGATGATCAATCTTCGTGCAGGGCTGGAGTATCATTGGAGACCTTTAAAACTTGCGCGGCACTCTTTTGACACCAGCACGTCGCGCATACACCACCTATCGGGTCGGCCTGTCGGGTGGTCGAGCGGCCTATATAGGCGCGTCGCGCCACTGTACAAGCGCGTCGCGCCAACAAAGGAGACCCGTGTTACTCCTCGCCCAGGCACGTCGCGTGCGTTTCCAGGCGCGTCGCTCGGCCTTAAACGGTGCCAAAGTTTGCAATTTCGACCAGGAGTTTCTTGCTTCGATGCTAGGGCGGAGTAAAAATTGGTTTGCAGTTTGGGAATGATGAAATTACCCTCGACCTTTCACCTTTATGTTATTTCAAATTGTCCAACGGTCACTTGTTTTTTTAAAAGCGGACCTTTGGTTTGGTTTCTCTGTAAATTTTCACGGTCTTTTCGACACTTCAACATTGAACTTGAAACTCTGAAACATGTCTACACAACCTTTATACTATTTCTGCCACTGTTTTCAACAATACTGATTGTAGTTATGATGCATAACAACCCCTTTAAAATTTTCAATGAAATACCTGAGTATTGCTTTGTTCTTTGAAGGACAGGGTTGGTTTTGTAAATCTGTCTTGACAGTTTTTGGCCTTTGACAGCTTCTCCAATTTTTAAATACAACAGGTGCCAAGTTTACTGCCATAACTTGAATTTGGTTATGGTTTCTCGATTTCAAGAAGGCGTCCCTTTTTTCCCAAAATAATTTCCTGCTTATAGGTACATTATCTATGATGTATATGTCCTTTGAATGATGAGAGAGATGCATTTGTTCCAAACTCAAAAACTGACAATTTATCAAACTACTTCTTTGTCCACTTATAGCATTGTATACATATTCATCATGCATTCTATAGCTCAACTTTGGCCACTGTTTTACCTTCTTAGTGATAATCTGAAGAAAATTAATCAGAATGTGTCAAAGAGCACTTTGACCAACATTGGCGATTGTTGTGTTATTCAACATGAGATGGCCTGTGTTCTTCCAATGTGTTTGATAATTGCTGCTTCCAGGTGATTCACAAGCTTCTCTCTGGACTGTAAGTGGCTTGCTTTAGGTTGCATGCTTTCACACTATACTTTACTGTTTACTCAAAAGGAGCTCCTTTAGACTTCTGGGCAAGGGATAGTGGAGTACTGTTTAATCATTGCCTTTAAAGAAACTGCTCCCTGTGCAATGGCTTCTATTTAATTTCTTTGTGTCCTTTCTCTGCACTTTTTAGACCAATCAGTTTTCAGCAACCTGCAATGGCTTTGGCCATCTGCTCATATATGGAGGAGGCTCTTCATCAGGTAAGGTATCTGAAGGTTTTTTGACAACTCTGTTTGACACAGCTTTTCTCTGGATGTGATGGTAAGTGAACCTCTTGAAAAACATCAATATTAGCATCTCTTCTTGCAAGCATCACTGTGTTTCAGCAAAAACCCTAGCCAAAGTAACATTGTCTCCCTGCACTGTTCTAAGGGTGACTGAGATATTTATCATTTGGCTTGGTCATCTCATGACAGATTACTTGACAAATAACCTTTGTGACTATGAAGGACAGTGCTTTTTTTTGAAAAACCAAGAACTTTCCTCCTGCCTGTGTAATGGCATTTTGTCAGCATTTACTCTATTTAATCTTGTGGATAAATAGGCTTCTTATGATTGGAATGTTTTACTGATGACAGGCCTTTCTAAAGTTCAATAATTCACATGACTTGAAAGTTTCAGATGATCTCCTTTATCAGACCAGACTCTCTTTCCTAGCATATTCCAAACTCTGTTCCTGTTATGACCATCACTCAAATTCATAAAACCTGGAGACATTGTTCCACTGTTCAATACAAAGAAAACCTGGACCTTTGCAATCTTCCAAGTCAATATTGGCCAGCGCCCTCTGCTTGTGGATGAAGGAGGCGCCCTAACCCTCTGCTTGTAAATGAAGGAGGTTCTGGGCCTTGACAATTTACCGGTTTGTTGAGACAGTGGTGACCCTTTCTTACTGTGATTTTCATGCTGGAAAAAGCTGTAAAGTCTGGATGAGTAGCTTTCTGTTTTGCAGACATATCTCAGGCTCAAGTTACATTTAGAAGCAGCTGTTCCTCTAACTGTAAATTCAAGCATTTACTCCATGAGATGAAATTATATTTTCTGCCTTTGTAGAAACCATAGAACACTGTGAAAAACCTAATAGTCAGCTTGAGATTGGGGTTTATGCAGTGCTGAGATCTAGGGGATATGAGTGGCGCGACTTAGGGTTGTTTGTCAATTTCTTTTGCAAAGTAAGAGGTCAGTCATGGTAGGTCTGTTGCAGATGAAGGCTTTTTGGCTTTTTTATGATTGCCAAGGGTGAAATGTCTTAAAGCGCCACTTCCTAACATAGGGGAGACTTTTGAAACAGATGTGGATTTTCCTTTTAAAGCTGATGGGCAGACCAATAAGGCTGAAGCTAGATAGGATTGTGATATGAGGTTTTGATTTCGACATGGGCGAACTGAAAAGATAGAAGGGTGAAAAAAGTTTTTAGGAGGGTTTTCTGGATGACATATTGACATAAGGAAATCAGTTTCTAGAAAACTCAGCTGTAGATATAGTCATCACTAACATGTAAAAATACTGATGGCTAACAGTGGCTCCATTTGGGGAGGGCAGCTCCTCGTCAGGAGGTGTCCAGAATTCAGATTTTTGGCTTATGAAGACCAGTGCCTTATCCATTGGCGCAAAATTTACCCTTCTCTTGATGTTATTTCCGAAAAATGACAGCATGGTTAACATCAATGATACTTCTACCTACCCCACTATCTTTCCTAACATTTTTTCTTCTCTTTGGCGCATTTGAACTAGCAGCCTTTTGACAATGTATATTTTCTTTTTGCAAAATGAACCTATCTATTTCTACTCTTATATCTGCCGGGAGTTCAGATTAAGCTGATGAACTCCTTCATTTCTCTACCTAAAACTAGATCGACTGTCAAGATTAAGCAGTTTGACAGGATTTCTTTCTCTAATCTACAACATGAAATTCAAAAATGATCAAATCAGGATTAGGCAGTCTGATTTGTCATGCATTTGCGGCATAGAAGACAAGCTGCACACAAATGTTATTCTGCAAAAAAAGGAAACTAGACAAGCGGGGCTAAGATGTACAATGTGTTTTTTATCCCTCGCTTCTCTCTTTGGTTCTGTTTTAGGCATGTGGAACCAGAATCTCTCCCTAATCTAAGCTCTGTGATAAGTCAATCTTACACAATGTTGACTATCTTGGCACTCACTAACTTATCAGCAAATAAATTTAAACATGCTCAGCTATGATTAGGCTAGATAGCTGAACAAGACATTTGAAGTACTAGTAGCGGCATTTAGACTTGCTTTCTTTCTGAAAGACTGTTTTTTGGAACATGGGGCCTTTGTTCTATCTTCACTTGCCCTCTTTTCTGATTTTTACTGTTTTTGACTTTTCTATCTTTTACTGTTTTTGACTTTTCTTATTTTTTCAATATTTCAAACAATGGTATGTACAATGACTGAAAGTGCTTCAAACTCAAAAATCTTGGAAATGACGGAATTTCAGCATCTTATCCTCATAAGGATCTCCTCTCACCCTTGGCCCACTTAACTCCTGAAAAGAAAAATTTGGGAAATTTTCTCTCTCTAACATAACATAGGGATTCATGCAAGAATCTCTAAACAGTCTAGTATCTTCCCTTTGTACCTCTCTGAATATCTGATTTCCACTCCTTTCCTTACTGTATGCTTTCTTCAGGTAATGTGTGTACTCTTGGTAATTCTTGAAATAGATAGTGACATCATCAAGGTATGCAAAAACACAGAAATTTAAAACTGGGAACATGGCCTTCATGAACAGATTTTTGATATTGGGTGGTTTTGCAATTTTGAACTTGAAATCAAATCTACCTCCCACAAACTGGAAAAAATCTTTAAGTTGTCTACTTTGCAAAGGAATCTTATGATTATGACCTGATACATGATCTTGCAAGAACACATGATTAAAAGCACTTTTAATTGGTGAATCATGATCTTGGGTAGAAAAAACATGATTTTTGTTATATGGAGATGCAGTATTATTTCTAAAATCAAAGCAGATTCTATGGCCACTAGTTTTATCCTTGAAATTTCAGTTTGTTTCAGTTTGTTGTGTTTGCTTTTGTTAAAGTTGTTCTTTGAGGAAAAGGTAGTGATACAATGTTTTCCCTTGTTTTTTCTGTAGAAATTAGTATTTTGCATGAGATTCCTGATTTTAGCATTTCTAAGTTCTTCATGAAAAGACAAAATATGGGCCAATTTCAGTAGTTCAGGTATGCTGGGATTATAACTGTCATCCTTGCTCATAAGAAGTTCATCTGGCATTTTCTCAAGAAGTTGAGCTACTGAGGTTATGGTCAAAGTTTTATTTGCAGTAGGAGGGTCACATGATGGTAAATCTTTGAGGTATGGTAGAAACATTAAACTCCCTTTCTCCCGGGTTCCAAATAGGTTTATGATGTGTAGGTCTTCTAAAGCTTTTACCCGGAAGAAATTTCCACAAGTTACTGCTGGTGTTTGACTAAAGCTAGAGCAATTTGTTTGATAGTACATGAGGGTTTGTGCTTCTTGCTCTAATCCTACTTTGGAGAGGGGAAACTTACTTTCCTCAAGAGACAACTGTTCATGATCATGGTAGTTTTGAGTGTCCAGTTCATCATAAGGCACCAGGGACAACTGATGTGGTGGATCTAAGTCTTTATCAGTTTCTTCTGATTCTTCCTCCATGTTTACATCAATATGCATAATGAAAGAGTTTAGGTCGGACCGCAAAGAACACATTGGAATGTTATCTGGCCTATCTTGACTGCTGATCATGTATTTCATGTGTGATTCGCGGTACAGTATTCTGGTCTGACCAAACACAGGAATGGTGGCATATGACATGTCTAGTTGGATGTTCCCTTGGAGTTTGGCTCCCCAAGATCTGGATAGGAGCATCCCGTACTTGGGAGGAATGTCTGCCACTACTATATCCATGATTAGATGTTTCGCGGGTATTTGGGCCATACTAAAACAAAGGTCTTTGATCAAACCCAGGCATTGGACTCTGCTTGAATCAAATGAATACAAGTCTTTGTATGGTCTTGTGATTTCCAAGCCTAATCTTTCCATTACTACCTTCGGCATAAGATTATGCGAGGCTCCGGAGTCTAGCATGGCATTATGGAGGATTTGGTCGTGGATGTTTAGGCTAATGTAAAATGGAAGAGTAACTCCCTCTTGGAATTTTCCTTCTACCTTTGGACCAAATAATACTTCAGGAATGTCATCAGTGAGATTAACAGTGTTCGCATCATTCCCTAGATTTAAGACTTTTAGTACTTGGGATTTATAAGAGTTTTGGGTAATGAGTTCAGTAAGAGGCATGGTGATTTTGATCTTAGCGATTTCGCCTTCAAAGCTAAAAGGCACTTGGAGTTTAGATATGTTTGTTTCAGCTTTTTCAGCTAAGACCTTGTCTATGTTCTGAGTTTGTTGACCTTGTTTAGGGGTTTTGTTTGCCATAGTTGTTTTGGTGACCTTTGTAGAAGTATCAGGAGTGTCTGAGAGAGGACTAGTTTGGGTAACTTTAGCTTGGCTTTGATCAGTCTTTTCAACCTTGATTTTGTCACTGCTTGATGCTTTTTTGAGGATGGTATCTGGAGCTTTAGCAGTATCAGAGTTACCTTTCTTGACATTATCTTGGTTTCTTTTGCTTCTAAGGTCATATTGCCTGTGGGCTTCTACAATAGCATTTTGAAACTCTATGGCGGGGTCATCGGGGTCTTCATAGTTGGTTTCATCCTGATCAGGAGAAAAAAACGCTTGTTCTTCTTCGGTGAGGTACACCTCACTCTCATTGTCAGACCCTATGAGGTTTAAATGATGTTCATCAAGAGGTTCTGAGTCCCTATCATCTTCTTCCACATAGTTTTCATTGAATGGTGGCCTGATCTGTTGGTCATTATCTCTTGGTCTGTTTTGGGGCTGCTCCCTCCTAAAGTTTTGGTTTCGGTTTCTGATTGGAAGGTTTGGCTGGTTGTCCCTAACAGGAGCTTTTTCATTGATCTTTTCCCACATTTTAGCCATGGATTTGACTAAGTCATCTATTCTGGGATCTAGGGAAGGTGATGAAGTGGAGACCTCATCTCTACATGTGACTTTTCTTTCTGATCTAGTTCTAGCTCTTTTTTCAGCTAAGTTGGCATCTGCTTTTATGGCTATTTGTTGCATTTCCTCCAAGGTAGGGGGATCCTTATCTCTCAGATGATATGTCATGTCCGGATCAAAACCCTCAGGAAATTTTTCCAAAGCTAAACCAAGTGGAGGTTTGAAATGAGGTGGGAGGGAGTTATATACACTGTTGAACCTAGTACAGTAAGCTTGGACACTTTCCCCATTTTCCCATTTTAGATTGTTATATTCTGACAGGATTTGAATGGGGTTTCTTCGGATTTCCCACCTATTTCTGAAAACTTGATGTAGTTCTGGGATATCATGGATACTGTTTGGAGCTAAGCTTTTGAACCATGCTTTGGGTTCACCACCAAGACTTTGGGCGAATATTCTCAGTCTGACAGTCTCGTCTTGTACCTCTAGGTATTCATAAGCATCAGTCATCCTACTTATATGCTGTTGAGGTGTGGTGGTGTCTTCTCCGGTAAAGTGTGGGAACTTGTCTTGATATTTGTTTGGGAGAGGAGCTAAAGGCGGTGGCAATACCAAAGGTGCGTACCAGGCTGCCATGACTGGAGCTAGTGGATGATGTACAAGATGAGGACTAGTAGGCTGAAATGAAGTGGTTTGAACAGTGGTGGTTTGACCGGGTGTGGCGGATGAACTTGGACTAGTGATCTGGTTTTGAGCAGATCTGGGATGATAGGAGCCAAACTGATAAAGAAGCTGGAAATCAGGAGGAGTGGTAGGTGAAGCTTCTCTACTAGGACTCTGTGGTGTGTCTAGGGGTTCAAGATCGTCAAAGTATATCTTACTATATGATTTGCTTCTGGGAAGAGTTTGTGATGACTCTAATTCAAAAGGTGAATCTAGTAGGATAGTGCGATGTTTAGGTACAGATCTTGTTCTACGGGTGAATCTACCAGAAGCTAGATGATCAGTTTCGGAAGCTTGCCACATAATCTTCTCTGGGTCATCTACTATGATAGGGGGATTTGGGTCTGGATGGGATCTGGTATTGATTCTTCGTGAAGCCAGATTTTAGATCCAGGGTTTAGAGAGAATGGTATTGGTGAATGTTCTGGATGAATGGTTTTTCTAAAGTTTTACTAAGGTGAAGGATGGTCAAAGTAACAGGATGGATTAGTGGAGTCGCCAGGTGGAACTGGGTTGTTTTTGTGAAGATAGCTATGGTCCACCACCAAGACTAATCTTAGAATGTTTTTGGATTTTCTGAGTTTTATGTGCAGCCTATGGTTTGTTAAAGTATCCTAGACTTGTTTCAACACTTTGCTAGGGTGATGAGAACAAAAAGAGTTTACTCTAAAAATGGGTCTATGGACTGCTTGCTTGTTTATGGTACCTAAAGGACCAAAGAGTCTATAAGAGTTTGCTGGACTATTATGTACTCAGTGTCCCACCATCTCCCGCTATGTTAGTGAGCGATGGGATAGGTCTATCGGATAGTAGCCTAGAGTTTGTTAAAATAGTAAGGCTTACTAGAAGTTAGTGGAGTCGCCAGGTGGAATGTCTATTGTTTTGAGGTATATGTGTATGGTCCACCACCAATACTGTCAAAATCCAATCTAAGGGATTGTTTTTTGGGGTTTTTGAGTTTTATGTGCCTACAAGGTTTGGAAAATATTTCTATAACTGACTCATCATTTTGCTAAGATGGTGAAAGAGCTATTTTCTACTCTTCAAACAATCTCTAAGTTTACTAAGCTTGATTGAGACTTCGGGAGTTACTAAGTTTTACTTAGATTGTCACTAACTCGGAAGGTCCTACTGTGAGTGTCACTATGTTAGTGAGCAGTGGGATAAGTCAATCAGATAGTATTCTTAAAGGTCTCTAAAAATGAGGGAAACTAAGCTTTAATCACTCAGGGTCCCACCGTGATCGCCATTATGTTAGTGTGGCGATGAGGTGGCTCACTGGTAGGTATTCTTAAATTTAGCAAAGTAGTAAGGCCTACTGGAGGCTAGTGGAGTCGCCAGGTGGATTTTTAGTTGTTTTGAGGTATATTTGTATGGTCCACCACCAATACTATCAAAAACCAATCTAAGGGAGTTTTTGTGGTTTTTTCTGAGTTTTATGTGCAACCTAGGATGTAAGAGTGTTATAAACCTGATTCATCACTTTGCTAAGATGGTGAAACAGAGAGTTTACACTAAATGATTCTAAAGGCTGATGATCTGAGTTTAGGATTGAAGGACTAAAGAGTCTATAAGAGTTCGCTAGGCTGTCATGTACTCAGTATGTCCCGCCGTGATCGCCATTATGTTAGGGTCCCGTGATTTGGCCGATTGGCTAGCCAAATGACGATGTAACATCAAACCAAGCTTTGGAGCCCAAGGACCTAGCCTTCCTCGACTCAGAGAGGGCTCTCTCTATATGTGTAAAAGATGTCGGTGTGTTTTACTTGCGGTGTTCTGATATTAGGCTAGTTATGAAGTATGTTTTTAGTTTTTTGGTTTTTTAAGTTTGTGAGGGATGAAACTGATCAAATACATAAAATGGATAACAAGATGTAGATAAATTGGGCTATGGGGTCAAACAGGTCAAGGAAGCTATGAGGTGATGATGTAAAGCTGTTGTAGGGCTGATTTGATTCACGGTAGAAGGGATCTTTGGGCAAAATGGATTGAATGGACAACAAGTTGGTGAAAGACAAGGGATTTCAAGTGTAACTAGTTAATAGCAGACAATAAACATGTAATAGCAAGCCATTAATCATGATAAGTATAACTATAAGCTAATTAATACATAGAAATCAAACATTCCAGCCATACATAGAGGTATAAGACCCTCTAACTTCGGGAAATGGCTATCAGACTTTGGGAAAACACATAAGACAAACTAACAACTCATAAACTACGCCGGAACGCCTAAACATAGTCTCTAAGTCATTGGGCACTTTGACAAACAAGTTTTCATAGTTTTAGGCAAAGGGCTAGATCGGGACTAGGCCTCCTTGGTTCAACAAGATGATCAACAAATCAGTCAAAGATAAAGTTTTATGGACAGAAATATGGGCAGCTAATAGGTAGGTAGGGAAAACCATACATCCTATTCAACATACATAGAACTTATAAATAAAACTTAGCAACAATACCTTAGGTTACTAAAGAGCAGCTAAGAATTCTTTAGCATAACTAAGGGAGAAGAAAACATCAAGCTATGAAGATTCAGGGATTTTGAGGTGCCTCCATGAGCATATCTCAAAATCAATCTCTACTGATCTATAGCAGCAAGAAATATGTAATATGAATGAGAACTAGAAGACAAAACACATTAAGAAGCACTATACCATTCTACCATGACAAGGAATCCATCAACAAGCCTTCACCATTCCTCAAAAGCATCCAAGAGGCGGTCCAAAAATCATAACTCAAGTGTATTCTTCAAAGCTCATATGACCAATGCATTAATTCTTCTCTCAAGTTCAGCCTCTGATTTACAATGAGAACCATGGAATAAATAGGCTTGAGGAAGGAAAACCTCATGGAGCAACTAGCTATCCCATTGGCCAAGTCAAAATATCTAAGCTTGTCCTTGAGGCTTTGCAAAGCCCAAGGCACAAAATATCCCATAAAATATCTAAAAAACTACTAAAAACGGAAATTATATTGACTTTACATCATTTCTCAATGATAAAAATAGCTTAACGCACATTTGGGAAAAGCAGATTTTTGGAGTTCAAAAATTACAAAAATACTTCATATTTATGCCTGAAAAAGGTCCCCTGACTTGCTGGATGCAAATGGCAGCCTTCCCGATGTCGAAATGGGGCTCATGAGGGCTTTCTAGAAAGCTCTCTGTGTCTAATTTCCGGCGCAACTAGAACCAACTCAATCCGAGGTCTGGAAGTCATCCAAAACTGTACCTATGTGAAAAAACCCAGAAAATAGCAGACTGCTGATATGGCGGGCAGAATGTGCAAAATGAGGGTGTTTTTCGCCAATTTGAGGGGGCGAATGATCTTCAAATGCCCTGAAAATCGTTGGAGACCTGCTCATGGAATTATGGCATCCATCGGTATCATCCTCCTCCCTTGACAACTCATCAAACTGAAATGGCGAATTTATGAGTTTTTGGCCAAAAACCCAAAAAATGCCAAAAAACAAAAAGTTGCCGAAAAAGGCCCAAAATTGGCATGCATGACCCTCAAGGGTCCAAAGCAACATGCTCCGAAGCTGAGGCCAAAATATCAAGGGCTGATATGCTTTTCCCTTCCTTCCATGCTAGGCGCTTCCCCTTCAACTTCTTCAATTTCTCTTGTGCTACCTTTAATTTTCGCCTGGCAAACTGATTTAGCTTCTGAAAGTGAAGAGTCCTCTTTCTTTGTAGCTCAAGATCCTTGTTTTCCCTCTCAAGCTTTGTTTCCAAATGCTGGTTAGCTCTCTCAAGCCATGCTTCTTTGTTTTCCTCAATTTCCTGCTCAAGGAGGGCAGTGAGAGGAAAGGCTTCGAAATGAGCTTGTTCTTCTGCTCTCTGCTTCTCCAAGGCTCTTCTAAGCTCGATGGTCCTAGGCCTCTTCCGCCTAGGCTGGTCTTCCTCCTCTTCCTCATCAAACTCGCCAATGAGATCTTCAATTCTTACTTGCGCCTTTTCTGCCTCTTTCTTATACTTGATTGCCCTTGCCTCATGAATAGCTGCATGAAACTTCATTTGTTTGTTTTCAACCTCCAAGAAGTGGTTGAAATTCCTCGCCCTTTGAAGATCTTCTTGTAACACCTCAATTTGCCCCTCTTTGTGAATGAGGAGGTTTTCAAGGAGGCGGGCCTCATTGTCACTATCATCACTTTGGATAGGGATAATAGCTAATTCACCTACATGCTTTGTACTTTCTCCAATTTTACTTTTGCCTTTGAAAGCCAATCTGGCGCTTTTCCTCCTTGGCAAACTAGAAAGTGTCTTTTTGGGCAATTTCCTCTTACTAGGAACAATATTTGCTACTGTTAAGGTGGCATCTTTAGCCTGCTGTCCTTCCTCAATATCCTGTCCAGTTTGTGGCTCCAAAGGTGCTTCAATTGTCTGCCCGGCTTGCTGCTCTTCAACTGCTGTCTGCTGCTGTCCCTCAATATCCAAATGCTACTGTTCATTGCCTTCTCCTTCTTGCTGCTGTTCCTCAAACTCCAACTGCTGCTGTCCCTCAACATCTAGTTGCTGTTGTTGCTCAACATCTAGCTGCTGTTGTTCCTCAATATCTAGCTGCTGCTGTTCATCAATATCTAGCTGCTGCTGTTCCTCAGCCTCTAGCTGCTGTTGTTCACTGCCTTCTCCCTATCCCTGTGGTTCACTGCCCTCTTCTCCTCCCGGTTGACTTGGTTGCTCAGTAGTCATTTTGAGTTTTTTAGGGGTAGGCCTACTAGACAAGGGCACTGGGCGATGGACAGGCTGAGTAGGAGACACATGAGCAGGAGGGACAGTGGCAAAATCTGAATGGCTAATGAATGAATCCCATGAAACCCCTTTCTTCTCCAGCTGGTGTAAGAAGATAATCTTGATCAAGGAATGATGAAAGAGAGAAGGGATTTGCTGAGGTGGAGCCTTCTTTTGGACAGTAGAAGCCATTTTCTCTATGCTTTTGGACAAAAATTATGGAAGGTTTAGTTGCCTGCTTCTGGTAAAATGCATCAACAAGCGGACATGATAGGCATAAATTCGGTTAAACCTCCCTTCACAAGTGAAATATCTCATTATGGCTTTCATCAGCGGAGCATAGCTGTCAAGAAGATAGGAAAAAGGGAAAATAGCAGTGATGGTTTCCCTATGTTCAGGCTTGATGAAAGGTTTATAATCCTCTAGATCAAGATGAGCTTGTTTAAACCATTTTTCACCATGATACGGGATCTTGGTAGCCTTGGATACATACCTTGGAGAAATTTTGAAGTCAAGATCTTCCAATTGGAAGTGTTTGTCCTTGAATCTCAAAGCACACAAATGTGTTAGTGGCGAAAAACTCTTGACTTCTTCTATCCTCTGACAGAAATCAAGACAGCCTACTTCATGGAAATTGAAAAGCACAGATGGGTGAGCATTGATTTCTTCTATGGAGATAGGCTCATATCTCTTATGTGGACCGCTCCTGTGATCTTGATTCGGAGGCATTCTGATTTGAACAAGCTTTGAAAGAGGCAAACTGCCTTCACTGTATGAAAAACGTTCTGCTGGATTGAAACTAGTCACTAGGCTGTTTGGACAGAGAAAAATGTGAGGTGGAGGGTTTGCAACAAGTGTTTCTTTGAATAAACAAACTTTGCTCTTCTTTTAATCAGCCCTTCACCTTTGGAGATACCTCAGCCAGGTAAAATTATCAATAGGACACCATCAGTAAAGATGAGACAAACTCCTGTGTCAATTTCCTGTATATAGTGTTAAGCAATCATAGCTACATCTCTGTCTTCAATGTAAAACTGCAATCATCAACCACCTGTCTTTTAGAAGTGGCCCTATTCACCTTCAGAATATCTCTGTCAACAATTCTTCAAAATGATACAATATAGTGAAAAGAAAAAGCAGACCCAGGTTAGGTGTAAAATCAATGCACAGTGCTTTAGGAAACACACCCTTTATTTGTGAATTCAAAAGATCAACCACCACATATGAACCTCTGTCTCAAAGTTAAATTCAATCATCAACAACCTCTGCCCTTATTTTGTCCTGTAGAAAGTGGCCCTGCACCTTTGGAAAATATCTGTTCAACAAACTTACAGTAGTGAAAAATACAGTGAAATAGGGGCAGATTGCTAGAAGGGGCTTGTTGTGATAAGTGCTTTGATTACCCTGTTCTTGAAACCTTTAGATGTCCACAAATACACTTTACTTCCTGCTTAAGGAGAATTCCAGTTGTTTACAACTCTGCCTTGTATAAGTATGCCAACTTTCCACCGATCTTGCATCTATTACAAACCATCATAAATATGTCTAGACAGTAAACATACAGGGCTGGAGTAAAAATGACAGAGCTTTTAGAAGACTGTAGAGCTTTTAGACAGAGGTTATATGAGTTTTCTCTTTTTAAAACAATAAATGGTCCCTTATGAATGCAGCCCTCTGGTGATATTGTGAAAACTTCTGCTAGGATGAATAGCACTTGCCAAATAGGTTTTGAACAACATAAAACAATCAATCATCAGTTTTCCCCTGTAGCCTCGAGGTGTTTTTCTTTGAATAACCCGGTCAGCTTTTTATCATATTCCAACACTTCTCACTGTGTGGAAAACACTGTTCTTAGCTATAATGACAAGGTCATAAGTTTTAAACCTTCTTGTCACTTAGCAAAACCTTGAAATCGATGGGGGAATATGTGAAAATACCTTTAAACTAGATGATCAATCTTCGTGCAGGGCCGGAGTAGCATTGGAGACCTTTAAAACTTGCGCGACACTCTTTTGACACCAGCACGTCGCGCATACACCACCTGTCGGGTCGGCCTGTCGGGTGGTCGGGCGGCCTGTACAGGCGCGTCGTGCCAACAAAGGAGACCCGTGTTACTCCTCGCCCAGGCGCGTCGCGCGCGTTTCCAGGCGCGTCGCTCAGCCTTAAACGGTGCCAAAGTTTGCAATTTCGACCAGGAGTTTCTTGCTTCGATGCTAGGGCGGAGTAAAACTTGGTTTGCAGTTTGGGAATGATGAAATTACCCTCGACCTTTCACCTTTATGTTATTTCAAATTGTCCAACGGTCACTTATTTTTTTAAAAGCGGACCTTTGGTTTGGTTTCTTTGTAAATTTTCACAGTCTTTTCGACACTTCAACATTGAACTTGAAACTCTGAAACATGTCTACACAACCTTTATACTATTTCTGCCACTGTTTTCAACAATACTGATTGTAGTTATGATGCATAACAACCCCTTTAAAATTGTCAATGAAATACCTGAGTATTGCTTTGTTCTTTGAAGGACAGGGTTGGTTTTGTAAATCTGTCTTGACAGTTTTTGGCCTTTGACAGCTTCTCCAATTTTTAAATACAACCGGTGCCAAGTTTACTGCCATAACTTGAATTTGGTTATGGTTTCTCGATTTCAAGAAGGCGCCCCTTTTTTCCCGAAATAATTTCCTGCTTATAGGTACATTATCTATGATGTATCTGTCCTTTGAATGATGAGAGAGATTCATTTGTTCCAAACTCAAAAACTGACAATTTATCAAACTACTTCTTTGTCCACTTATAGCATTGTATACCTATTCATCATGCATTCTATAGCTCAACTTTGGCCACTGTTTTACCTTCTTAGTGATAATATGAAGAAAATTAATCAGAATGTGTCAAAAAGCACTTTGACCAACCTTGGCGATTGTTGTGTTATTCAACATGAGATGGCCTGTGTTCTTCCAATGTGTTTGAAAATTGCTGCTTCCAGGTGATTCACAAGCTTCTCTCTGGACTGTAAGTGCCGTGCTTTAGGTTGCATGCTTTCACACTATACTTTTCTTGTTTACTCAAAAGGAGCTCAGCTTTAGACTTTTGAGGCGAGGGATAGTGAGTCTTTGTTTAATCATTGTACCTTTAAAAGAACCGCTCCACTGTGCGGTTAAACTCCCATTTAATTTTCTTTGTGTCCTTTCTCTGCACTTTTTAGACCAATCAGTTTTCAGCAACCTGCAATGGCTTTGGCCATCTGCTCATATATGGAGGAGGCTCTTCATCAGGTAAGGTATCTGAAGGTTTTTTGACAACTCTGTTTGACACAGCTTTTCTTTGGATGTGATGGTAAGTGAACCTCTTGAAAAACATCAATATTAGCATCTCTTCTTGCAAGCATCACTGTGTTTCAGCAAAAACCCTAGCCAAAGTAACACTGTCTCCCTGCACTGTTCTAAGGGTGACTGAGATATTTATCATTTGGCTTGGT
Organism: Pinus albicaulis; assembly: GCA_034641835.2. NCBI lineage: Eukaryota > Viridiplantae > Streptophyta > Pinopsida > Pinales > Pinaceae > Pinus > Pinus albicaulis. The sequence continues at coordinate 1,135,595,404 of CM076582.1, forward strand.
CATCTCATGACAGATTACTTGACAAATAATCTTTGTGACTATGAAGGTCAATGTTTTTTGAAAAACCAAGAACTTTCCTCCTGCCTGTGTAATGGCATTTTGTCAGCATCTACTCCATTTGATCTTGTGGACAAACATGATTCTTATGATTGGAATGTTTACTGATGACAGGCCTTTCTAAAGTTCAATAATTCACATGACTTGAAAGTTGCAGATGACCTCCTTCATCAGACCAGACTCCTTTTCCTTTGAGCTAGGATATTTCAACTCTACTCCTGTTATGATCATCAGTCACATTCATAAAACCTGGAGTTTTTGTTTCATTGTTCAGTAAAGGAAAACTTGGACTTTTGCAATCTTCTAAGTCAATACTGGCCCGCGCCCTCTGCTTATGGATGAAGGAGGCGCCCTAACCCTCTGCTTGTAAATGAAGGAGGTTCTGGGCCTTGACAATTTACCAGTTTGCTGAGACAGTGGTGACCCTTTCTTACTGTGATTTTCATGCTGGAAAGAGCTGTAAGGTCCTGATGAGTGACTTTTGTTTTGCAGCTTCATCTCAGGCTCATAATACATTTAGAAGCAGCTGTTCCTCTAACTGTAGATCCAAGCATTTACTCCATGAGATGAAGTTATATTTCCTGCCTTTGTAGAAACCATAGAACACTGTGAAAAACCTAATAGTCAGCTTGAGATTGGGGTTCTTGCAGTGCTGAGATCTAGGGGATATGAGTGGCACGACTTAGGGTTGCTTGTCAAATTATTTTGCAAAGTAAGAGGTCAGTCATGGTAGGTCTATTGCAGATGGAGGCTTTTTGGCTTTGTGATGATTGCCAAGGGTGAAATGTCTTAAAGCGCCACTTCCTAACATAGGGGAGACTCCTGAAACAGATGTGGATTTGCCTTTTAAAGCTGATGGTCAGACCAATAAGGCTAAAGCTAGATAGGATTGTGATAATGAGGTTTTGATTTCGACATGGGCGAACTGAAAAGGTAGAAAGGCGAAAAAAGTTTTAGGAGGGTTTTCTGGATGACATATTGACATGAGGAAATCAGTTTCTAGAAAACTCAGCTGTAGATATAGTCATCACTAACATGTAAAAAAAAATACTGATGGCTAACAGAGTCTATAAGAGTTTGCTAGACTATCATGTACTCAATGTCCCACCATCTCCCGCTATGTTAGTGAGTGATGGGATAGGTCTATTGGATAGTAACCTAGAGTTTGGTAAAATAGTAAGGCCTACTAGAGGTTAGTGGAGTCGCCAGGTGGATTATCAGTTTGTTTTGAGATATACTTGTATGGTCCACCACCAATGTTGACAAAAACCAATCTAAGGGAGTATTTTTTGTGGTTTTTTCTGAGTTTTATGTGCAGCCTAGGATGTAAGGGTGTTATAAACCTGATTCATCACTTTTCTAAGATGGTGAAGCAGAGAGTTTACACTAAATGATTCTAAAGGCTAATGGTTTAAGTTAAAATTTGAAGGACTAAGGAGTCTATAAAAGTTTGCTAGACTATCATGAACTCAATAAGTCCCACCGTGATCGCCATTATGTTAGTGAGCGGTGGGATAAGTCAATCAGCTAGTATTATTAAAGATCTCTAAACATGAGGGAAACTAAGTTTTTTAATCACTCAGTGTCCCACTGTGATCGCCATTATGTTAGGGTCCCGTGATTTGGCCGATTGGCGAGCCAAATGACGATGTAACATCAAACCAAGCTTTGGAGCCCAAGGACCTAGCCTTCCTGGACTCAGAGAGGGCTCTCTCTATTAGATGTAAAAGATATCGGTGTGTTCGCTTAGGGTGTTCTGATATTAGGCTAGTTATGAAGTGAGTTTTTTGATTTTTGGTTTTTAAGTTTGTGAGGGATAAAACTGATCAAAGATATAAAAATGGATAACAAGAAGTCAGATCAATTGGGCTATGGGGTCAAACAGGTCAAGGAAGCTATGAGATGATGATGCAAGGTTGCTATAGTGCCGATTTGATTCACGGTAGAAGGGATCTTTGGGCAGAATGGAGTAAATGGACATCAAGCTTGTGAAAGATGAGGGATTTCAAGTGTAATTAGTTGATAGCAGACATAAACATGTTATAGCAAGCCATTAATCATGCTAAGTGTAACTATGAGCTAATTAATACACGGAAATCAAACATTCCAGCCATACATAGAAGTATAAGACCCTCTAACTTTGGGAAATGGCTATCAGACTTTGGGGAAAACACATAAGAAGGACTAACAACTCATAAAACTATGCCGGAACACCTAAACACAGTATTTAAGTTATTGGGCACTTGGACAAACATGTTTTCATAGTTTTAGGCAAAGGGCTAGATTGGGACTAGGCCTCCTTGGTTCAACAAGATGATCAACTAATCAGTCAAAGAGAAAGTTTTATGGACAGAACTATGGACAGCTTATAGGTAGGCAGGGCACACCATACATCCTACTCAACATGCATAGAACTTGTAAATAAAACTAGCAAACAGTATCCTTAAGTTACTAAAGAGAAGTTAAGAATTATTTAGCATAACTAAGGAAGAAGAAAACATCAAGCTATGAAGATTCAGGAATTTTGAGGTGCCTCCATGGGCATATCTCAAAATAAATCTCTACTGATCTATAGCAGCAAGAAGCATGTATTATGAATGAAAACTAGAAGACAAAAACATAGCAAGAAACACTATACCATTCTACCATGTCATGGAATCCATCACCAATCCTTCATCATTCATCAAAAGCATCCAAGAGGCAATCCAAAAATCATAACATAAGTATGTTCTTCAAAGCTCATATGACCAATATATTGATTCTTCTCTCAAGTTCAGCCTCTGATTTACAATGAAACCCATGGAATAAATAGGCTTGAGGGAGGAAAACCTCATGGAGCAACTAGCTATCCTATTGGCCAAGTCAAAATATCTAAACTTGTCCTTGAGGCTTTGCAAAGCCCAAGGCACAAAATATCCCATAAAATATCTAAAAAACTGCTAAAAACGGAAATTATATTGACTTTACATCATGTCCCAAGGATAAAAATAGCTTAACGCACATTTGGGAAAAGCAGATTTTTGAGGTTCAAAAATTACAAAAATACTTCATATTTATGCCTGAAAAAGGTCCCCTGACTTGCTGGATGCAATAGGCAGCCTTCCCGATGTCGGAATGAGGCTCATGATGGCTCGTTGGAAATCTCTCTGTGTCTACTTTCCGGCACAACTAAAACCATCTCAATCTGAGGCCTGGAAGTCATCCAAAACTGTACCTGTGTGTAAAAAACCAGGAAATAGCAGACTGCTGATATGGCGGGCAGAATGTGCAAAAAGAGGGCGTTTTTCGCCAATTTGAGGGGGCGAATGATCTCCAAATGCTCTGAAAATTGCTGGAGACCTGCTCATAGAATTATGGCATCCATCAGTATCATCCTCTTCCCTTGACAATTCCTCAAACTGAAATGGCGAAATTATGAGTTTTCGACCAAAAACCCAAAAAATGCCAAAAAACAAAAAGTTGTCAAAAAAGGCCCAAAATTGGCATGCATGACCCTCAAGGGTCCATAGCAACATGATCCGAAGCTGAGGCCAAAATATAAAGTGCTGATATGCTTTTTCCTTCCTTCCGTGCTAGGCGCTTCCCCCTTGCCTTCTTCAATTTTTCTTGAGCTGCCCTTAGTTTGCGCCGGGCAAACTGATTCAGCTTTTGGAAGTGGTGTGTCCTCTTCCTCTGCATCTCTAAATCTCTATTCGCCCTCTCAAGCTTCATTTCCAAATGCTTGTTAGCTCTTTCAAGCCAAGCCTCTTTGTTTTCCTCAATTTCCTGCTCAAGGAGTGCAGTGAGAGGAAAGGCTTGGAGCTGGGCTTGCTCTTCTGCTCTCTGCTTTTCCAAGGCTCTTTTAAGCCCGATGGTCCTAGGCCTCTTCCACCTAGGCTGGTCTTCCTCCTCTTCATCATCAAACTCACCAATGAGCTCTTCAATTCTTGCTTGCGCCTTTGCTGCCTCTTTCTTATACTTAATCGCCCGTGCCTCATGAACAACTGTGTGCACATTCATTTGTTTGTTTTCAATCTCCAAGAAGTGGTTGAAATTCCTTGCCCTTTGAAGATCCTCCTCTAATGCCTCAATTTTCCCTTCCTTATGGATTAGGAGATTTTCAAGAAGGCGGGCCTCATTATCACTATCATCGCTCTGGATAGGGATAATAGCTAATTCACCTCCATGCTTTGTACTTTCTCCAACTTTACTTTTGCCTTTGAAAGCCAATCTGGCGCTTTTCCTCCTTGGCATGCTAGAAGGTGTCTTTTTGGGCAATTTCCTCTTGCTAGGAACAATCTTTGTCACTGTTAAGGTGGAAGCCTTAGCTTGATGTTCTTCATCAATGTCTTGTCCAATTTGTGGCTCAAGAGGTGTTTCAACTTTCTGCCCAACTTGTTGTTCTTCATCTTGCACTTGCTGCTATTCCTCATCATCTAACTACTGTTCATCAATGTGTACCTGTTGCTGTTCATCTTGGACCTGCTGTCCTTCACTTTCTATTTGCTGTTGTCCCTCAATTTGTATCTGCTGTTGTTCTTCAATGTGTACCAGTTGTCCTTCATCATGGACCTGCTGTCCTTCATCCTCTATCTGTTGTTGTCCCTCATCATGGACCTGTTGTCTACTGCCCTCTCCCTCCTCTTGTTGAATTAGCTGTCCAGTAGTCATTCTGAGCCTTCTAGGAGTAGGCCTACTGGACAAAGGCACTGGGCGATGGACAGGCTGAGTAGGAGAAATATGGGCAGGAGGAACAGTGGCAAAATCTAGATGGCTGATGAATAAATCCCATGAAACCTCTTTCTTCTCCAGCTGGTATAGGAAGATAATCTTGATCAAAGAATGATGAAAAAGAGAAGGGATTTGCTGAGGGGGGGCCTTCTTTTGGACAGTAGATGTCATTTTCTCTATGCTCTTGAACAAAAAGTAAGGGAGGTTTAGTTGCCTGCTTCTAGTAAAGTGCATCAATAAACGGACATGATAGGCATAAATTCGATTAAACCTCCTTTCACAAGTGAAATATTTCATGATGACTTTCATAAGCGGAGCATAGCTGTCAAGGAGATATGAAAAAGGGAAGATAGCAGTGACAGCCTCTCTATGTTCAGGCTTAATGAAAGGTTTGTAATCCTCTAAGTCAAGATGAGCTTGTTTAAACCATTTTTCGCCATGATACGGGATCTTGGTGGCCTTGGACACATACCCTGGAGAAATTTTGAAATCAAGATCCGCCACTTGGAAGTGTTTTTCTTTGAATCTCAGGGCACACAAGTGTGTTAATGGCGAAAAACTCTTGACTTCTTCTATCTTCTGGAAGAAATCAAGGCAGCCTACTTCATGGAAATTGAAAAGTACAGATGGATGAGCATTAATCTCTTCTGTAGAGGTGGGCTCATATCTTTTATGTGGCCCGCTCCTGCTGTCTTGCCTTGGAGGCATTCTGACCTGAATAAGCTTTGGAAGAGGCGCACTGCCTTCACTATGTGTAAAATGCTCTGCTGGAGTCAAACTGTGTCAATATGCTGCTTGGACAGATAGACAATGTGATTTGGATGAATTGCAACAATGTTTCTTTGAATTCACAACCTCTGCTCTCCTTAAAACCAGCCTTTCACCTTTGAATGTACCTGAGCCAGGAAAAATTCTCAATAGGGTACCATATAGCAAAGAGGAGACAGACTGCTGTGTAAGTTTCCTGTGCACAGTATTGAGAAATCACTTTTCCCGGTGAATTTGTCAGAGGTCAATCAACACACCTACATCTCTGTCTTCAATGTAAAATTCAATCATCAACAACCTGCCCTTCAGAAAGTGGCCTGCTTACCCTTAGAATATCTCTGTCAACAGATTTCTCTAGAAGAGACCATACAGTGAAAGAAAAAGGAGACCTAGGTTAGGTGAATTATCAGTGCACAGTGTTTAGGAAAATCACCCTTTACTTGTGAATTTGTCAGAGGTCAATCAACACACCTACATTTGTGTCTCCAAGACAAAACTCAATCATTAAAACCCTGTTCTTGTGAGTTTTAAGATGTCACTCAATACCTCTTACTCCTTTCCATAGTAAATTTTGCAATCATTAAAAACTCTGCCCTGTATAAGTGTGCCAACATTGAACTAACTTGCATATGTGAAATCAACCCTTTAATGCATTTAAACAGTCACTGGTATAATTCTGAGCCAAGATGATAGATATTTCAAAGACTACAAGGTTTTTGGGCAGAAACTATGTGAGATTTCTTTTTCAAAACAATCAATGGCCCCTTATGAATGTAACACTCAGGCTTTGGCAGAAAAATACCTTTACTCTGTAAGCATATCCATTCATCAATACGAGCTGGAAAATCAAAAGGCAACAAGTGTCAAGTATAGTGAATGCTGTCGCTTTGTGAGAGATGTGAGCAACCTTCCTCCGGAGCTTCAAACTATGATTTTCTGCTTGACCAAGACCCCTTTTCTTACTAAGCTTCACTGTTCTCTTATATGTATGTCACTCTTTTAAACAAAAACAGGCTCATAAAATTTAACCCTGGTGTGAGCATACGGTTGAATTCACTGTTTATGTAACAATGGTGACCGTATTTGAAAAAAGCTCCATGGTTTTAATAAGGGCTGTAGCAGTTCATTTCTTCCCCACAATCCAAGCTTCTGTTTAATATGTAAACATTGTTCTTGGTAGAAAAACCATCTTCCCTATCCGAAAGTTAACTTGTGTCAAAATAAGCCTGAAGAACAAAACAGTTAAGTTTGAAAAACTTTTGAATACATGGCCCTTTCTGTAGTTTATAGTTTTAATCTCTGCTCCTTGATTGCTTTGAAGGTGTAAGACCCTTGGTCCCTTGACTAATGGAGGTGAAACAAGCTTTTCTTGGCTTCAATACCAACTTTTCCTGTAGGTGCCCCAAATACCATAACTAACATCTTCTCACAGTTTTATACTTTGAAATATCACATAGCCTAATGACAGATATGGTGATGTAGCAGAAAAACGAGGTCAAGCCACTCTTCTATTTTTGACCCTCACTTTGCTGGGCATCCTCTTAACATATATGTTGATATAAACCAGGTCAATCTCGACAACTTGTCTCACACCATAGCTAAACAAACAGGGTTTTTAAACTTTATGTCACTTAGAAATTGGTTTTAAGAAGTGAGAATGCATATGAGAATACCTTGAGAATACAACGGAGGGGTCACTGATGAGTTTAGTCCAGCTCTGGAGGCGTTGAATGGATTAACAGGGTCAAAGAAGGCGAGCGACGTGCTGATCCCTCGGAATGCCGCGCTGAAAAAGTTGTCGGGTCGGGCAGTCGGCTGCCGTGTACAGGCGCGTCGCGCGTACACGGGATGCCTTTGTAAAATTGCCTCCAGGCGCGTCGCGCGGTTTTCCAGGCCCGTCACGCGATCGCTCAACCCTGAAACTGTGCACATAATGCCAACTTGCTCCAGTCTTCTTTACTGTGGTGCTGAGAACGTGGAGGAAACTTTAATTGTGATTTTGAAAGTGCACATTCCCCCTCGATTTTGCCCTTATATCGTTTCAAAATATGCAACATTCACTTCTGTTTTTAAATGAAAAATGAAATTGTTTGGTTGGCCTTTGTAAGGCGTTTAAAGCCCTTTTGATCCTTTTACCAACACCTTGGTGTATTTGCAAAACTGAATTCATAGTCTGTGCATGCATTTGAAGGTTTTCGATGCTTTTGGACCGTCTAATCAATGGACCAACCCCTTTATGAAAACGAATATAGCTTAAAGTCAGAACTCTGTTTTATGCACAGTTGTTTCAAAGGGTGATTTCCATTTTTTTGTTCTTTGGGTGATAAACACCGAACTTCAAACTTTGAAAATAACTTAATAACTTTTATATCATCTCTGTTTATTGAATACTGGAAACTTGTTTTGTTTCAAACTATCCATAACACTCACTGTCCATGAACACAACTTCTTTGCCTATACATAAACTGGTATACTTATTCACCATGTCCATCCTGGGAATTAAACCTGAAATGCCTCTCATCATTTGTGAAGTATGTCTGAAAAGGGACAATTATGGACTAGGAGGAATAGGTCCCTTTGAAATATAGTTATCATTTGTTCTGACCAGTGTATTGACCTTTTGTAATGGAACCATTGCCAAGCTTAACTCTGTCCACTGTTTTACCTTTTCTCTTTTGCAGGTGACACATTGTAGCTGATTTCTTTTCATGCTTGCCAAATTCTTCAAAACCAAATGATGACTTGTGATAAAATGTCCTAGCTGTTCCTTGCTTTGAAGAAATGCCTTCTCCTTTTAAGCTCGGTTTGACAGAATCCTGTAGATGTATTTTGATTGGATTTGTAATAGTGAAGTGCTTCATGGGTTTTGAGTGCTGCTCCAGAGCTACTGAAACATATTTCCAGAACCTTTGTCTTAATCTGCTGAAGGTTATTTGATGAGCAGGTTTTGACAAAATCTTCTTCTTATACATGGTGTCAGTCTCTGCTTCCAGGTGATCCATGAGTTCCTTTTTGGATTGTAAGTGCCATATTTTTCTTGCATCCCTTCATACCATATTTTCTCTGTTTACTTAAGAGGAGTTCCCTTTAAACTTCCTGGCATGTGACAGTGAGGTAACTTTGTGGCTTCTTCCCCTAAGGAAACTGCCCTTTTTGTATCAATGGCCTGCACAGTCAATATTGTCTCTTGTCCACTATAGGTATAGTTTGACAGACATTTTCTTATGGATAGGAAAAATAATATATTTGAATCATAAAACCTATCTTTCACCTGTGTACAGACTTCTATTTACTTTCTCTGTATCCTTCCACTGCACCTTAGACCAATCAGTCTTCAACAACATCCAATGCTTTGGCCATCTGCTCATAAATGGAGGAGGCCCTTCAATGAGAAAAGTATCTGAGGATTATGTGATAAGGCTGCATGACAAGGGTTTGCTTGATTATGATGGTAAGCAATCAACTTAAAAAACATCAAGACGGGCACCTCTGCTTGCAATCACCACTGTGCTTCAGAAAAAACCCTAGTCAAAGTGTAACTGTCCTACTGTACTACTTTGAGGGGAACTGAGATGTCATTATTTGCTTTAGTCATCTTATGAAAAATTGTTTGAAAGATAGTCTCTGTGACTATGGAGGTCAACACTTTTTGAAAACAACCAAATTTTCCTCTACCTGTGTGATGACATGATCTGTCAGCATCTCTTCAATTTGGTTTTTGTGGGGAAAACAGGCTTCCTATGATTAGAATTGTTTTTACTCATGATATGCCTTTCTAAAGTTTAACAATTCATATGATTTGAAACTTCAAATGACCTATATCAGACCAAACTCTGTTTTCCTTTGAACTTGCATATTTCAGACTCTATCCCTGTTATGATCATCACTCACATTCATAAAACCTGGAGATATTGTTTCACTATTCTGTAAAAGGCAAACCTGGACTTTTGCAATCTTTAAAGTCAATATTGACCAGCGCCCTCTGCTTGTAGATGAAGGAGGCACCCTAACCCTCTGCTTGTAAATGAAGGAGGTTCTGGGCCATGGCAATTTACCAGTTTGCTGAGACAGTGGTGTCCTTTTCTTACTGTGATTTTCATGCTAGAAGGAGAATGCAAGGTTTTGATGAGTGGTTCTCTGTTTGCAGCTTCATCTCAGGCTCATGCTACATTTATAAGCAGTTGTTCCTCTAACTGTAGATTCAAGCATTTAATCCTGAGATGAAGTTATATTTCCTGTTCTTTGCAGAATCCATAAAACACTGTGAAACACCTAATAATCAGCTTGAGACTGTGGTTCATGCAGTGCTGAGACCTAGGGGTATAAGTGGCGCGACTTAGAGTTGTTTGTCAATTTTATTTGCAGAGTGGGAGGTCAGTCATGGTTGGTCTGTAACAGATGGAGGCTTTTTGGCTTTTTGATGATTGCCAAGGGTAAAATGTCTTAAAGCGCCACTTCTTAACATAGGGGAGACTTTTGAAACAGATTTGGATTTTTCTTTTAAAGCTGATGGGCAGACCAGTAGGGCTGAAGCTAGATAGGATAGGGATAATGAGGTTTTGATTTTGACATGAGTGGACTGAAAAGTAGAAAGGCGAAAAAAGTTTTAGGAGGGTTTTCTAGATGACAAATTGACATAAGGAAATCAGCTTCTAGAAAGCTCAGCTATAGATATAGTCATCACTAACATGTAAAAAATACTGATGGCTAACATAATGAAAACATATATACCCTGCAGATATCAAAAATTTTCTTATAAATATGACTTTGAAGAAATACTAGTTTTGTTGCTCCTCTTGTGCTCGACACTTGTGGGTAGCATATGTATTTTGTATATATCTCCCAAACGTTGAATCTGAATGGGCTGAAATTTTTATAGCAAGTCAATATCATCATATTTCATCTCCACAAAATATTTGAGCCAAATCTGACCGACAGATCTCAAGAAAAAGGTGATTGTGTGAAAGCACGACACCTGTGCATATCGACTAATATTTTTTAAATATCTCCCAAACCATGATAGTTGTGTAAAACTAAGAGAATTTTTTGTTATTTGTCACATTATTGAAAAAGCCCTCTTTTTGTTTTCTGATATTCATCTCCAGTTGGTAAAAAATAACTCTTAAAATTTATTTTGTGAAAGTGCAACACATATGTGCAACGCCATCTATTTTTCATGGTTTAAGCTATAGTGGGGTCTCTGAACAAGCTGAACATGTTGGTGATGATGTTGAAACTATATTAGTGATAACACACACCCATTTCAAGCATCCACCTTGTCATGATGGTGGTTTTGGATAATGAAAGTTATGTGACATGAGGGTGCTTTTACAATCATGAGTAGGATATGACACTAACTAACTCATAACTAACTCTAACCGACTCATACGATGTTGACATGGCCTCCACAACTGCTTATGATGAGAAAATTCCTCATGACATGACCCCTTCAACTTCCATAATGACACTTTGTCTCCATGACTTCAAATTTCAAATTATGTCCACTTAAGGACCTTACAATTCGAATCAAGACTAATAGACCTCTTTTGACACAGATATTTACAATGACTTGACCAATTTGAGACCTTTGTACAAATACCATTTAGACTATGATATTGGGTGAATTCATAGGCTAAAACTTGAAAATATACCCCCAAAATAATAGTTATAAAAACATACCATTGATCCCTATATTATAGGACCCTAACAACCAATACCACATATGAGCCTTGGGTGAATCCCTGTGAATTAAATCAGAAGAAAGGGTGGGTCAATATGGTTCTTACTACTAAAGTATAGTTGATAAACCACTTGGAAAGTGGACTCCATCTTTTGAGTGTTTAACCAAGCCTTTAGTCTAAATTTTCTTAAGCAAGCATCCCCTCAGACATTGGATTCAGCTTAGGGGTGGTCAGCAACAAGAAAGTTGTGGTGTAGATGGCCTATGGTTGGGTGGAGGGTGGAAGTACCTCCTTTATTTTACAACCAGTCTTAGATATATAAATGAGTATATTACATTTATATGTTTTAATTGGGAACTATGATGCTCCATGTTATGCATGTGTTTGGTATGAGATCTTGTATGTCTCTGAGTGATAATGAATGTTTGTAAATATATGAAAAATATATGAATTTTTTGTTGGGGCCTTACCCCCTTTCTTGTCTCAAAAGATAATGCATTTTGGTGTTATGGACACCTACTCCTACTATTGGTTATCACATATAAATTTTAGTGTTTTGGACCTAAAGCCTTTGGGCCATAAAACACAAAGAATTGGGGCTTGGGGCAGTCACCTCTGTGTTTTGTAAAACCATAAAAATAGTTGTTCTATCGATTGTAGGGACTAGCAGAGTATAATGGTTCAACACATAAAAATAGGAAAATATTGACAATGAGGGACCAATGGTGGAACCTCTTCCTAGCGGAGCCATCCCATGTGGTCCCCACATTGGCCATCGGGCATCGTCTTATCGAATTTCAAACTACAAATTAACTTATGTGCATTGGGAGGTAAGTGCTCTAGTTTGATGGAATATTCTAGCCCAATGGAACTATGTCTTATGGACCCCATTGGGATATTGGGCCACCAAACCACCAAGAAAGTTTGAGTGGATTGTCTTTTAGGGAAATCTGGCCTAACATGACATAAGCGGTTGGACCCCATTAGAAATTTTTTCCATCAAACTTACAGAGTATTCAGTGTGGGTGAACGAGACCAATAGGCCCTGATGCCAAGATGATGTGTGTCAGGGAGGAACTCATTGAGCACTCAGGCCATTATTATTTTAGATAAGTTGACCTGAGAGTTTTTCGATGGGCACACTAGTTTGACATGCCATGTATATGTGGACCCCCACTTTGGCTAGCAACCATCAGCCTTGGGTCATTTCTCATAACTAGTACATTTTAGCACACCAAGTAACCTAATTCGCAATGTCAAGGTTGCCCTGTGGACCCTACAAGGTGGTAGCATGGCACCATGTGGGATAGGTGGGCCACATGGGTTCCATGTGGAGCTTTCTTGATGGTATGGCCTCTTCTAAATGGGTATAACTTCTAAGAGGCATAAATTTCTATCCAGGACTCAGATTGAGGTAAAAAAATTATCATCAGAAAACACTCAAGAAGTTAAACGTAATGGTGTAATTAGCTTTAAGATTCAAATACTTTAATAAAATAGGTTTTTGTTATCCCATATTCATAATAGACCTTGGAGATTGAGTCAAACTAGTAACACTCCCATGGCCAAAGATGGCATAAGGGGGTAGGAAGTGGTTACATCAAGGCCCTTCTCTAACACCAATGAAATTTTCCCATTGTTGTACTTAAAATTTTTATTTATCTTAACCACAATAGATCTTTTCTTCTAAAAAAAATCCCCTTCTAATATGGAAATATCGAGGTCTCCACTAAGTAATGCAAGGCATCCATCATTTAGTTCAAATGAAAATAAGGAAGGACAATCTAAGCCAAAAATAGCATTACCATAGCCAAATGAGTGTTTACCATTCCTCTAAGTAGGATTAGGTGACCCATTAAATAGAGGGAAGAGTTCCCAAGCTTCTATGTGCTACTTATTCCCTTCCACTTGTCATTTTCATCTTACGCAATATTAAAACCTTGAGAAAAAAATCCTCCTCTACATGGAAAAATGTTAAAATAAAAATAACTTTTAGGTATTTCTCATGAATATAATAAATAATATTTGAATCATTATTAAGTACTCTTCGTAACATCCCAAATTTCCTCCGAACCATGGTATAGCTTGCTAATAAAATCTTCTATCAAGGGTTTTGGATATTGCATATATATTTCAACCTCATAGAGTGATTCCTCTAATAAATCAATGAGTGTACCTACCATTGTCTCTGCCTTCTTAGCATGTAGGTCCCTCACATAATATGGATATCTTATCCATGCTTGCACACTGATCCATCCATACAAACTCCTTATATGTATTTTGCAACTTTGTGATAGGATTTACAATCTTATAAGTACTTCCACCATACTACCCAAAAAATATTTACTAGGAGATCCAAAAATTTGCATTAATTGAGAGTAACAATTTCCAAGTACATACCAAGAATGGTTTAATTATGGAGGATATTGATGACTTAATTTTTGTTTTCCATTTTCAAAGTAAATATCAAACTTGTTACAACCATCCTTTCTATGGTGCTTGGTCATCTTCCTTAAATGTGCCCAATGTTTGAACTAGATTATCCTTTTATGGAAATAATTACTTTCATTTCTAAGTATAAAATATATGTTATAAATGTTAGGTTGTTTATCCTTTGATATGTGCTAATTCCTCCAAAAATTCACTAACATATATGTGATCAATAGAGGTTTGAAATCAATGATAGAAAAAAATATATATTCCACTTGATGCAAACTTGGGAACCTAAACTAGAATCACATAGCTAATGTACTCACAACAAACCACAAATATATAAAGGAATTTAAATGTTGATAAACATTACACACATGAAGTTTTTTAACAAATCAAAGCGCAACAAAGTATTTCACCAATTATCTTTTCCACTTTATAGAATGAATGGACAATGTTGTTGGGACTTATTACATTAAAAATCCTCTATATAATATATGGATCACACAACACCACTAGAAAATTTTGAAAAACAAACAATGGAAAGAAAAAGGCCCTTTATTCAATTAAAAATTTTATATTTATGCTCAAGTCCTTAACTATTTGGTTCAAATAATTTTCATTTCCTTGGGTAATTCAAACTTTTTTACAGTTAATAAATTACTAATAATTGGCTCTTTAGATTTTAGACACAATCCAAATGTCAAAGTTTGAATTTTCAAATTCATATTTGAAAATAAATTCATGGAATAAATTTTATCATTAACTTTTACGCTCTATAATTATATTATTTGGACGCCTTAAACTCCGTTTTTTTCTTGAAATTTGTGTCGAGGTGTTCTAATTTTTGTAAAGAATCTCAGTCAACTAGAGTTTAGTTGGTCAATTAACTGGTTATTTAAGGTAAGTAAGAATCACCTAAAGGATTCAAGTTGGGAATAATAGACTATGGACAACAATTCAACGAGATGGTCGAAGTCCAATCAATGAAAAGACAAGTTGAAGATTGAGTCAATAGGATAATGGTCAAGTCAAGAATAGTTACCTCAATTAATGTCGACATGAAACATGTGGCATGACACCATTTCCACATGTGATTGTGATCAATAGGGACTAAATAAGTTATCAATATTATTATAGAGAAGGACACAACTAGCACATGTGATTGCGATCACCAAGGGTTGGAGGTGGTATTAAGGGCCTTGCATGCCATAATCTTGGGACTTTTTGGTAGTGTTGAAATTCTTAGAGCCTCTCCACCACCCTAATTTTAATCTACTATAAATCTAATTAATGATAACTGTTTTTTATCTGATGCAAGAGCATCTGCTCTAAATCAAAAGTCCAAGTAGAAATCATACCTTAGGTTCTTGACATTTGTTCAAGGAGGAACTATTGTAAAGATACATTGTAAAACTCATGTAAAATAATGTTTAAATTCTTAGCAAGCATAGATAGGGAATATGCTTAGTTGTTAGGTGTCAATGAGTGTTGATTTAATGTAACAAATCCCCTTAAGAAATGGGATATTAGAGAGAATATTTGATGTTTATGCTAAGAAGATAGGAAAGTCATAAATTAAGATTTCCTTTGAATAGAAGTGGTTACAAGTTTGTAGGAGTTGAGTAAGGGCAAATAAGTTCTGAATTGTATTATAAATTAAGTTGTAAGCTTCGAAGGCAGAGAGAGGCCAAATTAAATAAATAATATTAGGCCAAGAGATAGAGTAGAGAGGCGATATCCGAGAGATAGAGAGGGTTCTGTGTAGAGGATATAAGGCCATGAAACAACATCAGGCCAAAGACAGAATGTAAACAGGTTTTCTCACACATGTATAATTTGTTTTATTAATGAGAAATTGAATTCATGTGATTGTATTGTGTCTGTGTTATGAGCTGAGTTATCCATAACAAGAAATCTGGTTTCCGTATAATAAACCACTATTGTAAGAATTTTGATAAATGCTCAATGAATGAATAAGTCTTTCTAAGTGATAAAGGAATTAATGGATGGGTAGAATTAGGTGTGATTTCAGTGTAGAGAAATTAAAAATTGTGTGCAGGTTGAGAAGGAGAAACAAACCCAAATTTTGTTTTCAGAGAAGTAATATAGAAGAGTGTTACGTATTCAGGATTGAGATAGTGTGCTAAAATGTGCGACAACATCAAATATCTAAGGGAATGAATAGAAGTTAAAGCTGAGGAGAGATTAGCGCAATTAAATATTTAACAAGCTCAGGAAGGATAGCATGAAGGAAATGGAGATGTAAAGCAGTGGCAGTCAAAGAAATATAAGAAAAGATTAAGGTAGCTAAGCCTTTAAAATATTTCTAAAGGAAGAGAAAAGACAACAAGGATTAAATCACAAATATCCAAGCGAAGATTAACGGTCCAGATTACTTGCAACGTAAGTTTGGGAAGTTGCGAAGTGGACATGTGTTGGAAGGAGCAGCCAAGTGCACTTCACAATCGGTCATTCTTTTAGTTACATATTAAGACTTGGCAGGTAAGTTATTTGTGTTGTGATGCGAAGCCGATCAGCAAAGGCATAGCAGAATTTTTAGATCTAACAAAGATCCATGGTGGAGATCGAATTGCAACCTAATGCGGCATCGCAATCGGTGATTTTTATCTTTACTTTTTAATCCATCACAAGTTAAATGGTATAAATTGCGATGTGATGAAGAGGAATCACCTGCCGGTGGGATCCACACACATATCGCATATCGCATGTGATATAGCACAATTAGTTAACGGTAAAGGTTAAACTCTGTGACGTGTGAAATGTTAAGTTTTTCAAAGTGTGAATCAGTAAGGTTTGCGAATTGCGAAATGGAAAAATTAGTGAACTTGCGATAAGTTAATTGTTGAGAATCTACGATGAGGTAAATTATAAAAGGTGAAAATCGTGACCTGTCGTGATTGGTCACCATTTGTGTGGGCCAATAAAGCACAATTCCACGCGCGTATTCTTTTAACGATTATTAATCTTGGGAATGGGCAGACATTTTAAAGTTTCTATGTATGTGGGTATTTGCGGCCTTATGGATGCATCATTTGGTATCGGATCCAGTTAATGAAAAAAATTGTTATAAATGAAGATTGCAGAGCTAAAATATGCAGAAGACATTTGGTAGCAAAACATAATAAGATTCTGCGTGAAATAGAAGGAGAATGTAAGAGTGACTGCGAAAGAAAGAGGAGATCAGTAAAGCAAATGTGCTTTGCAGAAAATTGATAGAGATATTGCAGAAAGAGGAGATCAGATTTTAAATCTGACAAGCAGTAGGTATACATAGGTAAAGTATGGCATGAGATGGGAGTAAGTGATGCTCTTAAGAAGAGATTTCAAAAGGATAAAGAAATCACAACGATGTTTGTTGTCTTGTGGAGAATGGAGATTCACTCTAATGTGAAGAGTGGATGGAGACTACTAGTGAAATCATGCAGGTACTGTTTTGTTTAACTCTGATTTGATTTTTGCAGGGTAAAATATAGATTAAAGATTGATATTTGTAGCTAATGAAGTATCTCAGCAAAAGAAGATCACAACCTTAACAATTAGTGATGAAGGAAGTTGGTAAGGTTTCTGAGTGAAAGAAGAGTATGGCCAGAACCTATTATTTCATTTGTGATTGAAATACAAGAGGACAACTATGTTCTCAAAAGTGCAGACAAGTTGAAGCCTAGAAGGAGCAGAGGAATGCTCAAAGAAAGTTACAGAGAAGGGACTAGTGGCCAATTATAGAGGAAATATTGGTAAGATAAATGTAGTAGGGAGGACTTGCTATTGCAGAGGCTTAAGTACAACTCATAATGAATGAGGAAATCATAGAGATAAAGGAGAAGATGACTACTGATAGTCATAACAGAGGTTCTGAGAGAGACCACAGTAGACGAAAAGTGAAGAAATATGTCAAAGTAGATGGCATGGATGAAGAGTATGAGAGAGAAAAGGCTAAGATAAGAATGTAATTTAATTTGTTGATAAATTTTTTTGAGAAGAGTAAAGAAGACCATAGATTTGGTTTCATAATGAGAAAGAAAATGAAGTGGCACAAGTTACAAGAGAAGAGATAACAACAAGTGAATATGCAGTTAATAGAGGAGCTGAGGAAGCTTGAGCAAATTATAAATTTTGAATGGAGGACAGAGAAGCTCGAAGGATTTTAGCTACAACAAGACAAAGTTGTTGGAGATGAACAAGTTTCTTTTGAACTTGAAGATGGAGCAGTGATGTCTAAAACATTAGTTGAGGCAATTGAGCCTTATGATTTTGAAATTAATAATTTGTGTATGTTTTCAGGTGATGTCAAAGAAGACAAAGAAGAGAGGAATAATTTTAGTTTTGAGACAGTTAGATCTCATATGGAAGATCATACACAGTTAAGAGGAGGTATTTCTTTTCAGCATGCTAAAGTTGAAAGAAGAGAAATTTTGACTCATGATGATAGTCAAAAGCAAGAAAAAGTGGATAAGGATATCAAGAAACCAAGTGAATTACTTGAGGAGGCTGATAAGAAGACCATTGAAGATTTTCTGAGTCATGTAGAGGACTTAGAACAACAAGAGGAAGATTTTGTGACTGATTCATCAAATGAGACCATCCTGTCTTGTGGTTTTAAAACTGACAAGTTATGTGTGATTACTGGTATTACAGAAGACAAAACTTCCTATGGAGTTGTCTTGAATGAGGTTGAAAGTTACCAAGCAAAGTATGATGATGATTGTCTTTCATATGAAGATCAAGTTGAGTTATTGCAGCAGAAGGAGTTCATAAATTCCTTGCTTAGTGAAGAAAGTATCTCCAAGGAAGATGAGACAGTTATGTCTCATATGAAGAAACCTGTTATTGTTGAGGACAGGGAAGAATTGGTTTTTCTGATTGACCAAGAGAAGATTTTTGGACATATATCTAAAGCTGTCACAAAGATAGAGGATTAGAATTTTATTCTGATAGAGAATGAAGAAGTAGAGTCACCAAGAAATTGGACTTGTGACAAAGAAGGAGATAGTGAGGATTGTATAGAGTATTTGGAAGAATTTCCAAGTGAGATGAAAAATTTGTGGCAGGAGCTAAATATTTTGGAGAATAGACTAGCAAGTCAGAGAATGAATATTATGAATGTACAATTGAAATTGGGCAAAGGTAAGGCAGACATGTCTTATGCTAAAAAGGAATCAATCTTAGAACTAAAGGAAGCTTAACTGACTACCAGGATTAGTCAAATAATTGAAGAACAATCACTAAGGGCTGTCAAGGAAGAGGAATCAAGATATGTTGGAAGTGATGAACAACATAGTGATGAGGTGTTTGAAAGGAATCAAGTAGAAAGTGAATTGTTGAACTATTTGCTGGAAGCATCTGAGTATGATGTTTTTATCAAAGATAATGAAAAAAGGTTGTTTGGAGATGAGATGAAAGTTCAGAAGCAACAAGAGAGTAAGGATGTAAGGGTGGTAGTAAGAATCCAACAACTTCAAAGAGAAGATAACAAACAACAATTTGAAAACAATTGGCAAAGTGAGTACCATTTAGAAGATAAACTGGACATGGAGATTAAAAAAATAAGAAGGTTGATGATGAAAGTGTCTCAGAAGAAGACAACAACAAGGAATCATAGCAACAACAACAAGAAAAATACAGCAAAATAATGTGATATCATAGCCAGTGAGGAAATGAAACATAAAGTATGGAGACCTGGAGAACAACAACAAACAACAAAAACAGCAACCAAAGACAAATTATGGAACGAAGTTTGGGATCAAGGAGGGAAACTATTAAAGACACGTGATTTGGAGATCATGATTATTTTCACTTGGGGATTCTGATGCAGGAGAATCTTCTCTAAATCAAAAGTCCAAGTAGAATCAGACCTTAGGGTCTTGAAATTTGTTCAGGGAGGAACTATTGTAAAGAGACATTGTAAAACTCATGTAAAAAAATGTTTAAATTCTTAGCAAGCATAGATAGGGAATATTCTTAGTTGTTAGGTGTCAATGAGTTTGAGTTAATGTAACAAATTCCCTTTAGAAATGGAATATTAGAGAGAATATTTGTTGTTTATGCTAAGAAGATAAGAAAGTCATAAATTAGGATTTCCTTAGAATAGAAGTGGTTACAAGTTTGTAGGAGTTGAGTAAGGGTAGATAAGTTCTAAATTGTATTATAAATTAAATTGTAAGCTTCGAAGGTAGAGAGAGGCCAAATTAAATAAAGAGATTAGGCCAAGGGATAGACTAGAGAGGCAAGAGCCAAGAGACAAAGAGGGTTTTGTGTAGAGGAGAGAAGGCCATGAAACAACATCAGGCCAAAGACAAAATGTAAACAGGTTTTCTCGCACATGTATAATTTTTTTTATTAATGAAAAATTGAATTCATGCAATTATATTGTATCTGTGTTATGAGCTGAGTGATTTGTAACCAGAAATCTGGTTTCTGTGTAATAAACCATTGTTGTATGAATTTTGATGAATTCTCAATGAATGAATAAGTATTTCTGAGTGATAAAGGACTTAATGGCTGGGTAGAATCATGTGTGATTCCATTCTAGAGCAATTAAAAATTTTGTGCAGGTCAAGAAGGAGAAACAAACCCAAATTTTGGATTCGAAGAAGTAATACAGAAGGGTGTTATGTATTCGAGATTGAGATAATGTGCTAAAATGTTCGACAACAACAAAGATCTGACCAAATGAATAGAAGTTAAATCTCATAAGATATTAGCGCAATTAAATATTTAAAAAACTCAGGAAGGATAGTGTGAAGGAAACAGAGATGCAGAGTGGTGGCGGTCAAAGGAACAGAAGAAAAGACTAAGGCAGTTAAGCCTTTAAAAGATTTCTAAAGGAAGAGAAAAGACAGCGAGGATTAAATCGCAAATATTCGAGCAAATATCGACGGTCCAGATTACTTGCAAGGTAATTTTGGGAAGCTACGAAGTGGACACGTGTTGGGAGGAGCAGCCAAGCGCACATCACTATCAGCGATGCTTTTAGTTACATGTTAATACTTGGCAGGTAAGTTAATTGTGTTGCGATGTGAAGCCAATCAGCAAAGTCACAGTAGAACTGTTAGATCTGACATATATCCATGATGGATATTGAATCACAACCCAATGTGACATCGCAATCAGTGATTGTTATATTTTCTTGTTAAGCCATCACAATTTAAATGGTATAAATTGTGATGCGATGAAGAGGAGTCAAGTGCCAGTAGGGTCCACACACATATCACATATCACATGCGATATGGAACAATTAGTTAATGGTGGAGGTTAAACTCTGCGACGTGTGAAATGTTAAGTTTTCCGAAGTGTGAAATGGTAAGTTTTGCGAATTGTGAAATGTACAAATCAGCGAACTTGCGATAAGTTAATTGTTGAGAATCTGCTGGGAGGTAAATTATAAAATTAGGTGTGAAGCGTGACCCATCGTGATTGGTCACCGTTTGTGTGGACCAATAAAGCACAAGTCCGTGCGCGTATACTCTTTTAATGAGTATTAATCTTGGGAACAGGCGGACATTTTAAAGTTTCTGCATCTCTGGGTATTTGCGGCCTTATGGTTGCACCATTATCCATGTGAGTTAATTACAAAGGTTACCATTATTAGTGTGGTGGTGATCACCAATGGTGAAAGTGGTAGTGAGATTGATGAGTCCACTATATGGCATATTTTTTAATTCGTAATGAACTTCACTTTATCTACACTAAACCTTCTTGAAAACTTATTGGCTACAAAAATTTTATTCTATAGGGAGTGGCTCTTAAATATATTGGATTGCACTTTTGTTATTTTATTATCTATACTTATGATCTTAAGTCACGCTTGATTTTTTATGAATGGTATATTGTGAATTGGGTTTTCTTATTATGTGTTAATTAAGATATGAATGAGTGTAGATTATATTTGGAATAAAATAAATGCATTTTCTTAGTCACTATCTCATGAATGGACAAGAAGAAACACTACAACAACCCTTAATTCAGATGAGGAAAGAATAACAAGAAATTTAATATTTAACCCAATTTTTGGAAAAGGCATAAAAATGTACCTTCCCTCACAAATATTATAAGAAATATCATGGAATCTATACAAGGGATCTCATCCTCAATACATTGATACAGCATTCATGGAAAACATGAGAACTTACGCATAATTTTTAGTTTCTGATCTAAACAAGTGCATCTAGGTCTAGTCCCCATGACATAAAGAAAGTTGGTATGAACCCTTCCTCTTGTCCAAAGTGATGAATAATTAGGGATCAATAGCATTGTGTATTGTTATTTCTTTTACTAGTTTTTTAGGAGTAATGTCTTTAGTTTCTTGCTCCAAAATGGTGCGAAGGGAATTGTTATATATTGTAATGAGAACAACTTGATGGCTAGTTTGTATGGATCAAAATAGCATGTGAGGACTAGCATTAAGGGTTATGAACAATCCTATTTTTTTAATGAAAGAGTAAGCTTGTATGATAAGACTTGTATTATATTCTTAACGTTCATTTTTATATTATCTATGTTTATTGTTATTTTATGATATATATTTATTATTATCCTAACATTCTTTTTTCTAGCTCTGGTTGACCGTTATGCATCTTAGCAGTATATATAGAAGTTTTTTTATCAGCACTGTTATCACTCACGTTTTCCTTGAAGTTGTGGAAAAGGAAAGTATACCCGAGG